>JARHVA010001254.1:2557500-2855000 GCA_037957365.1 Torreya grandis | reverse complement strand
TACTTTTAAATTTAGGACTATAAGTGAATGCACACAACTTTTTTACCATAAATTCAATTAAATATTTTATTCTGAAGCATAGCCAATGATATGTAGAATTGTAATATTTAATTCTTATAAACTTTTGACTAGTAGTCAAAATGTTATATTAATATTTATAATGATGTGTATATAGTCCATAATGAGGTATTTTGTGTATAAATTAAGTAATAATTAAAAACAATTATTTAACATTAAAAAAATTATATATTCAAAAAATATGTTTTCCCTTATATAAACTATATAATTTAAAAATAATTATAATAAAATATGTTTGATCAAATGTTTCAGTAAATATGGAAAAGACATAAACTTTCAAAAAATCATGTGAGTTGTTCCATGGCAGGTTTTAGGCTAGGTTAAGACCCCCCACCCCCCAAATCCTAAATTCAAACTAGTTTTGATGGAAAGTAAAAAAAATTAAAAATATAGAAATATTGAAACTATGTATGCCCTTTTCAAAGGATGTACACACTTTGGAATCCCAAAAATAAGTTAATAAATGTAAATGTCCATTTGGAACTACTCCTAAATAGGGCATGCATGCTTTTCAAAAGGGTGGATACCCTTTGTAGTTCATGAATTTTACTTTTTTCCCATAAAATTCACTCATTAATATTTCATTTTAAAAACTTGGAATTGGTTTTTACTATTGGCACTTTGCACATTCTACAAATTCTCCATTTACTTTATCTCAATTATTATAAATTCTTCAATTTTTATTCTAGATGTAGACTTATTTTCATAAAGATAAATAATTGGGTTGGGTCATTACTAAAAACTACCAATTAAAGATTTAAAAAAATGAGTAAATTAAATTCAAGAGATAAAATGAAAGAAAAATACAATCAAATGGGAGAGCATCCATAAGAGCTTCTAGACAAGGTGAATGTACTTATTCTACACCAGGTAATATTTCAAATAAAAATAACATTTTTGATTCCATGGAATTTAATTTAGATGTGTCTTCAAATGAGATAAAATAACTTAATAAATATTTGTTGAATTATTAAATTCAAAATTTAGAACATGTATCTAATGAATTTGCATTGAGTGATGAAACACATGGAATGACATAATATAATGAAACATCAATCAATAATGAAGTTTTTGAGCATGATGATAATAAATATCATGTAATGGCCCTAATTCATCTCTCTTATAATGAAGAATAAATCACTTGGCATGTAGGGTATAATGTTAACCAACATTCTAATATCCCTTATATGGTTAACGTGTTAATACCATCTAATTTAATAAAAAAGTGTAGCTCATAGACCCACACCTCCAAGGATAATATGATGAGCACCAAGTTATTTGATTTAAATAAATGAGAAAATAATATAACTTATGGAAGTTAAAATGTCAATAATATCAATTATATGGCATTCTCAATGTGTATGAGAGTATGCATTTGAGAATAAAATTCATACAAAAAGATGTCAACTATTTTTTCAATTAATGAAAATGTAAAATAATTATCTTGTGATGAATAATTTAGGGTTAATAACAAGAAATATAAAGGGAATGAATAATTCAATAATAATGAATCTATTTAATGTATTTAATGCAATAAGTAAGAGAATTCAAAAAATATATAGCAATGTGGCAAGATAAATAATAACATAGTTTATAGTGAGTATTTCAACATCTAGAGCTCAATTTCTTAGTAAAACAAGTACATCCCAAAACTTAAATAGAAAAACTCTAATAAATGCCATAAAAATAAAAGCAAGGCTTGATAACCCTTTACTCATATATTTTTATGAATTTAGTGGTAGACTCACATAAAAATATAAGGTATTAGTTAAAGGAGCAAGGCATTTATCTAAATATTTTTGGCATCACAACACAAGGGTCTCATCTAATGTTAGAGATATTAAAATAATAAAATTCTAAAAAATTGTGAGCCACACACAAAACATTTCTTATAGATGACACCAAAAAAAATTAATAAAAAATTAATTGGAAAAAAAAATGAGCAATGATAATTAGCCAAAGGTCATTTGAGATGTGTAAGCCTTTCTATGTTAAACCAAACAAATACACACCATATGTTTTTTAAGGATCCATGTTAAATTTTATATGCGTTTTTATGTTCTTTGTCACATGCGTACTTTACATACTAATGATATTATGTAGAAATATATCTTGGCTTTCCCACTTAAATGTCAAGACAGTTAATCCTAAGCCTTTTATGTCAAATACATAAGGGACATTTTTGTGCCAAAGAATGTTTATATGGAATATGTAATGATTATGATGGTTTGTCACATAAGACCAATTTTGTAAATAAATAAATTTCATATTAATTTAGAAAGTAACTAGTTGGTTTTAATAAGTCTAAATATGTAAAGTATGTATTAAAATATTGGAAAGAGTCATCAAGATGTGAGTTGGTTATTATCCAAGTATTTGTACCATATTTCATGTTTAAATTCAAGAAGAATATTATCTACTAATATGAAAGATACACAAAAGGAAAAATGGTTGGATAATCAATTTAATTTATACAAGGACATCCCAGTTGAAACCATTATCTCACTTATTAAATTTGATGAAAAATACACACTACAACTAAAAAATGAGGTTAAATATCAGTACTATAATTTAATTCAAGTTGTAATTTTTGTGCATATTAATTTTAGACATGTACCTAATATCATAGAGGATGACATAAAGATTTTGAAGAAGTACCACTTTTATATGAATGATGAAAAATCACATTCTCCAAAGTTTTTCCAATGTTGTTTTGTGATATTTTATATAAATATGAATGCAAGAGAAACATGTTCAATATACACTAAATTTGGTCAAATAATTATGCAGGATAGTTTTAAAAATTATTGAATATTTTACGAGTTAATCAAGATTCATAGGAATGGGGTTCAACATTTTTTATGTTTATTTGAGGTTGGGAATCAAAAATGGGAACATGTTGGTGTAAGTGCATGTGTAAAATAATACCTTAAAAAAGACTGGGGAAAGCACAAAGATGGCATTAATTTGATTGATGTTGTAAGTATTATGACTTAGTGTAATGAATGTTTTTATCATGGACCAGATAAATATTCTTGTTTTCAGAGATTATTTTATTTAATGGAGGAAGAGGGTAAGGAAATGTATGAATATTGTAGTATAGTACCTAGATTAGGTATTTTCCGTTATATTTAAAGCTCAAATTTTAGCTCATAGACTATATATAGTATGGATATGGTATGATTTTGTTTGGGTTATATGGAATTTAATTGTAATGAGTGTGAGTCAAAATAATGGGTTGACAAATGGTATTATATACCCATAATTCCATGGATACTATCATTTCATTATAACCACTATGGGATCATGAAATTGCATCATCAATTGACTTTGACCACATCTCAGATCTTGTGTAACTAGGTAAAATTTATTTGTTATTTAAATTTAATCCTAATTATCAATGATATCTTACTTTTTTCTACATGTCCTTAAAAATGATTATACATTAAATTTAGGGTGAGTCTTTATAGTCATTTCACCTAAGGACAATGATGAGGGAACTTACTACTACTTGTTTCATTGTGTAGAGGCAAAAAATTAACCATAACTGTCATGGATGGAGAAGACCTAGTTTATCCCAAAAAATCTATGGTGGTTACAAGAACTTGGATTCATAGATAATTTCATGAAAAATAAAAAAATGGTTATTTTAGGAATTTTAAACACATGGGATGGTTCTTCATTATTCAAATTTAGTTATCACTAAAAATAATTAAATTATCAAATTTAAAGGAAATCCTATAACAAAATTTTGTGTAAACTTAATGAATTTTAGCATGGACTGATTCTTGAAACACTTAAAATCAGAGTTGATCCTGAAGGTACATTCATTGATTTTGTAAGGTTAGTATTCAATGTGTCTAGAAAATTAAATTACTAAAGATAACTTATTTGATTTAGTGTATTTTAATTTTGAATTATTTGGTCATTATGTGTTTTTTTTATTTTTTTACTAATAATTTTAATGTACGTTAGTGGTACTAGATGATCTTCCACCTTCATGTGGTTGGTACTATGAGTAGAGAATATTGACTTCTTAAAACAAAGAGAAGCCTAAAAAATAATACATGTTGAATAAATACCCTTTTTCCTCATCCTAAGTGGTAGATAATCCTCTATAGGGGGATTATAGGACTCATACTTACAATTATATGAGATTTTGGTTCATATTTATCCATCTAGACATGTCCAAAAATATAGTTCATTGATTAGGCTAATGAGTCAAAAGATGCACCTCCCACTGACCAAATTTTGGTTTCATAAGAGATATTCAGCTAAGAGATAAAACACATTATCATGACTATATCATCTTAAGTGGTATATAATATTCTAGGGATTTTTATAAGAATCTTCCATGTAACTATAGGATCTAATAATTTGTCACTACCCCTCATGGTTCTCCTACAATATTCATCTGAAGTTTGTTATATTTCTACACTTAGGGATGAGAAGATTATCTTAATAGATGCATTAATCCACCTATAAATTCCTACCCAAGGGTGTGATATATATTTTATGGGATCCATTATAGTGTTTATAGGACCACTCGAACATGTTCATGAATATGTTTCATCGATTGCGTTGGTTATTCAAAAGATATGCCTCCAACATAACAAATTTTGGTCCCTTAAAAGAGATTTAACTAAAATAGAAAACTCATTTATGTGTCTCCCTCATCTCAAGTGAGATATAATCTTTTAGGTATATTTATAGGAATCATGCATATAACTTTAGTAGATGATAGCTCATCTCTACCCCTCACAGTTATTTTGAAATACTCACCCAAAGTTTGATATGTTTTTAAACACAATGATGAGAAGATTATCTTAAAGGATGCATCTGACCACCTAAATATTTTGACCCCAAGGCCAAATATAGTATAGGTCATTCCAATGTATATATTCCCATCTATATGTGTTCATGAATATGGTTCATTGACTTCACTAGCAAGGAAAAAGATACGCCTCCTACTAACCAAATTTTGGTCCCTTAAGAGAGATTTAGTTATGATAAAAATCACTTTTGTAACTCCCTCATATTAAGTGGGAAATAATTATATATGGAATTATTATAGGAATAACTTGTTTAACTATAGGAGCTGATAGTTTATCTCTACCCCTCATGGTTTTTTTGCAATGCTTACCCAAAAGTTTGCTTTGTTTTTACACTCAGGGATGAGAAACTTCTCTTAATGGATGTGTCTAACCACATAAAATTTTTGGAATTAGGTCCTAATTAAGAGTGGAATTGGATATTCTAGTGTTTATTTGCTCATTGGGATGCATCTACATAAACATTTCATTGAATGGGATAGTGAGTCAAAATATATGCCTCCCACTTACCAACTTTTAATCCTTTAAAAGACATTTGGCTATGAGATAAAATGTATCTACATGTCTCTCTCTTCTTGAGTGGCATATAATATTGTAAGGGATGATTAGGTGACCTAATATGAAATTATAGTATTTTAATTATCATCTATGTCCCTCATGTTTCTTTTACAACACTCACCTAAAGTTTACTCTATTTCTACACTCAAGGATGAGAAGATTCCCTTGAGGGATGATTTTTTCCACTTATAAATTTTGACCCTAGGGATTTATATAGAGTGGAGGGAGGATATTAAAATTTTTATACACCCATCTAGACAATTTTATGTATATGGTTCATCAATTGGGATAGTGATTTATAATATATACGCCTCCCATTGACTAACATCTAGTCCTTTAAGAGACATTTAGATATATCATAAAACATGTTGCTATGTATCTCTTATCCTAAGTGAAATTGGATCCTCTTAGAGGTTATCATATTACTCTCTCATGAAACTATAGGATATAATTTTTCATATTTATCCCACATGGTTCTCCAACAATGCTCTCCTGAAGTTCTCTCTATTTCTACACTCAAGAATGAGAATTTTTTCTTAAGGGATGATGAGAATATTATCTTAAGTGATGCATCTAATCACCTATAAATTTTGACCCCAAGGCTTGACAGATAGTGGATAAGATATATTCTATTGTGTATACACCCATATGAATGTGTTAACATAGATGGTTCATCAATTGGGCTAGTAAGTCAATATATATGCAACCCACTAACAAAATTATGGTATTGTAAAAGACATTTAGTTGCAATAAAAAATTCATTAATGTTTATCTCTCATATTTATTAGAACCAAATCCTTTGGGGGTTATTATAAGACTCATCTATGAAACTTTATTAGCTAATATTTCATCTCTACCCTTCACAGTTATCATACAATGCTCACCCAAAGTTCCCTCTATTTCTACACTTAGGGATGAGAAACTTATCTTTAGGAATGTATCATACCACCTATAAATTTCAAACATGGGGCATAATAGAGAGATAAGTGTGGATATTATAGTTTTTATACACCCATTTAGATGTATCTACATAAATAATCCATTGATTGGGCTAGTGAATCTATAAATATGACTCCCACTGATCAATTTTTAGTCCTTTAAGAAATATTTGGCTACAAGATAAAATTTATCACTATGTGATTCTCATGTTGATTGTTATTAAATACTCTAGGTGTGATCATAGGACTCATCCATATAACTTTAAGAACTACCAGTTTGTCTCTACTCATGATTCTCTTAAAACAATCTATTGAAGTTTTTTTTGTTTTTACACTTAGGGACGAGAAGATTATCTTAATGGATGCATCCAACCACCTAAAATTTTTGAACCCTATTCCTAACATATAGTGTATGTGGATATTAAAAATTTTATACACCCATACATACATGTCTATGTAGATAATTCTTTGATTGGGATAGCGAGTCAAAATATATGCCTTCCATTGACCAATTTTTTATCTTTTAACAAACATTAAGTTATGAGATAAAACATGTCATTCCATCTATCTTATCTTTAGTGGCACTTAATCCTTTATGGGTTATCAAATGACTCTCTCATACAATTTTAAGAGCTGGCATTTTATCTCTACCCTTTATAGTCCTCCTATAATACGTGTTCAAAGTTCACTCTATTTCTACACTCAAAGAAGAGAAGATTATAATAATGGATTCATCTAGATGCCTATAAATTTAAACTGCAAGGTCTAAGGTATAATTTATGGGTGATATTCTAATGTTTATATGTCCATCTACATGCATCTTCATACATGGTTCATTGATTGAGCTAGTGAGTCAAAAATAGAAAACCTCTTGACTAAGTTTTCATATTTTAAAAGACCTTTGGTTGTGAGAGAAAATGCACCATCATGTATCTCTCATCCCAAGTGGAATTTAATCCTTATTGGGGTTCTTATAAAACTCATCCATGGAATTTTAAGATCTAACATTCCATCTTTACCCCTCATGGTTCTCATGCAACACTTGTCTAAAGTTCACTCTATTTCTACACATAGAGATGAGAAGATTCTCATTAAAAATGAGTCTAAAAACATATAAATTTCAACCATGTGCCCTGATAGAGAGTATATATGTTATATTATAGCATTAATACATCCAAATATATGGGTCAACATAGATAGATTATTAATTGGGATATCAAGTCAAAAGATATGCCTCCCACTAACCAACTTTTAGTCTGTTATGATACATTTGGTTGTGAGATTAAAATATGTTACTATGTCTCTATTGTATCAATTGGCACTAAATATTATGTAGGTGATCATAAGACTCACATATGAAACTATATGAATTCACTATTCATCTATAACCATCATGATTCTCCTACAATGTTCACTTTATTTCTACACTCATAGATTCAAAGATTCTCTTAAGAAATGTGTCTAACTACCTGAAAATTTAAACCCTGGAGTTTAAATAAAATAATATGATGGATATTTTAGAATTTATATTCCCATCCAAATGAATATGCACTTATGGTTTATTTAATCGGCTAAAAATTCAAAATATACAAACCCACAGGCCACCTTTTGGTCCCTTAAGAGACATTTGGCTCCAATATAAAATGTATCATTGTGTCTCTCTCATCTTAAGTGACACTAAATCCTCTAATATGTGATCATAATAATCTTTTATTTAATTTTAGGATTTTATTCTTCATCTCTACCCCTAAAATTTTCTTAAAATGATCACTTGAAGTTCAATCTATTTCTACACTCAGAGACAAGAAGTTTATCTTAAGGGATTCAAATAGGCCCCTACAACTTTCAACCCTGGGTCCAAATAGAGATTGAACGTGGATTATTCCAAAATTTATATTCCCATATGGATTCATCTACATAGATGGTTCATCTATTGGGATAGAAATTTAAAATATAGGTGACCAACTGACCAACTTTTGGTCCCTTGAGAAACATTTAGCTATGATATAAAATGCATCATCATGTCTCTCTCATCTTTAGTGGAACTAAATATTTTTTTAAATGTAAGAGTTTAAAATTTTTCTCTACCCCTTATTGTTCTCTTGCAATGCTCATTTGAAGTTTTCTTTGTTTTTACACTTAGGGATGAAAATATTCTCCTAAGGGATGCCGATAAATAGAGAGTGGAGGGGGTATATTCCAATGTTTATACACCCATATAGAAATGTCTACATAGATATTTCATTGACTGGTATAGAGAGTCAAAATATATTCCTCTTACTAACAAAATTTTGGTCCCTTAATAGATATTTAGATATGAGAGAAAACTTGTTTCCATGACTCCCTTGTACTAAGTGGGATATAATCCTATAGGGTTGATCATAGGAATCTGCCATGAAACTGTAAGAGTTTATGGTTCATCTCTACCCCTCATGGTTCTCCTATAACACTCACTTTAAGTTTGTTTTATTTCTACACTCAAAGATAAGAAGCTTGTATTAAGAGATTCATATGGTCATATGTAACTTTGAACCTCAAGGATCGATGGAGAGTGTAAAAGGGCTATTAAATTTTTTATATTCCCATCTAAATGCATAATTGTAGATAGTTTTTTTATTTGGATAGTGATTTAGAATATATGCCTTTGATTAACCAATGTTTGGTCCTTGAAGAGACATTTGGATGTGAGAGAAAACATGTTACTAGGTATTTTTCATCCTGAGTGGAACCAAATCTTCTAGATTTTTATCAAAGGACTTTCCATACAATTTTAGGAGCTGAAATTTTATCTCTACCCCTCATAGTTCTCCTACAATGTTCACCTAAAGTTCACACTTTTTATACACTCAAGGACTAGAAGCTTATCTTAAAGGATGAGTCTAGACACATATAAATTTTTACCTTAGGGACCTATAGAGAATGGATACAGAATATTTCATATGTATGCCCATATATATGCACCTTCATATATGTTTCATTGATTGGGCTAGTAAGTCATAATATATGAAACACACTGAGAAAATGTTGGTCCTTTAAGAGACATTTGGCTATGACATAGAATGTTTCACCATGTCTCTCTCAACTTTAGTGGTACTGAATCATCTAGGGGGTAATCATATGACTCTCCTATACAATTTTAGGTATTAAAATTTATCTCTACCCCTCACATTTCTAATTCAATGCTCACTTAAAGTTTAATTTACTTCTACATTTAGGGACATTGATCTTATCTTGAGAGATGCACATATCCACATACAATGTTCAACCCCAAGACCCTATGGAGAGTAGGAATGGGTTATCATAATTTTTAAAAACCTATATGGACATGTCTACACAAATATTTCATTTATTGGGCTAGGAAGTCAAAAGATACAGAACCACTGATAAACTTTTGGTATTTTAAGAGACATTTGGCTATAAGAGAAAATGCATCGTATGTATCTCTCATCTTGAGTGGAAATAAATCATATGGAAATGATTATATAAATCTCCTATACAATTATAATATATTATGGTTCATTTATAACCCTCACAAACTGAATGCAACACTCGCTTGGAATTTTCTCTATTTCTACACTTAAGGATGAGAAACTTCTCTTTAAGGATGCATCTAATGACCTATAAATTTCAATCAAAGGGAATAAAAAAGATTATAGGCTGGATATTATAATATTTATATGCCCATATAGATGTTTCTATGTATATGGTTTATTGATTGGTCTAGTACATCAAAAGATATGCCTCCCATTAACCAGCTTTTGATCATTTAAGAGACATTTAACTATAAGAAAAAATTAATTTCCATGTCTCTCTTATCTATAGTGGTACTAAATCATATATAAGTTATTATATTATATTACCCTATAACTATAGGAGCTAAAATTTCATCTTTACCCCTCATGGTTCTCCTACAACACTTACCTGATGTTTGCCCTATTTTTACACTCAAGGACGAGAAGCTTCTCTTAAGGGATGCATCTATCCACCTTAAAAATTGATCTCTAAGCCAAATGAATAGTATATGGGGGATATTATAGTGTTTATACACCCATATATATATGTGTCTATGTATATGGTTTGTCAATTAGGCTAGCGATTCAAAAGATACACTTCCCACTAGCCAATTTTGATCCTTTAAGAGACATTTAGTTATGAGAGAGAATTCATTTCCATGTCTCTCTCATATCAATTGGAATTTAATTATATAAGGGTGATTATATTACTCTCCTATAAAATTATAGGAGCTTACATTTTATCTCTACCCCTTATGAGTCTCATACAATGTTCACCCAACATTTCTTTTATCTTTTTACACTCATAGATAAGAAAATTATCTTAAGGGATGTATTTGGATGCCTATAAATTTTGACCCTAGGGTTTTATATAGAGTATATAGGGGATATTATAGTGTTTATATGCCCATATAGAAGTATATGCATAGATAGTTCACTGATTAGGGTAGAAAATCAAGATATAGGCAACCCACTGCTAAACTTTTGGTATTTTAAGAGAAAGTTGGATACAAGAGAAAACATGTTGCCATATCTCTCTCATATTTATGGGCACAAAATACTCCAAGGAGTACTTATAGGACTTACCTATGAAACTATAGGAGCTAATAGTTCATCTCTACCCATCATGGTTCTCATGTAATGTCATCCCAAATTTCACTTTGTTTTTACACTCCAGGATGAGAAGCTTCTCATCAAGGATGCATCTAGCGACTTGTAAATTTAAACCCTAGGTCTTGATAGAGAGTATAGGGGGTGTATTATAGTGTTTATAAAACTAATAAAACATGCTAAATGTTTAACCCTAAATTGGATAGAGGGAATTTATCCTACCTTGGTAGTATACTAGGGTTAAGAATATATAAATCATAACTCATAAGGGTGATAATCATATCTATAGTAGGCCAATTAGGTTTTAAACTTATATATAAACATACACTAAATTTATTATATTGATTATATGGTAATTATAAAAATTACAACTAATATATGTGTGAAAATGATAAATAAGTAATATACTTAAATTTTTCTATGCTAACAAAATGTTTGATCTAGAATAGATAGGAAATAGATTGGAAGACAATTCTATAATAGTTGTCATATTATGGATCTAATTCTTTTGGTGCTTTGGATACTAACATCATCCTAGGATAGTTGCATTGATGTTGCTATTTGTGTTTTATGCAAGTTTTCTATACAAAATACTTACTAAAAAGGGATGTTACCACCTAGATGCTTTTAGGTTTGACTTCACCTTCACTCTGATGCATTCATATCTTAGTCATGGACTATTGCTCCTTATGCATTTGAAAAACCCTAGTTATTCATCTTCATGGTGAACTTGGGGTAAAATGTGTTAGTGGGTACATAGTGTCCATCCAACCATAAATACACACTATTTGTGGGTGTTACATACATATCCAATACTCCAGAAGAGGGCCTCAAACTCATATATTTCTCCCCTATATATTGGCATGTGTGTGAATCATACAATATTATGTAAAAAATAATAGTTACCTAGATTTTAATTATAAAATCATGATCTTGGGCTTCTTATTTTGTAATTTAGAATTGTATATATGATGTACCTATAAATTATATGTAAATATAAAAGCTTTATTTAATTAAATTCAGGATAGAGTATTTTTGATAAGTTTCCTTGGTCTGTTTGCTCTTTTGCTAGGTAAGGAATGAATGAGGGTTGATATTATACTTATATCAATCCCTCTGGATTAATAACTCACATTAAATCACTTAGGTTAACCATTAGGATATGTTTCATTTCTAAATTAGATGACTTTAGGGTATTGGACACTTATGTTTGGCTCTAACACTAGTTTTTATCCTAGACATTAATGTCTAGGGAGTACGAAAGTAGTTATAGGTTTAAAACTTCAAAATATGGAAGATAGGTGAATTTTAATCATTTTGGATAAGATATAATACATGGTTCATCAATATAAGACCGGTCAAACTAAGATATATAGGATAATGGGAAAAATATAGAGTAGATGCAAGACTTGCAAAATCAAGAAAGGTCCAAAACTAAGAAGAAAAACCAAGGTTTGAGTTTTCTAAGTGTACAATACTAAGGTGACATATAATACATAAATATCATCTAAATTCCCCCCCCCTTTAATCTAGTAATTTAATTTCTAGTTTAACGAAATGAATGCATACCTAAGTGTGTACAACACACTTTCTCCTACCATATGCCCAACTTGAGTGATTTGTTACTGACTGACTTGCAACCAAGAGCATGTTACAATATATAATCAAGCTTGAAAGCAATCAAAATATATTTAAATTAAAAAATCAAGGTTTAGGAGTACACCTATGTGTTAATGTCACCACATTGCCTATTAGCTAGTTGATTTGAAAAAGATGTATCATTGTAAGGATATAGAATTGAGATTAAGATAAATATAGATAAATATTCAAAGTAAATATATCCAATAAGATAGAGAGAGAGAGAAAGAGGGACATATTGTAAGGCACATAACACCAACTTTGGTACAATAATGAGTTTCCACCTAGCAGTTAAGATTAACTCAATCATGCATACCAATTATATTTAAAACCTAGTGAGGATGGATGATAGAATAAATTCCAACCTAAAAAATCCAAAATATTTAGTGACTTTATCACCTCAACCATACCGAAAGGTGAACCAAATACTGAAGTATATTGGCTCAATAATTTTTTTAAAAATCAATGGGGTATCAGTACAAAACATTTTGTGATGTGGTAATAGTCCATAAAATAATTTTGAAATATGAAACTATTTTGGATTTTTTTAAATTAATCACACATTTCATAACATATACACCATAGATATGTCTTATGATGAAACTATGTATAATAATGGTACCAGTGTATAGAATTATACCACAATTGTGAATCTAAATCATATAATTGTGTGCTTTGGCCAATTTAGAAGACTAAGTGTAGAGAACATGCTTTCAAATCATGACCCCACTATATATGGATAAATATGAAAACTAATATAAGTATGAATTTAGATAACATGATCGTAAAAAATTCCCATACTATAATCAATAGATGTTAAATATTGAATAGGTGTGGAGAACATGATTTAAAGCATACCCCTACTAAATCTAAAAAATTGTGAATGTGTTGAAGCCATGACTAGATGGCATGCCCCCACTAAATATTATAATTGGTATAAGTGCCACATACTTAATTAGTTTGGATAACATGCTTCCAAAGCATTCCCCCACTGAATCTTAGAACTATGATTGCGTGGAAGCCATGCCCATATGGCATGCCCCCACTAAATCTGAGAATTGATATAAGTACCACATGCTAAATGAGTTTGGAAAACATGCTTCCAAATAATTCCCCTAATAAATCTAAAAATTGTACCAATTGTGGAGACATTCCTTTATGACATGCTCCCACTAATTCCCCTCACCCTTTTGAGGTGAGGGAAATATAGGAACTGGTAGTTACCTCACCTAAAAAAGATAAGATAATTGTATGATATGTGAATGTAACCATGTAGAATATATAAATAAAATTTATAAGTAGATATAAAATTGAAGCAAATAGAAATAATTTTATCACATTAAGACCTAAGATGCATGATAAGAACCATGGCAAAGTCTAGATAGTATCAGTACAAGATTGAAAGTAAAAAAAGCACACACATAAGAACACTTAAAATTAATTCAAAAGGTAATGGTCTAAGGAGACCAAAAATAAGAGGCATGTTCAAATGTCATAAAATCAAAGGGACATGACTTAGTCAAATGTCCACAAAATCAATGATGACATATTTAAATTTTCATACAAAAAAATGGCATATGTAAATGTCAATGAAAGCATACATAGGCACAAGAGTCACAAACAAAGGAGCATATTCAAATGCTCAAACAAGGAATATAATTTAAAATGCAAGACACTCAAGGAAGTGCATAAAATAAATCATAAGTAACCAACATAAACATGTCATAGTAGCCCATGGATCCAATGTGTTAGGAAAAAATGTCAAGTGCATAGCATATCAAGTACCCTATGTAAGATATATCATGGATAATGACATGTTTAAGTATATATGTAAGCTCAAACATGATAGTTTAGAATGATCATCAAATCATATAACATGTGTGTATCAGGGTTAAGGAATAAAATGCCCCCAATGTCTACATGACATGAGTAGATGGAAAGCCCAAAACTAGAAATAAGAATATATCATATATTTGTGTATGTTTGTATCACACTCAAGTAGATGTGTGACATAGATATATGTATAGGACTAACTAAATATCACATCCATCAACATGAAACTAACACAAATTCCAAGAAGCTAATAGAACATGTGGATGCTATTTTTTTTCAATTTTTTAATTTTTTGGTATCTTCTGAATATTTTAAGAGACTAATGTATGATCTCATCCAATAGATAGTCGTAGGTATCTCCCTGATTTGTACCTAAAATCCTTAAGTTATATCTTTTACATTATTTGCATCATGATTATATTATTTTAAAAGGTGCACCGCATGTTCCCCCTCATGTTTAAAATGTATAGTATAAGAAGTAATTATATCAATTGGAATATGGATTAATTTGCTTCATGAGGAAAAGAAATAACTTATTGATTTGGATCAATTTTTTCTTCCATTTGGTATAGCCACAAATTTCTTAGTGTAAGTGCATATTGGGATGTGGCATGTATAACCCAAACTTGTGTTTTAATTACTTTAGGAATACAATCAATTTATATTATTATGTTTCCCAAGGAGTATTTTCAACTAACCTTATTTTACAAGTCTTGTAGATGAAAACCAAGCTGCTGAAAATGCCTTATATGGAAAGAGGTTTTTGTTTATGTAGGATCAATATGATTATGCTAAAAATAAGTACCATCCATGTATAATGTAGTTGTTAAAATTTTAGGCATGGATGATTTTTTATTTTTTTAATCTAATTCCTTTGGAGGATCATTGAATGTAATCATTTGATCATCATTAAAATATTGGATCTTATGTTTCAAGGTAAATCATTGGTTTGTATAATACTGAGGTCCTTGATGATAGTGACATTAAGCATTCATATTGTATCCTATGGGTATAGGTCGAATCATATCAACCTTGATAATATGAGGGAGAGATATAAGTTTAAACTCTATTATATATAGGATTAATGAAGTTGGGGACTCAGATAAACATGATAAATATCTCTTTGGTAAATTAGATAGAATAGTCTAGATAGGCTTTTGTACTAGTGTACTAATTTTGGACTCATATTCTAAATGTTTTGACTTACAATCAGTTGTTTCATTGTATAATTTTTGAAGGGATTAGGATCTATAGGACATGTGTAAATGAAACCTTGATGACTAAATTTTAAGCATGTGTGTAATTTAGTGGGAACAACATGCATATCATGTATCCAAGGCCATAACAAAAGAATGTTATAGTTTAAATCATTTGGCATAACTTGGCATAAAGTGGGTAATACATGGGGACCCATAGTAATATTTAATGTAAATTGACCAACCGAAGGGTTGTGTGAATTATAAAATGCTTTTATATGAATAATTTGTTTTTTAATAAGGTTTGTGTTAATACCCATGGTGGTTAGGAATTTTATGCTATTAATGCTTTGGTCCAATCCATTATCAATGATCACTATTTTGATACCTTTATTTTGAATTATCACTTGTATGAGTAAAGGTAAATTTTAGTCAATGATATATTTAGATGATAAATTTATTGGATCAAAGGTGATGAGATTTTTAGTATTCTTGATATCCACAAAATAATTGGGCTCAATATCACTTGGAACTTGTGTCTCATGTAATGCCTCATATAGGATACCCTTATAGACATTAGATTGCTTTAAGTTCTCAAAAACTGAATTTTTTGCATGCGTTTTTCTCAATTGGTCACTAATATCATATCCCTTAGATTTTATTATAGTCTTTGGTTTAGGAGGCACTTTTGTATATTAATAGGTGGAGGAATACATTGAGAAATCCTACCTTTTCAAGTAGTAACAACATGGACCATGGAATCTAATATAAGTTTTGGGTGAATAATGGGTGCAGGACTACAGCTATCATTCAAATAAGACTTAGGTAGAATGAATAGTTGATCACATGCATATTGACATATGTGTATTTGATCTATTGAATTATAAAAGTAATTTTCAAAATATATCAAGTGTTATTTTTGTTTTAAAACAACCTCATCATAAAAATTCAAACAAGGAGGATGTAAGAACCATGTTTTGAATCCTTCATGGATTGGATGGCTCAAACCAAGAAACTAATGTAACACCTCATAGAAATTATAAGGTATTATAACATGAAATAATTTATAGATATGTTCATGGAAAACATGATTATAAAGTTATAGCAATCAGTGATAAGGAATATAAAAATTAAAAAAACACTAATTATCTTAGGGTTTGATGTTCAAAGATTAGGTTCACCAAATATTTAATCCTAAATTAGATAAAGTGGGTTTATCCTATCTTGGTAGTGTATTATAGTTAAGAATATAAAAATGACAATACATAAGGGTAATAATCAGATCTACACTAGGCCAATTGGGTGTTAAACTAAGATATAAGCATGAACACTAAATTTATTATGCTAAGTATAGGCTAAATATAGAAAGTACAACTAAGCTATATATTGAAATTACAAAGAAGTAATATACTTAGATGGTTTTGATGATAACATAATTTTATATATAGAATAAGCAATAAACATGCTAAAAGATAGTTCTAAAATAGTCATCAAATATTGGATCTAACACTTCTAACACTCTAGACACTAATGCCATCCTAGGACAGTTATGTCAAGGCTACTTTGTAGTTTCAATACAAGTGTCTAATATATAATACTTGTAAAAAATCAATGTGACCACTTGGATGCTTTGAAGTTTGAATTTACCTTTTCTTTGGTGGATTTAGATTAAGGTCATGTATTGTCACTACTAATGAATTTATAAAACACCAGTTCTTCATATTCATGGTGGCCTAAGGTAAAATGGATTGCTGGGCACACAATGTTGATTTGAACCCATAGACTACACTATTAGTGGACACTACCTACATATCCAATAATCTATAAGAAAGCCTCATACTCATATAGTTCTCCCATAATGTTAGATTGTATGTGAATCATAAAATATTATGCAAATCAAGTATAAAAATGACCTAGCTTATGTATACAAGGTAAATCAAAACTGATCTATAAATCAAGCATATCCTAGAGAAAATAAATCACACTATTCCTTCCACTTTTTGGTAAATTTTTAAAATTGAGGTTATGACCAATATGGATCTACTAGACCTAACTAAGGTGTCTCTTACCAAATAATATTACTAGAGAGGAGTTTAAAACCTCTAGACAAGAAATACCATATAGTAACCATAGCTAGGTCCTTTTTATTATCTAGGTAAATTACAAAGTAAATATAATTTAGTACTCACAAAAGTTGTGGAACAAAGTGGGGATAATAAATATAAAAGTAAACACATAATTAAGAACTCTAGTCAATTCAATGTAAAGGTAATACTAGTGTACGGAGAGAGAAACATATTCATAACCTAACACATGTAAAACTATTATCTTAATAAAGAGGAGTAAGAATTATGAATACTTGCCTTGAATATGAATAAGTCAAGCCTCAATATCTCCCTTAGCTAATGGTGGTTTTCAAGAGGTTGTTTTGGTTTGTAAGGATAACAAAGATAGGTTAGTTATAGGCTACATGACTTCTCCTCTGCATCTAAAAGACTTATCCCATAGGACAAGATTATTATCTCTAAATAATGTATGAAACCTTAAGTAATGGATCCTCAAGTAGAATGGTGGATAAGTATATGAACAAATAAATGATTATCTATATCTTTCTCTAATGAAAATGGCAAAAAGGATGTGTTTATATAGCTAGATCTAACCCTAAACCATTCCAATTTTTTATACAATAGAGTTGGCCAGGTCGACCTTGTTCTTTAATAAATAAATTAGTTAGGTCCTAGATTACATTGGCTGGGGCCAACCTAGTCTTGTAATGAGCTTATTTTTAAGAATAGAGCCAATGCATCTGACTTTATTTGGTAAATAATAAAAATGGGTTTTGGCTTAGGTAGGGGTTTCTTGAGGCAGTGAATTTATTGAAGGAGTGTGCAAGGTAGGTGTCAAATCTTAGGAAAATGTATAGGATAGGTTTGTGTTGGTTTCAATTGGTTTTATAGGGAGAAACAATCTTACAAATCACCAATGGTCTTCCCACCCCTTTCTTGGTACACCCTTTAAGGTGTGAACTCAAATAGATTGAGTCTCAACAATTTCCTACAAGAGAGAGAAAGCCTTAGTTATTGATAAAGTTTAAAAATATTATGTGTATACATATTCTCCACTTGAAACTAATCATGTGTCATGAAATTACAACATAGGATGGTACTTTGGGAAAAGAACATAGCAACACACAATGCTAAGCTAAGTGAATTATAGTAAGAAGTGAATAAGATAAATGAAAGGATAGAATTAAAAACTACATACCTTTACTTACCTTAGTGTTGTAGAGTAATAAGGAAGTGAGAGAAATGCAAAGGTGTCTAATGTAGGTAACATTAGGAAAACTTATAAAATAAGTGAAAAAAAAAAGAAAATTTTGCAAAATATACATTTAATATATGGAAAATTTCTCTACAATTTAAGAATTCTAGAACATCTTTTGGTTCAAAAAATGAGTTAGTATAAAAATAATTATGGGTGAAAAATGAAATTTGTTGGTAAATAATTTATAAGTAAATAATTTTGAATAGGAAATATAAATAGGGTGAAAATAATTCATTTATTATTTTTACTATTCTGAGAAAATATTGGTTTGAGAGACCCAATTAAGCCTTGAGAATGATCATGGTAAGGATATGACAACTTCAATGTGGAGGATGCTTAGCGGTCATAGTTAGTGTAGCTAAGTTAATTAATGCATTAATTTTAATTAAAAATAACCTAGATATATAAAAATAGATAAAAGAGGAAATGAGATATCAAAAATGACCCTAGGAAATTTTTAGGTAAACTAGGGGTAAAATAAGATACTGAGTTGGAAAGAATTAGACCAATAAATGCCTAAGATATATATGACAAAAGGTTGAAAAGTCACCATAAATTAAAAATAGAGTTAGCCCTACCAACTCGATTAGAAAAGGTAATACAATTCAAGATGGCTAGATGCATATCATAGGGCTAAATTTGTATTTTGGGATGGTTGACTATGTAGTAGAGTGTTGACCTAGTTAGAAAAATAGATATTGCTAACATAGTACATTCTATCCAATACAGTACATAGTAGGTGGTTGATTCAGTCTATTAATGGATGTTGAAGACATAACAGAGGGTCAATATAGTATGAAAAGTATGGGAAAGGGCCAGTTTAGTATCAAAAAGGTTTATTATGTGTACAATAATGGGTTGACTTCGTAGTAGAGGGTTAAATTAGTATGGCAAAGAGGTGATAGAGCTAATTTAGTATTAAAAATGCCAACTATATAGGAAAAAAGAAATATAAGAAAAACAAGTTGATGAAGTAGTTAATTTTTAGTATTTTAATAATATTTAAGAATTTATTTTATTATTATTACATCTATATCTAATGCATTCTCTATTTTTTAATATTTTACAGAGGTGATAGAGGTTTTGGTGTTTAGTTGATGCATCATGGCTACTAGATTTTCTAGAGTGGTTGTCAGATGGGGATTGAGCTCAGCTAGTTTATTTCAAATTTAGAGGTATCAAGAATATGAGGAAGATCCCACTTAGTTTTGATCTAGTCATCATGTTTTGAGGAGCATGGGTGTGACTCACCAATACTTTTTGCTGGGAGGTGGAGTATGATACCATAAAAGTGGGCATCACCTTGGAGGATGTCCATGCCTTATTTGGACTTCTCATTATCATGACTCCTATCATATGTGATGCATTGGATATGTAATTTGATATGAAATCCCTACCCCATTGGGATAAAGGCTCAGAGAGGATTTATCCTAGGTTGTGGGTTAGCTTGTTTGATATGTATATATTGACCATTCTAGATATATAGAAGGATTTGATAAGACTTGTGATAGCATGTGTGTTATGTCACAATTCAGATGGGAAGGTACCAATATACATGGTAGCCTTATGTTATTCCATCCTATAGTAGGGTGCATTGTATGATCTAGGCTCTATCATTTGGGTGTAGCTTATGGATGATAAGTTTTGTATGCTGACCCAAAGGTAGAACATGATGGGTGTTGATGTCTAAATGTGTACCAAAGGTTCTCAGAGTGTTTAGGAAACACTTCTCATTTTAGAATTCAAAGAATTCAAAGCATGATTTTTAATTTTTGATAATCTTATTATCTATTGTGGAATAGAGGCATAACAAATGACTGTTTCATAATATTTATATTAGTTGATGGTTGGGAGGGAGCCATCGTGGCCTAAAAATATTTCCAAATAAGAAGATGACCTATGATAATTAATATGAATTATTCTTAACCCTAATTTTAAATCTAAGCTAACATGGACATATACAATGAATCTTTAATCTAAATTGAATTGGTTAAAAATGAAGTAAAAGGAAGGGTAGGGTAGAGAAGAAATGTGTGACTAATCTTTATCTCAGATATCATGACAAAGTTCAAATGTTTCCCATGTATGCACTTAAAACCAATATTAGAAGCAAAATAGATTAAGCTTGAATCACAACATATATTAGGTGAACTTCTAAGGAAGATAAGTAACAATGCAAATTATAACTAAGCTTACTTTAAAGATTTACTCCTTTAAGTAGATATATGATGCACATCTACAAATGCAGAGCAAATAAAATGAAGTAAACTAAGGAACCTTCAATTAACCTATCATTAACACAGATTAACAATTCTAAATTCAAAGGTACACACCAAGAATTCACAACAATGATTCAAATATAAAATTCATAATAGATAATTGAGGGAGAAGTTATATAATAATTCATACAAACAAAGTGAGACAATCCTTTCAAAATTCTCTGCTTACGTTAATTTCTCAAATTTTACACTAATTTTTAGTTCAAAACCTCCCTCCTTTTAAAATATACAATAATCCTTTTATAAAATACAAGGAATTATATTGATCAGTCATATCAAATTATAAGTTTAAGGATAGTTGTCCTTTATACCAAAGTTATAGAATACACTAGACTTTCCAAAATGGACTGACCTAAAGGCAAATGTGCTTTCAAGTTGTACATGCCTTTACAAAAAAATATTTTATTTAAAATTTTTACAAAGCTCTAAAAAATAATATTCATAACTAATTTGTGGGCCTTATGTTGATGAAGTCCCTTGTTTCTACTAGAAGATCTTCAATCTATCATGTTACTCATTGATAAACTAAAGATCCACCACTAGATTTAGGTAAAGCTACTTTCCATGATCCTATATGTTTTTAAGGTTCTTTTCAAACTTATCCATATCTCATTTGATGCCCTAAGCATCTCACATTTTATCTTAATATGATATGAGTAAGCCCATGACTTTGTTGTTGCCATTTGTTGTCTAGTTTTGCCTTTGGTTTCTTACTTTTTGCATGAATTGAAAGGTCCTGTGTTTGACCTCTACATCAGCTATTGTACCCATTAAGCTAAGGGTTGTGGGATCTTTTATCAAGATTTCTAAGATATAAGACACTCCATCTTCTAGTTGTTTAAAGTCTTGGGAAAGGCCTTTCATTCTTTTGTACTAGCTATCCATGGCCTCAATCTTGTCAACTAATATGGCCATGGCCATATTAAAGTGTGCCTTGCTAGTAGTTCTAAATTTTGGGACAAGATTATTGGACAAGGCCTTAAATACATGAATACTTGTAGCTTACTGTCAGGACCGAAACTCCCCAAAGCTCTGACACAACTTGTCAGATTTAAGAGCACACATGATTACCAATGTGTAAGCAACTAAACATGCAGAATCCAGAAGAACAAATAATTATCAATGAGAAAACACACAGAACATGAGAGGCAATATACAATTATATTTAACTCTTTACAAAGGAATCTACAACAAAGAGGTGGCACTCTTTCTTCCACTTCATGGACTTACAGTAAACTTCCCTCCAGAGTAATCGTCTCTCATAGGTCACAACACACAGCTAACACAAGTTGTTGTTCACCTCATTGTACATCTGTACAATCGAGTACACAATCATACTCCAAGTAGATCTCTCCATGATCATGCTGATGTATTGTTGTCACCTTGGATCTAGCATCCCCGCGCTGATCTCCTTTCTGACCCTCGCATCCATACACCCCTGCAAATCAAACCTGATCTTACTTAAACACACATGGGGAATCCTACTTGATTCCACCATGGGAAGAACTCTCCAAGCTTCACATAGCTCTTCTCCAAATTCTCCACTTAACAATATAGCCCATGAGTCTCTCATATAGATCTCATGCATACACTAAAATTAGACGAGCGGCTCAAAGACTCGAACTGGTCTTCACATGCAAACTTCGCATTCACTTAACTGACTGTTCGTCAACAGCAGTTCTGACCGCTACAGGTGACCGACGTCGGTCCCTGCCCTCCTGGAGGTGACCGACGCCGGCCGATCCTCTGCCGATGTCGGTTTCCCTTTTGCGTCCCCTGACCGACCTTAGTGTGGCCTATCGATGCCAGAGACTGCGTACTTTTAGAAACCTCTTCCTTCTTCTGTTTGCAACAAGGTGAAGCTTTTAGCTCCACACCCTAACAATCTCCCACTTGGAGATAAAGAGCTACACCTGTACCCATACCAGTACTCTGTCTAATCTGTATCCTGGCTTGTATTCCTCTTCAAGCTCCCACTTGAAGACAACCCACCACACTCCTTGTGGTGCTAACCCTGTGCCTGAATTTCTTCATTCTCATCGTACCATCTTCTGCCTTGCTATACTCCCACTCAAATAGCAACCCCTATGAGTAACCTATAATCAACAAACACTTAATAGATCTGGGACATCTGTTAGTCAAGCTCACTCTGAGAACGTCCAACCTCGCTCTGATACCACTTGTCAGGACTGAAACTCCCCAAAGCTCTGACATAACTTGTCAGATTTAAGAGCACACATGATTACCAATGTATAAGCAACTAAACATGCAGAATCCAGAAGAACAAATAATTATCAATGAGAAAACACACAGAACATGAGAGGCAATATACAATTATATTCAACTCTTTACAAAGGAATCTACAACAAAGAGGTGGCACTCTTTCTTCCACTTCGTGGGCTTACAGTAAACTTCCCTCCAGAGTAATCGTCTCTCATAGGTCACAACACATAGCTAACACAAGCTGTTGTTCACCTCATTGCACATTTGTACAATCGAGTACACAATCATACTCTAAGTAGATCTCTCCATGATCCTGCTGATGTATTGTTGTCACCTTGGATCTAGTGTCCCTGCGCTGATCTCCTTTCTGACCCTCGCATCCATACACCCCTGCAAATCAAACCTGATCTTACTTAAACACACATGGGGAATCCTACTTGATTCCACCATGGGAAGAACTCTCCAAGCTTCACATAGCTCTTCTCCAAATTCTCCACTTAACAATACAGCCCATGAGTCTCTCATATAGATCTCATGCATACACTAAAATTAGATGGGCGGCTCAAAGACTCGAACTGGTCTTCACATGCAAACTTCACATTCACTTAACTGACTATTCGTCAACAGCAGTTCTGACTGCTACAGGTGACCGACGTCGGTCCCTACCCTCTTGGAGGTGATCGATGCCGGCCGATCCTCTGCCAATGTTGGTTTCCCTTCTACGTCCCCTGACCAACGTCAGTGTGGCCTGCCGATGCCGGAGACTGCGTACTTTCAAAAACCTCCTCCTTCTTCTATTTGCAACAAGGTGAAGCTTTTAGCTCCACACCCTAACAATCTCCCACTTGGAGATAAAGAGCTACACCTGTACCCATACCAGTACTCTGTCTAATCTGTATCCTGGCTTGTATTCCTCTTTAAGCTCCCACTTGAAGACAACCCACCACACTCCTTGTGGTGCTAACCCTGTGCCTAAATTTCTTCATTCTCATCGTACCATCTTCTGCCTTGCTATACTCCCACTCAAACAGCAACCCTTGTGAGTAACCTATAATCAACAAACACTTAATAGATCTGGGACATCTGTTAGTCAAGCTCGCTTTGAGAACGTCCAACCTCGCTCTGATACCACTTGTCAGGACCGAAACTCCCCAAAGCTCTGACACAACTTGTCAGATTTAAGAGCACACATGATTACCAATGTATAATCAACTAAACATGTGGAATCCAGAAGAACAAATAATTATCAATGAGAAAACACACAGAACATGAGAGGCAATATACAATTATATTCAACTCTTTACAAAGGAATCTACAACAAAGAGGTGGCACTCTTTCTTCCACTTCATGGGCTTACAGTAAACTTTCCTCCAGAGTAATCTTCTCTCATAGGTCACAACACATAGCTAACACAAGCTGTTGTTCACCTCATTGCACATCTGTACAATCGAGTACACAATCATACTCCAAGTAGATCTCTCCATGATCCTGCTGATGTATTGTTGTCACCTTAGATCTAGCGTCCCCGCGCTGATCTCTTTTCTGACCCTCGCATCCATACACCCCTGCAAATCAAACCTGATCTTACTTAAACACACATGGGGAATCCTACTTGATTCCACCATGGGAAGAACTCTCCAAGCTTCACATAGCTCTTCTCCAAATTCTCCACTTAACAATACAGCCCATGAGTCTCTCATATAGATCTCATGCATACACTAAAATTAGACGGGCGGCTCAAAGACTCGAAATGGTCTTCACATGCAAACTTCACGTTCACTTAACTGACTATTCATCAATAGTAGTTCTGACCGCTACAGGTGACCGACGTCGGTCCCTACCCTCCTGGAGGTGACCGACGCCGGCCGATCCTCTGCCGATGTCGGTTTCCCTTCTGCGTCCCCTGACCGACGTCGGTGTGGCCTGCCGACGCCGGAGACTGCGTACTTTCAAAAACCTCCTCCTTCTTCTGTTTACAATAAGGTGAAGCTTTTAGCTCCACACCCTAACACTTACCACTGACCAACTTGGCTTGTTACTTTGAAGAATTGCTTCTCCATTTCTCTCGATTTAGTCTTGACTAACTTTAAAGAGATAAATAGGTCATCCATGGTGTCCTCAAACTTCTTGAATCTATCCTTATGAATGGATAAGACATCAAAATATTTCAAATTCTTGTTTTCTTGTAATATGCCCTTGATCATTATTTTCAACTGATCACTTTGAGCATAGGCCACTTCTAGGATCTTCTCCTCAAACATCCTTTCTTGTCATGGATTTTGTGCTACCACTGGGGTTATACTGATAAAAGGTTCAATATTCTAAAAGGTGAACATTTTACCTTCAATCAGGCCTTTCTTATCAATTACTCTCTCCATGTTGGTCATCTCTAGGTTGAACCTAACTCCCACTAATGTTTCTTTCACTTGACGAATAGGTATCTTAACTTATGCTCCACTTAAAGTTCCAAGAGCATCCATTTGTGTCCCACTTAACCCTCCAAGGGTAGCCATGCATATTTCCTTTTCTTTTTATTACAATGTCATAATCAAAGGCTTGAGTTCATCATGCCCATGGATGTTAATAGACTTTGTAACAACCCAATGGTGGTGCATAGTTGTAACCTTTTGAAAATTACCATATATGAAGTATTCCAGAATAGAAGGGCCATAAATTAGATTATATTTATTAAAAATGTTGATTTCACCCTAAGGTTGAGTGAAAGTCAACTTTGGCTTCTTGCCTCCTACTTGAACTAGAGCCAGCTTAGCTTTCCTTTTAGGTTAGGTTGCAACAAGAACTAAGTTTAAAGCTACTTGCTTTCTCTTTTCTTCCTTTATTTCCTCCTCAGTTTGGGATTGAAGTTCTTCCATTTTTTCTTCTTATTCATCTAATTCATAAGCACTAGCTAGTGATCTTAACCTATCCTTTACTTTCTCCTTAGGATCTAATGTAATTATGTCAATTTATTCAACAAGTGACTCTGGTTCTTTAAGATGAGATGAATAAGATGCCACTTTACCAGGTCTTCTCTCCTCAGGTTTCTTTTCATTTGGCTCTAGAGTTGCTTGAGTCTTAGGTTCTTGTGTTACTACTTGTAGTTTTGATGGAGGGGGTCTAGAGGATGGACATGGTAGTAAATGATATTGCTTGGGCCCCATCTTCCATAGATCCTTAGTTGGTTTTTGCTCTCTTAATAACCTAGCCTATATCTTAATGTTTAGATTCTTCAATCTTACTAATAATTCTATGAATAAAGAAGATTTAGTGTACAAGTCGTCATAGACATCAGGGTGATGGTCATATGTCATGTTGATCTATTTATAATTCAAATGTTTTTGTAACATTTTCATTTAGGTCCCAATGTCTCATTTCATCAATTTACAAATTTAAGTAGGTCATGTGCCTAGAGACAGTCTCTACATGGTCCCAATTTTGAAACATAGTTATACTAATGGTTAATGGAAAGGAATGGAGAAATCCCTTCCTTTTATTTTTGCACACACCATCTATGTCATGGAATAGTTGGTATTCCACTTCTTATTTTTTCAACTTTATGGGTGCATGGATTGGTAGCCTAAGGGGTTGACTCAACATTCCCTCTATCTAGATCATAGTGCAATATGTATATAACCAAAAGTACCTAATGAGCTTAACATACTTCTTGATCAAAGGGCTAACCCTCATCATTGGGATCATTGTAATGGCCTCAACGAAGGCTAGATAGACACAGTCACAAATGAATTAAATATTGTCCATTTACTTGAAAATATGAAATTTAAAATAATATTGGGAGACTATATATCTCCCATCACATGACCATTCTTTAAGGTTGGGGATTTTGGTGGTGTCTAATAGGGCATCCAAAAGGTAAGACATCATATAGAAATGGTTGTTATTTTTCTTCTTTATTGCATACAACTATTGTTTCAATAAAATATTGATCATCTCTCCAAGAGGGGGAGTAAGTCCTTTCTTAAACATGAAATATACAAAAGGGACCTAGATTTTTTTTGACATAAGTGGTCAAGGGGATTCCAAACAATCTATTCAACAATGTCATAATCATCCTAATACCAGCCCTAAATTGGGTGATTGGGTTCCTTCCACTGAGGTCAGAGATTACTTGGGTTCTTAAATATAACCATGGGGTAGGGATGGTTTTTAGGTCATTCTTAGTGGACCATTCTCCAATTATGGGTAAATCCACCTGAGGCTCGATTAGCTTTTAGTATTTTTCAAAAGCAAGAGGGGAGATATAAAAAAACATTTTAAAACTATGTTCATGTACTATCATATCCTAATCAATTTTAAAGTCCTTAGAAATAAGAGCAATAATATTGATGTAATGTAGTACCTATAGCATTGCTACCACACGTGAAGACTCATCATTTGAATGGTGACTAGGTTATAGTATCTCCAACTAACTGATGCAATCTTTTCATCCTCTCTTTTAATGTTTGGTAGCTCCTCAATGGTCCAAAAAAGTTTAGACCAATTGTTATCTCCTGTGTTTAAAGATACAACATCAAACTTGGTATCTTTAAAGACTCTCCCTTCTAAATCTATGGTTAGATAGAGTTTTGTGTCCTCTCTATGTTGTTTTCAAGATGCCATGACTATGAGTTTGAAAAAATTTCTCACTAGTGGTCCATTGTTTTCTGTTAGTTTAGTTTGCACTTACTAAGATGGTAATTTGACTCTTTTATGATCAACTTTGGTCACTTTGGGATCGAATTAGGGATTCTGGAGATGTTAGGGATTTTTTGTAAGTCTTTTTCAAGCTTTGATGGTGATGGATTTGGCACTCGAGTGATTTTTTGCCTTAGATTTGATTTGGACCTTGGCATTTATACCTTTGCTTTTATGAGCCCATAAAATCTTTAGTTTTATCACTTTCTACCCATTTAGCATCTCTATGGCATCTACATAGCACTTTTCATGGAAGATTATTCATTACTGTTTGAAAACATGATCATTTCCATTTAAAATAATAACTTTATCTCATTTTGTTCAATCAATCTACATAGATCAATTTAAATAATTGATCTCAATCCCAAGAGTTGCATACCATTGGCTATTATTTGTACTAGGCCCCAAGGTTAGACCACTTGGTAGTCTTATGAGCCTTTTGAGGTCTACACCTTGTTAGCCTTGCCATTTATTGCATTCTCATGATGTGGTGATTATATGATTTTTTAGAGATTCATTGGATCTTTGACTTTGGCTATGCTATGTAAGATCAATCCTATTTGAGTGAACTTTAGTTGTAGATCCTGCAAAGAATCCTAAGGTTTAAGTTAGTACCATAACATATATAAATAAATTAGTCTTGATACTTTAGAATAAGGTTTTATTTCATTTTAATAAACATGAAGTAAACCTTAGGCTAAGATATTTAAGATAGGTTTAGAACATATTAAAAGGGGACCCTGAATAAAAGGACCCAATGTAAGGTTTTTTAACCTAAGGGTTTATCATATTAATAAATATGATAAAAATTTAGGGTAAAATCTTTAAGCTAAGTTTTTTAGAAACATTTCGTTGCATTCATTATATCAATCCCATAAAATAGACCAATATATCATGGGATATATAAGGACCAAGCATAAGACTTTAGACTAAAGTTTGGTCAAATGTTTAAAAACATGACTAAATCTTAGAATAACATTTAAGCTAAGTCTATGGTGTTTATAAATATTCCCACACAAATTTAAACTTGGTTAGAATGGCTCAAAATAGATTTAATTAATCCCTAATAGGTCAAAGGCTGATGAAAAATCAGTTTTAACATTAAGGTATAAAATCTTGATCATGTTAATTCTCCAAAAAAGATTCCATGGATCCTATAACACAAAGAACAAACATGTTAATTCATCTAAATGAGAATGGTTTTTGAGCTTGAATATGATAATCTCATGGAAGTCAATGATAGCCTCATAAATGTCATTTAAAGATCATGAGGACATCAAGTTTAAGCTCACATAATTAATCACAGGGATTAAACTTTGATGATCTCATGGATGTCAATCACAGCCTCATGGATGTTAATTAATGGTCATGAGACTATAAAATTTAAACCTCTTGAAACACAGTGGGTTCCAAAGGAATTTTGAATTGATACACATCTTTTTGTTTATCTCACTTGAGTAAACAGTGTTCATCGATTATGATTCGGATAGTCAAACATGGTTGGCTCCTACAATCATGAATATATTAAGTGAGCTCAGAACCATTTAGAACTTAGAACAAAGTATAACATAAGTCCTTAAAACATAATAAAATGAATACCCTTTGAATAATTCATAACATAAGTTTTATCCCAATGTTTTATTGTATTGATGAATACAATAAAAAAAAGTTTAGGGTAAACCTTAGGCTAAGTCTACATTATAATGAAAAGGGACCCATTTTTGATCCATGATGATCTCGCTCTGTTAGATCATTGGTTTCCACTCAAAAATGGGTCATTGATCATGATTTGAGTGATCGAGTGGGATTGGTCTCATAGGCTAAGTTCTTAGGCATATTAGGTTCATCTTGCTCTATTCGATCAACCTCACCCAATTAAAAATGGATTGTTGATGATGTCAAGAAATACACGACTTAAATTAGGGCTCAAAAACATAAAGGGACTTAGGTTAAAGTCTTAGACTAATGTTTCATTTGTATTAATAAACATGAATGGGGCCTTAGGATTAGGACATTAATCTAAGTTAATAACATATGAAAAATTCATTGCATAAAAAGGTTGGATGATATTAAAATAAAAGGGGACGAAGGGCTCTAGATATAAAAGAGACCAAGTATATAATTTTTTATGCTAAGGTTTGGTTGTGTTTGAAAACACACCCATGTCTTAGTATAAAAATTAAACTTAAGTCCATGGAATTTTTAGAGTTTTTTCACATAAATTGTTCTCACCAATTTTTCAATTAAGTCTAAAATAACCTGCACTAAGTTCTGTTGAAGGAGGGTTTCTAGAAGTTACAACTTAGAACAAGAAGACTCCACTATTAGCAATATTATGTAGGATTAAACTAGAACCATGATAAAAAATAATCCAACCGAAGTGAAGGTATGGATGATATTTAAATATAGATAATGTGAAAACATATTAATGACACTCTGATCAAGTGAATTTTCAATTTTAAAGTATAAATTTGCATAATTTTAACACAAGGGTCCCCAATTTTTAGAATTGGGGGTATGTTGACCTCAACAATATGCCCCATAGTTTTTTCTATTACTTGAATTTATGATATATTCCATATATATCAGTTGGATGGATTACTATATGAAGTCTATGATAGGTTACCTCAGGTGATACAATAGACACAAGATCATGCTATGTGCATTGTGCCCTATGTCCAAAATTTAAAGAATGTGACATAAGGGTAGATAGTGTGACATCCTTACACTAATATTACTACCATATTGATGACTTGGGATACTATTGTTACCATATTGGTGTAAATTCAGATCATAGGACATTTATTCTTCATGTGTGCATCCACATCTAGTAGCTCATGTACCCAGGTAGCTAGGCATGCCACATCCCGTGGCCCCTCTAGTAGTACCTACTTATTGGGACTGGCATGCTAGAGAGTTGAAAGGGATAGGAGGTGTAGGGGTGCCTACATAGATACTTTCTATTAGGCCTCAATGAATGAGACCATGGATAGGTTAGGAATAGTAGTAGGAAGCAATGAGGCTTGGTGTAGAGGATGTTATAATTGTGTATGTTGAGGGTGAGGATGTAGGAAAGGTAATAATGAAGCCACAATAAGGATGATAGTGGTCACCCTGAGATCATAGGAGATGGAGGCACCATTGGTGAGATAGAAAATAGGTGTGATTGTTTACACATGGTGATCTTACAGTAGTTGTGGGACATAGTTGGTCCATAAAGAGGCAATTGAGGAGGGGTTCACAATGGTCATGAGTGGTAACTCCAAGTTTTACACTTATATAGAGGCAATTGATAGAATTGGTTCTTTGTATTTGGGTTGATGGAGCGACCATCATTGGTGACATTGATACTAGTGAGAAATCTTTAATTTATTAAGTTTTTGAAATAGATCACTAGTTACATTTTTGTTTATGTATTTAGTGATAGATGGTTTGAGATATATATACATGAGATCTGATGTATATTTGGTTTTTTTGTAGGTACTAAAATAGATGAGATCATATGGGGAGCCATGATTTTGGCTACACACCATGATATTTTAGATGGGTTGATGCCACATTATGAGCCATCCATATTGGTAGACCCTATGGTATCATATAGCCTAGCTTATGCTAGTTGGTTTATATTGGTGGGGGAGGATGTTAGACAATTAAAGGTGCAAGAAAATATCTTACAACCACCTATAAGAGTAGGATATGGAGAGGCCTAGGCCTAACAAGCATTGACATAAGAGTGAACCACCCATATGGAGACTACTATAGATATTGGACATGTGCAGGACTAGGTGGTCAATCTATAGGGAGAAGTTGATGGATTGAGATCTCAAACTACCTCATTATAATGTACCATTCATAAGGGTTAGTCATAGGCATCCATAGGTGTCATAGTTTTTCCACATGATAGAAATGATGGAGCATAGGCATAAATTTGTAGCTATTGTATTTTGTATTATATTATATCAAACTCATATATATATATATAGACATTTATATGTATATGATTTGTAGTTGTTTATGATTGGTTGTATGGACGTATTTCCTTTCTATCACGTGTATTTTACTTTTGTTGTATATGCTATGATAAATATGTGATTTATTTTTTCTTTTCTATCATTATGTGATACACATGCATGGTTAAAAATAAAAGTAAATTATTTGGAGAAATATAAGTAATCATAAAATGTAATACACACTATATCACAATAAGAAATGCATAAAATCAAGAGATGAATAAATATAAGAAACCAAAATGGTAAATTAATAGGTAACAAATGTTTTTAAACCATGTAAAACAATTGCACCAAATTAAAACAAATATAAATCATACTAAATCAAGTTGGCAAGTATGAAAAAATTCTAATAAAGTAAAAAACAAGTGAAACCAATGATATAAAAGAAAACAAACAATAAAGTTAATCAATCATACTAAATCAAGGTGGGAAGTATGAAAAGAAAAATAAAAAGTATAAATCAAATTAATCATACTAAATTAAGATTGGAAGTATGATAAATTTAATAAAATAATTTTAAACATACATGCAATCAGAAATAATAATATAAAAGTGAAGTGTTCATGAAGTAAGAATAAACATACTAAATCAAGATGGAAAGTATGTAAATAACATGTAAACTATATTGTAACACAAATTAGCTCAAATTTAAATCATGTAATGTTATTGTGACTTAGCTATAGTATGAACTTTTTATTGGAATGTTTTTTGAGGAGAGCCTAGTCTTATCCAAGGTCTTACACTACAACTCACAAAAGAAACACCAATAAGGTGAATACAAATATATGACTAGATTAAAGATATTTAAATGTGGTAATTTGTGAGAAGATCCTAATCCTATATATAATATTACAATGGAACTCACAATGTGAACACCAATGAGATGAATGTTAAATAAGGTAAAAAATATGGAAATGTTTTGTGAAGAATGCTTGGTCCTATCCAAGGTCTTACAATGCAACTCATAAAGAGAAACCCTAGGGGGTATGATCAGTTAAAAACAATATTCATTAAGGGGAAATATTAGGATTGTTGTGATGAAAATAGGGAATGTAAAAATCATAACATAGGCATTTGATGAGAAAACCTTAGTAAACATGAGGCAGTAAGAAGAAGAGACATTAAGGGTCTAGTGATCATCAAAATACAAAGGATACCTATTCATAATAAGCACAAAGGTGTATAGGAAAATAGGTGGGATACTAATATCAACTCATGAATGTTATATGAAAAATGAAAGTAAAATGGTCTTACCTTCCCCAACATGTTCCCTATTCCTTAGGACCTATTATAGATTCAACGGTTTACTGTGAAGATTGGGTACTTGTGAGAGAAAATAGGTAAAATTTGTAGTTTTTTTAATTATTTTTGGTTCTCCTATCCTAATCTATTGGCCTATCACACCCCAATGGACCTCACCTCTATCGTTAGGCCAACTATGGAGTTTGATCTTTGATTGGAAATAGGATATTTGCTAAAGATAGTAAATCATGTCATTTGGTATGATTAAACTTTTGGATTGTATGTTACCTTTTGAATTATTATCTTTTGATTAAATAATTCATCTTTAAACCTTTTTTATGACTTTTACAATTCCTCTTCCATATGAATTTTTAATAACCAACATGAGTGATAAAAATGATAAACATAGATAAACTTTAGACTTTGGTTAAGGGAGGTTAATTAACTAGAGATATGACTAGATAAACAACTTAGGCTTATCTATGAACCAATATGTAATCTCAAGTTTCAACTACATGTATGCTTAGTATGTGAAAGGGGAATAAAGGAAGCAGGAAGATACAAATAGATTGGTGTATATAAGTAGTACAGTGATAAGTCTTGTTTACTAAATAATCATATGGTAGAGATAAAATAATAATGAAATAAGGGTTGTATGACCAACTCACAATAATAATTATCTTTATTTGAGTGTAAAAGATGACAAATAATCATTACAGATAAAATAAAGGAATCCATGAAGGAATTGAAATTAAAACATAAGTTTGCATTTGTGAAAAGAATTAGAATAAGCCATAATACAAAGTTAAAGAGAATGAAACCATGTAAAATAAATAAATCATAATATAATGGTTCATGCAAAAGAGATAAGTGAAATCATGCTTGATAAATAGTCAAAATTATAAAATATATAAATGGATCACAAATTCAATCCAAATCATAAAATAGAATAATGTGATAGAACACCATACCACATTCATAAATATTGATAGATATGACCACAAATGTTATCCATGACATCCAAAATATTCTTATGTAGTTGAATTATGGAATTAGCTAGAGTCTCATCAATCTTTGCAAAAAGTTGTGAAAAGACTTCCTTCTATATCATCTCAACTAAAAATATAGGTGTAGAGGAAGAAGAGTAATGCTCATGTGGTAGCTCCTATGTGGGATACTAAATTTGAAGAATAGGTGTCTTGATTGGAATGGTATCTATGGAGCTAGGAGGAGGTGCAACCAGAAGAGAAGGAAGAACCTTTGTTTTTGGATGACATGTAGGAGAAAGAATAACTAGTGTGGGTGTAGACTATGGGAAATGTTAGAGATGTTATGGCCGAACTTGGCATAGATTAGTATGATGGGTATAAAATTGATTCCAAAGACAATATCCTTCCCCATATTTATGGATGTACTTTAGAAGTAGTTTGGGAGGAGGTATACTCTTGTCTTTGGGCTAAGAAATGATCAGTCGTAATGTGTCGAAGTACTACATAAGTTTTCTATAGTGAGTAGAAGAATGGATATTTGTTCCACAAAAGTAATGAAAATATCTATTAGTATATTGTGAGAGTCTAATAGCTAAATTAATATAATAACAACCATGGTGTTGTTGACATAGATATCAATCTTTGGTCCAATGACCATGAAATTTATGAATATCACAATAAGTTTGATATGCCCATTGTGTTGGTAAGGAATCAAGATGAGGTAAGGGAATAAGATCATCACCAAGGAAGGGTGAAACTAGAGTAGAAACTAGACTAAGATCATCTATAAGTAAGGCTCATTCTACAGTGGGTCTAACTTCTGTGGAGGAATCATACTAGAAGGGTCATGATATCTAGAAAAATGTTAAGGTCCTATCATAGCATGGTCCATGAGCATACTCCTAAGAGTCCCTACTATGATTTTAGGCTTAATATGTGAGTTCTCCATCTCTAACCTATGAATAGTAATGGAAAGATTAATATTATGTACTATAAGAAAAAGAATGATAAAAGAAGAATGAAAAGACTGAAATAAATAAGAATGATATCTAATAACTTCAATGTTTCTAGCTTAGACAAATCAACTAAAAATGAGTCATCTAAAGCATAACTATAATCATAATCTAGTGTATTTAAGTCAATATTATATGTAGGAACTATTTTATCAATTAAGGAAGCATGGTGAATGGAATGTCTAGTTTTGGTTAAAGTAACTAGTATTCCATCAGAAAGTTATTGATGGGATCGAGGTTGAAGAGGAGGAAGTTGAGAGATGATGTGGGGGATAGATAAAAAGCTTTAATTTTTAGGGTTATCTCATCTGGATCATCATCATTGGAGTCTAAGAGATTAGGTGGAATATTCCCAATTAATTTGGGATGACCAATATAACCTCTAGTGAAGTGAATAATAGTTGAAGTGTTGGGATTTTTGAAATGAAACACTAGGTAGAGGTTCAAGGGTTGGTATTTTAAATACACTGCATTCTTAGAATTGTTAAAAATTCCAAATATTTATGTCCCCTTGAATCATGTAGATAGCACCATTGTAAAAAAAATTGACACATTGGCATGTAATTAAAGTGACTAATCTTATATAATGAGTTCAAGGTCGACTAAGTAAGATATTGTAATAAAGTGGAACTTTAAATACAATGACTTTCAAATGGATGGTAATGGGAGGAATGATAATGGAAATTCAAACACAACCTAGAGGAGGCATTTATCTTCTATCATAGCCTTGGCATATATTGCATGTGAATTTAAGGTTACATTCAGAGTATCCAAATGATTTAATAAATTCAAGGGAGGTAACACAATTGCCTAAACCTTCATCAATTAAATAATGCTTAACTTGGATATCACCTATTTAAATTCTAATGAATAAAAGAGGATCACCATACAAAGAAATATATCATCAAGAATCATAGAAGAGATAGGAAACTTAAGTGAAAGGGAATTATCCACTATTTCATCAACATGGATGGACATCTCTTCACATTGTTGAAGTATGTTATCTTCGAATATAGATAAGGTAGCATCATTCCCTAGAGGAGGAGGATGAGGGATGTTCATTTCAAATAATGGTTTCCTTAGGTGATTATGATGGAAGGGATAAGTTCTCATTTTTTCTAAGAAGGGGATTTAAGATGTAATATGGGAAATTTCTATAATAGGACTCCATTTGTCATAACATGAGAGGATTGTTAGATATTGATGTGTAGTGTTGCAATATTTCTTTAGAAGGGGGGTTGGATGTAGAATTAAACTTATGTTGATAAGTTATGGTTAATGTAGATTGGTTGAAAGTGGGTTTAGATGATGCGATGGTTTGTTAAGGTATTTCTTGTGGTTGAGTAGAAATATTGTTTAAAGTTTGAGGGATGTTTTCTTGTGGTATGGAATTTGGGGAAAGAGTAGAAGTTATATCACTGGTATGAGAGATATGGTTAATTTGTGTTGTTGAAAGTGATGCTTATATGGGTATTGGTTCCTCATGCCCCAATTCAATGAGATGGTATGGGGAAGTGTCTTGAAAAATATGAAATGTTGGAGAGGTGTGATGTGTATGTATTGGGTTTGAATAAATATAAGCTACTAATATTCTCATCTTATTCATATTAACCACATTTTTGTTATTGGTGTTAAAGTATATAAGGCTTTCAATGTTGTTAGTAGTAGGGGTAGGTTGGTCAATGTTGTCTTGGTGGTTAGGAAGGGGATCCTTGTAGATAGCTAAATGAGCATTAGCTTGGTTTAAATATTGATTTTTATTTTGAGTTTCATGAGCTTTATATGTTATGTCATAAGCTTGTTGATTTTTTTGTATAAGGGATTCATGGTAAAAGCTAGGACCAAGAAGAAAATACATAGCAAGATTTCTTAATTATCTACAAGTCTAATGAGAATGTCCCCAACTTGCATGAAACCAAAAAAAATTATTTGGATCATGCTATGATTTAATAGGATGAGTGGGGTCAAGATCTCATGGTAGATATCTTAGATGATGTTTTTAAATTTCTATTAGGGATAATGGTTTGTACACATTAGTATGGTTGTTTTGAGAATATATGTGATTATGATTAGAATTGTTGTTATGGGAAGGAACATGTTCCATGGTGTTGTTTGGATCAATATCTTGGATGGTGTGTATGGTTTCATAAGTACCAATAATACCATCATTGGTTGCACAATACTTTTTATTTTTGATAAGCATGTGAGTTCCCATTGTTGGTTGAGGTGATTGAAATTGATGAATAAAGAAGTGTTTTTTTTTGGCTTGGTCAAGAGCTTCTTCCAAAGTTTTTAGAGAAAGGATGTTAGATAATTAGCCTTAATTTGGATCCTTTCAATAAATTTATAGGCTTTTCATAAGTCTTAATTATATGTGCATTTATTATATTTATAAAGGCATTTTATTCCTACCATTATGAGGTGTCACTCACCTCCCTAATCTACTTGTTAGATTTAGAGTTACTTGCATGTAACTCTCCTTTCTCTACATGGCACATACTTCCTTCTACTTTCTAAGGGAATAAGACACAAGTGGCACACACATAGAAGGCTTGTAAGTTAATAAGGGACTTCCTTGTAACTCCCATTCTCTTCCTTTAACTCTATAAAAGAACCCTTCCTCTCATCATTTCCTCATTAAAATCTTATAGCTCTTTATTTTCTTCTCGTGTGCTCTTGATTCAATCTTTTACTTGTAGAGATTTTGGTGGCAAGCCTTATAATAAGATCATGTGATTTTTTATTCGATATATTTGATATTCTACTTTAAAATATTATGTCAACTTGTGGTTTGCACCTTGAGAGGTAAATTAGCTTCTTTCTTGTTTTTCATTGTTGTACTTTCAACCTTATTGTTAAATGTTCTTATCATAAATCATTTTATACTATTAGAGCATATGCTTATTTAACATTGATCTTTCAAGAGTTTTACAAGTTTAAAAGTGGAAAAAAATATTTTTATTTATGTTTTTTGAACTATTGTTTTTATTTTCAAGGCTCTTTGGGTTGTTGGGTTGTAGCTAGTTATACCCTTTGCTCAATTTGTTTTTGAATTTAGTTATGCATAATCTTCCCTAAATGGTACTTTTTTTTATTTTGATTGTTGAGCATATCATTGTTTAGGCTATTTATCATTTATTTTTATTTTTATTTTTTGACTCGGTTCAAAATCTATGAGCTTCATTATCAAATTATTTTTTATAAAAACCTTTATCGTCATTTTTGTGTTAGCACATACTTTTTATCTTTTGAATCTCTTATCCTTCATTGGTATTTGCTCTACATATGAGCTTGCCTTTGTTCACAATATTTCTACCACAAGCACTTGTCTTTATTGTTAAGCATCCCTACTCTTTATTATCTTTAGTCTCTCTATTCTTTATTGTTCTATTTATCCTTACTCAAAATCTGTAGGTTTAATTTACATTTGAACATGCCTTATTCATTATATTTCTACCACAAATACTTGTCTTTGTTTTTTCCATCACTGTTAAGCCTCCCTACTCTTTATTATCTTTAGCATAGTCTATAATTAGAACTTTGGCAGTCCTATTTTTTATTCTTTCACATTTCATTTCACTTTATTCATCTATCTACATGCATATGAAAATGTATATCCATCCACATCTTTCATAGGGTATACAAATTTATAATACTCTATATCCATGCATATGAATTTGAAAGTTTTTTTAATGTTATGCTAATTCATTAACATGTTTTTTTTTTGAAGCTTTCTATTTAGGTGGCAAAGTTTTTCAAATTAAATTGTGTTTTTTTGGGGTGTTTTTTTTGTTGTTTTTTTGTTTTCTGTTTTTTAAATTAAAAATAAGATTCTTTTAAAATTAAAATTAAATTATTATGAGGAATTTAAATTTTTCTTATTAATTTTTTTGGTATGGATTTATATTTTCAAGTTAATTATTTTTTCTCATTTTAATTAATTTTGTTAATAATTTGATAAAATCATATTTATTAAAAACTTTATTTTATAAGTATATTATTATTTTTGTAATGTTTTTTAATGTAATTTTGGTAGAATTTATAGCATTTCTTTTATTGTTTCTTATTGCATCAATGACATTTAAATTAGCTATTTTTTTAGATTTTAAATAAATTATGTAAATTCTTACCTTAAAGAATAATGAGATAACTTTTCCTAAACATGAAATTAAATGTCAAAATGATATTATTATTATTTTGTAAAATTCTTGTATTATTCATGTGGAGTCTATGTAAAAATCTATTGATGTTCTAAATGTTAAATTTATGTATTTTTGCTAAAACTAATAGCTCTAATGATAATTAATCTCCTTGTATTTCTAAATACACTCCAACTCACGTGAACACCCTTACTACCAACTATGGCTTAAAAATTGTGAACTCTATAGGCTACTTAGGTGTTGGACTTAGTAAGTGCGTAACTGGTATACTTGAATCTGTTTTGCCTACTTTGAATGCAAATTATAAAGATCTCAATTTTCATGATTCACTTGCTTCTAAATCGCATTCATAATCTTATCATTCTCCACATCTAAAGACTTATAATGGAACTTTTTTTTATTATACTACTTCTAATGCTCATGTTTTGGTCAAAAATGGTAAATCTTGTATGCATTATGAAAAACATGGCAATCGCATATCTAAGTATTATAAATTGTACCAATGCAAATATTGTGGTAAATCCATGCACAACACTTTGCATTGTTAGAAAATAATTAAATCTCCTATTTATAAAGGTAAAAATGTTTGGATTCCTAAAAATGGTGAATTTTCCATAGACTTTGATATGTCATTTTGTGATTATTCTTCTAATGCTTCATGAAAAACAAATTGTAAGTGACACATCTTTTTTGTCATTGTTTTAATAACTCAATATATTTTATACATTTTTTTATTTTTATCGCAAAGGTATTATGCTTTGAATATGTTGAATAACTTATTTTCATACAGGTTTATGCACTTTATGATGAAAGTTGTCTTTACTCCATTTGTCTTTTTTGTATATCTAGTTTTATTATATTATATATGTAGATTACATTTTTGTCATAATGGTTACTTAACTTAAAAGATTGATGTTAGCTTGTTTTTTTTGCAAGTTTTATAAATTATTACTCTTTTTGGTTGGTCTTTGTTTCATGGTAGATTGACCACCTTGTCCAAAAAGAATTCTTAGATATTCTTGGTGATTACACTTTCTTCCTTGCAATTTTTGGCAGTACCTTCTTTTCTTTCTTCTGTCAATCTTTTATAATTTTTATTAAAAAAAGTTTCTATTAAGGGAGAGTATTATGTAATTTTAACTCCATTTTTTGTTTATAAAATGTTCTCTCTACGTTTGTAATCCCAAATTTAATTTAAGGGGGAGTGTTAGAGAATTAATCTTAATTTAGGTCTTTCCTATGAATTTATAAGTTTTTATTATGTCTTAGTTATATGTGCATTTATTATATTTATAAATGCATTTTATTCTTACCTTTAAGAGGTGTCACTCACCTCCCTAATTCACTAGTTGGATTTAGAGTTACTTTCATGAAACTCTCCCTTCCCCACATCTTACATATTTTCCTCCAATCTCTAAGGGAATAGACCATAAATGACACATACATATGAGACTTGTAAGGTAATAATGGGGCTCCTTATAACTCCTATTTTCTTCTTCTAGCTCTATAAAAGAGCCCTTCTTCTCCTCATTTCCTCATTAGAATCTCATAGCTCTCTATTTTATTCTCTTATAATCTTGATTTAATCTTGTTCTTAAAGAAATTTTGGTAGAAAGCTTTCTAATAAGATCACGTAGGTTTTTCTTTGATACGTTCAGTTTTGTACTTTAAAATTTTGTCTCAACTTGTGGTTTGCACTTTGAGAGATAAATTAGCTTCTTTCTTGTTTTTAATTTTTTTACTTTCAATGTTATTATCAAATGTTCTTTATATAAATCTTTTCAAAGGGTATTAACAAGGTATTATAGTTTAGGGAAGAGAGAATTGGTAAATAACTAGAATAGGTCGTCATTTTTCATATTATGCTCAGATTTATTAGACATTTTTTTCATCATTTGATGAAGACTTGTGTCTTTTCAATTTTGAGTTATTTATAATTTAATAAATGAGCTAAATTATTTTTGGGAAGATCACTAATTTAGAATTCTTAGACCAGTGAGTTCACCAAGTCTTCTAGGTTAGTAATAGAGTGGGTTTTCAATTAATTGTACCAATCTAAAGTATCTTATGAAAGCATTTTAGCTAAGAGTTTAGTGGCAATGAAAGTATTGAGCTTAACATAATATTTTTAAAGGGTTTCAAAATTTTTTAGATGAAACATAGGACCTATTTATCAATTATAAGTGATGGTGCAAGTAATACCTCCTATATCAATGTTGGTAATTTTAGGTACTAAAGGTTTATTTTGTATATTTTTGATATTTTTTGTTGATAACTAGAGGTTGTGATATGAAGTTACCATGTGAATCCCTAAAGGGGGTGTGGGATCATTAGGATTTTATGTTCCACATAGAACATAGTGAGGTTAGTTTTAAAGATGTATAAGGAAATTTTGTATTTGCATCATCTGATTTACATTATTAGTTCTAAAAGTATGCATTTGGTTAAGCATTTGTAATAAAAGTTGATTAGTCTGAGCAACATTTTGGGTAGTGGATACAACATGTGATGTATTAGTATTATGTGAGGTATTAAGATCTTGAGATGCACTATGAGTGCGGGACGAGGTAGTAGCATGTGTCATACTAGTGGCATGAGTAGAATTGGTAGCAAAAGAAGCATTGGTGGAAAAACAAGTATTAGTAGCATGGTTAGGGATGTGGGTATTTTGAAGAGCCCCACTATAAGTTGAGCATGTCATGTTTGTATAAATACTTGGCATGGAGGTAGAGGAAAACATAAAGGATGATGTCATGGTGCGGGAAGTAGACATTATAGAGGGGAAACATTAGGATGAAAAGAAAGGGGTTACCCCAAATCCTTGGAAAAATTTAGGGGAGGGTGAATGGGGTTCTACTATATGAGGTCCCAACATGAGATTATAGATTTTTATCAGATATTTTTCTTAATGTTGAGGGTATTCATTGATGAAAAAGAGCATTTCAGTTGTATATTCAAAGTAGTGTTAATATTGTAATGAAAATAAGAGGTTAATTATTGAGGAATAATGGGGAAGATTCATGTAGTTGGTAGTGCGGGTGGTAACATGGACATTATTATGATCTATAGTGGGTGCCATAGGATGTGTCTTAGGAACCCTATTGGGATTGGTAAAATTTATCTTGTTTGTTTGACTTAATTATGCATTATCCTTAAATAACAAATTCATGATGGAGGGAAATAAAAAACTTGGTAAATATGAGGATTAACTAGTATGATATTGGGTCAAACCAGTCGATGTTATCTTGTAGGAAATTATAAAAGACATACTTCAAAAGATATTTAAATTGGTTGACTATGTTATATAGATGGTGAGATTAAGGGAATATAAAAGACACAGTTAGATAGGCTAACTCTGTGTTGAAGGCAAATAGAACAAGTAATCTATCAGAAACTAGGTTGAATAGAGTGATTGTGTTTTATGGGAAAATAGAGACTGTAGGATACACAATTGAGCATATCAAATGTGTTCTAAAGGTAAATATAGGTTTTGAAAACTCTAACTCTAGATGATCTAGTATTATTTTTTATAATATTTTAAATAATCACATAGGTAACTAGGTCAATCCAGTTGATCTAGTTGTGGCACACAAAACAAACCTTGTACCAATTATGGCTTATAAAAGTTTTGAAATATAGCATACAATTATTAGAGAGTCAAAAAACAAAATAGAAATAATAATATATGTGGTCATTCTTGAATTTTTTAAATTATAACTTTTAAAAATAAATGTGATAGAGAGTTGGTTATAAAAAAGAATTAGAAAATTAATCTAAAGATGGTTTCAGGTAGTTAAGGTTAAAAGGGATATGTATTGGTGGTGGTACTAGCTTGGTATTGGGGCCTGCCCCCTCACATCAAAATCTTTTATTGATAATGGTGTCATGTATTTTTCTAATAAATACCATCAACCATGTATTTATATTCATCTAAAAAGTTGATTTAATTTCCCCCTTAGTGATGAAATCCAAGCAAGTAGACCTTAGGTAGATTTTTTTAATTTTTTTTCATATTATGTGGTTTGGGAGTGTATGAATAAAATAAAAATAGTGTGAATAAATCAATAAAATAAAACTTATTGTTCAGTCTATGTGTGCTACTCTAAGAAATCAAACAACAAAATGATAAGTGAATTAATTACTAACAACATGAGTTAATTACTTTACTTAAAGAATACAAGGTTAGTTCAGATGACTAAGTATGCAAATAGTACATAAAAGAAACAAATGGGTCAATTTTTTTTATTTAATTCAGATCTATAAAACATTATCAAACAAGTTGACTAAGTCTCTTGGGTAAGAAAGTAAACTACTAAACTATGTCTATCTAGTCGACCTAGTTCACTATAGAGTTACAATTTTATAGATTGAAAACTATGAAAAGAAGAACTATAAGGAAGAAAAGAAATGACTACGATTGTGAGAATGAATCTGATGCTTTTGATGGTGCTAAAAATAATATTTTTATAATCTGATGAGTATTTTTAGCTTGCTAACAGATTCAACTGGGTCGAGTGAGTTTGAAAACCTATATGTAAATCAACGAACTGAGTTGAGATAATCAATCTAGTTACCTATGGTTGAAGATGACCTACATGTCTAAGTATAATAGTGTTTCCCAATTTTCAACATAAATAGGTTACATATACTTTCATTCTCTCTTAAAAATATATGGAGTTTGGATCATTGATAATCATCAAACATATGTGTTTTAAATTTTATATACAAATATGTAGTGCATATACATTTTTACTATTTTTTTAAAATCAGAGTATTTTATAATATTTATTTTGAATTATTTTTGAAAAAATAATTATCCACCTATTGTAATAGATTATTATTATTTTACCCCTACACAAATAAATACATAGTCGATCAGGGCAACTATGTGTTAAACCTACACATAAAATGTTAGACTGGGTTGATATATTCAATCCAATGATGCAAAAATAAAATAGATAATAAATGAAGGCATGAAATAAAAGTTGAAAGGGATAGTTCATATTGGGTTCACTATAATTTATACAAGAGAAAATGAAACTGATCTATAAATCAATTCTAGCTCAAAGAAGATAAATCACACTAGCACTTGCATTTGTTGGTACATTTAGAGAATCGAGGTCATAACCAATATGGATTTTCTAGACCTAATTAAGGTGTCTCTTACCACAAATTATCACTATAGATGTCTTAAAATCCTCTAGTCAATTAATAACACATAATAAACCTAGCTAGGTCCTATGTTTTTTATCAAAGTAAATCTAATCTGGTGATCACCAATGCGTGTGGCACAAAGTGGGGATAATAAAAATAAAATTAAACATGAAAATAAGAACTCTATTCAATTAAATATAGAGTTAATCTTAATCCATGGAGAGAGAAACATATTCATAAGCTAACACATGTAAATCTATCTACTTAATAAATAAGAGTAAGAGTTAGGAATACTTGCCTTGAAGACAAAGAATTCAACCCTTAATATCTCCATTATATAATGGTGATTTTTAAGAGATTTTTGTGGTTTGTAAGGATAAAAAATATAGTTTAGATAAAGGCTACATTACTTCTCCTATGCATCCAAAAGACTTATCCTACAAAGATAAGATTCTTCTCTCTAAAGGAAGTATGAAACCCTAAGCAATGGCTCCTCAAGTAGAATAGTAAAAAAGTAGATGGACAAATAAATGATCATATCTATTTTTATCTAATGAAAATTATGAAAATGATGTGTTTATATCATTGTATCTAACCCTAAACCCTTTTGAATTTTTAATTGATAGAGTCAACCTGGTCGACCTTATTCTTTAATAAATAAAGCAGTTAGGTCCCAAAGTAGGTTGATTAGGGCTGACCTAGTCTCATAACATGCTTGTTTTTAATAATAGGGTTGGCCCATGTGACTTTATTCAGTAAATGATAAAAAGATATTTTCACTTAGGTAGGGGTAGCTTGAGATGGTAAATTTCTTGGAGGAGTGCATAAGGGAGGTGTCAAAGCTAATGAAAATATATAGGAGAGGTTTGTGTTGGTTTTAAGTGGTGGTATAGGGAACAATAATCTTGATAAGAATTAATGGTCTACCCACCCATTTATTGATGTACCTTTTAAGGCATGTACTCAGAGAGATTGAGTCTTGATGGGTTCCTATAAGAGAGAAAGCATCAATAATTGATAAAGTTTAAAAATATTATGTGTACATAGCTTGTACTTAGAAACTTAAGATTTTGGGCTTCTCCTTTAGTAATTCAGACCTGTAGATGTGGTATATCCATAACTAATATAGAAATATGGAAGCCTTATTAAATTGAATGCTTGATAGAGTAATTTTGATAAGTTGTTTTGGTCTCTTTGGTCTTTTTCTAGGTGAGAATGATTGAGGATTGATCTTATATTTATGTCAATCCATTTGGAGTAATAATTTGCATTAAATTACTTAGGAAAACCATTAGGATACATTTCATTTGTAAATTAGATGATTTTAGGGCATTGGACATTTGTGTAAGGTCAAGACACTAATTTTTATGTTAGTATATATCTCATACATTAGATTCCAAGGAGTAAGAAAGTAGCTACAAGCTTATAACTTATAGAGATAGAATATAAGTACATTTTAATCATTCTAGGAAAGATATAAGACTTGGGTCATCAACATAAGATTGTTCAAACTAAGAGATATAGGTCAATGGGCACAAGATAGAGTAGATGTGATAGTTGTGAAAGTGGAAAAGGCATAGATTTGAGAGGAATATCAAAGATTTTATTTTTCAAGTGGAAAATACTGAGGTGTTATATAATCCATAATTATCATTTACATCAACATAGACAATTCATTGATTAGGATAGCAAGTTCAAAGATAAACCTCCCACTTACCAAGTTTTTATCCTTTAAGATACATTTAGATGCAAGATAAAACACATCACCATGTCTCAAATGGCATTGAATCCTATAGAGGGTGCTCATAATACTGATCCCTAAAACTAAAAGAGTTGATGCTTCATCTCTACCCCTCCTGATTCTCCTGAAATGCTCACCTATAGTTCACTCTATTCTTACACTTAGAGACAAGAAGATTCTATTATTTTATGTTTTAAACTCCATACAATATTATAATTTGTGTCTAAATATAGAGTAGACATGGGATATTCTAGCATTTATGTAGACATCTAGATGCATTTACATATATAGTTCATTGATTAAACTAGTGATTTAAAATATATGTGACTCATTAACCAATTTTTGGTCCCTTAAGATCATTTGGCTTCAATAGAAAATAATTATCCATGTCTCTTTCATCTTGAGTGGAATTAAATCCTCCATGAGGTGATTATATGAATCTCCCATGTAATTGTAGGAGCATATGGTTCATCTCTAGCCCTCACATTTCTCCTACAATTTTCAACCAAAATTCACTCTTTTTCTACACTCAGGGATGAGAAACTTCTATTAAGGGATGTATCTATCCACCTAAAAAATTTGAAATCTAGGCCTAACATAAATTAAGGGGAACATTACAACATTTTTATGCCCATCCAAGCATGTCTACATAGATGGCTTATTGATTGGGATAGTGAGTCAAAATATATTTCTCCAACTAATCATTTTTTTGTCATTTAAGAAACATTTAGATACCAAAAAAATGCACCATCATGACTCTCTTATATATATTGACACTAAATCCTCTAGGAATTTCTAATAGGGCTGACCTTTGAAATTATAAGAGCTAGGAATTCATCTCTATCCCTAACGATTCTCTTGCAATGCTCACCTAGAGTTAGCTCTATTTATATACTCAATTAAGAGAAGATTATATTAAGGGATGCATATAAATACCTAAAAAATTTGACCCATAATATTTATAAAGAGTATATGGGCTATATTAAATCATTTATACACCCATTTGGACATGTTTATATAGACAATTCATCGATTGGGCTATCAATTCAAAAGATACATGACCCACTGACCAAATTTGGTCCCTTATGAGACATTTAGTTATGAGATAAAATTAATATTTGTGTATCTCTCATATTTATTGGAACTAAAAATTTTATGGGGTGATTAGATGACTCTCCCATGCAAATTTAGGAGTTGATATTTTATATCTACCCCTCATGGTTCTCTTGAAATGTGCATCCAAAGTTCACTTTATTTATACACTTAGGGAGGAGAAGTTTCTCTCAAGGGATGCATCTGAACACCTAAAAATTTCAACCCTAAGGCCTAATAAATAATGTATGTGGGATATTATATTGTTTGTACACACATATAAATGCATATTTATAGATCATTCTTTGATTGGGCTAGAGAGTCAAAATATATTCCTTCCACTAACCAACATTTGGTATTTTAAGATAATTTAGATATGAGATAAAATTTGTGACCATTTATCTCTCATCTTAAGTGTAACTAAATCCTATGATGGGTGCTTATAATATTCACCCATGAAATTTTAGGAGTTGATGGTTCATATCTACCCCTCATAGTTATCCTAAAATGCTCACCTAAAGTTTGTTTTGTTTCCACACTTAAGGATGAGAAGTTTCTCTCCAAGGATGCATATAACCGCCTATAACTTTATAACCTAGGCTATGATGAAGAATGGAGGCAGGATATTATGGTGTCTATACACCCATATAAATGTGTATACATAGAAAATTAAATGACTGGGATAGTAAGTCAAAATATATACCCACTTTGATTAAATTTTGGTCCTTTAAAAGACTTTATGATTAGAGAAAACATGCATCCATGTCTCTCTCATCTTGAATAAAATTTAATCATCTGGGGGTGATCATAGGACTCACTCATGAAATTGTATGAGCTGATTTTTGGTCTCTACCCCTCAAAATTATCTTACAATGCTCGCCCTAAGTCCTCTTCATTTTTACACTTAGGAATGATAAGATTATTTTAATGGATGTATCTAAAAACCTGTAACTTTCAACATGAAGGCATGATAGAGAGTCAATGGAGGATATTATAGTATTTATACACCCATATATACATGTCTACATATACAATTCATATACTAGGATAGTAATTCAAAATATATGCCTCCATTAATAATTTTTGGTCTTTTAAGAGACATTTAGCTATGAGAGAAAACATTTCATTATGTCTCTCTCATCTGAGTGGTATTGAATCATATAGGATATGCTTATAGGACTAACTCATGCAACCATAGGAGCTGATGGTTTGTCTTTACTCCTCATAACTATCTTATAATGATCACCTAAAGTTCACTCTATTTATACACTCAAGAACAAGAATATTATCTTAAGGGATGAATCTAATGAGCTAATAATTTCAACCTCAAATGCAATAAATATTTAAAAAATACTATTTTAACATTTATACACCCATTTGAATGTGTCTGCATATATGGTTCATTGATTTGGCTAGCGAGTCAAAATATATGTCACCCACTGACCAAATTTTGGTCCCTTAAGATACATTTGGCTATAAGATAAAACACACTATCATATCTTAGTTATCTCTAGTGGTACCAAATCCTATAGCTTTTTCTCAAAGTACTTTTTATGCAACTATAAGAGATAATAGTTTGTCTTTACCCTTCACAATTCTCCTGCAACGCTCACTTGAAGTTTTCTCTATCTCTACAATCATGGATGAGAAGTTATTTTTAAGGGATGCATTTGACCACCTAAAAATTGATACTTTAAAGATTTATGGAGATGAAATGGAAGATATTCTCATGTTTATACTCCCATATGGATGTGTCTAGGTAGATGTTTCATTGATTGGACTAGTGAGTCAAAATATATGCCTCCCACTAACAAAATTTTGGTCTTTTAAGATACAATTGATTGCAAGAGAAAATGTGTCACTATTCATCTCTCTTATCATATGGCACCAAATCCTCTAAGGGGTGATCAAAGGACTTACCCATGAAACTATAGGAGGTAACAGTTCATCTCTACCCCTCATGGTTGTCTTGCAATGCTCACCCTAAGTTTGCTTTGTTTATACACTCAGGGATGAGAAGATTCTATTTCATGGATGTGTTTGGCCACCTATAAATTTTGACCCCAAGGCCCAATGGAGAGTATAGGGGGACATTCAATATTCCTTATGCCCATATGTATGTGTTTTCATAGAAGGTTTATTTTTTGGGCTAGTGAGTCAAAAAATATGCAACCCACTAGCCAACTCTTGTCTCCCTTAAGAGACATTTGGTAGTAAGATAAAACACACTATCATGTATCACTCATCATGAGTGTCATCTAATCCTATAGTGGGTGCTTATATGACTTACCCATATAACTATAAGAGCTAGCAACACATCTCTATCCCTCACATCTCTCTTGCAATTTCTACCCAAGTTAGTTAGAGAAACAAGAAAGTTGGTATGGGAGAGAGTTCTAATTGTAGGAAAGCACAATAATAACATTTTAAATTTATCTTAGATCTAGGGGGAAAGAGAGTGAATCAAAATATATTAAAAAACAAATTGAATCAAAATATATGATGCCTCCACTTCAGGCACAAATAGAGACATTCGATGAGATTTTCTTCTAGTCTTCATTGGCACATGTGTTCTTAGGGATTTTGTTTGCCCCATATTACTATTTGGATTAGTTTATTTATTTCACATTTTTGAGACATATGAATATAATTTAAAGGAATTAGGGATACTTTAGGTTTTCATTGAGAATGCTTAAAAATGAATATGAATATAATTATAGCATTTTTTACAATGGGCTAATTTTTAGAAAGAGATTAAACAATGTCATATAAGTTTTGACTACACATGAAGGAAAAAAAATTAATAATGTATATATCCTAATCCTATTTGATGATAAATAAAAATGTAGTATGGTGGAGTGTTGAACCCAAGGTTATGCACACTAAGATACAATCCTTGGTTTTTGACTAAGTATGGTACTGTATAGAACAAACACACACATAACATAAGGTACTTATACTATGTAGGTTTTTTCTTGTTACAATGTCACTCATATTGATGCATGCACAAGTCACTGACAAAGATGAGATTCATGAAAGATTGGGAAGTGGATATTTATAATATATAATTGATTATTAGGAGAGATCTTATTAGAGGTGCACATTGATATAAAAATTAAATATTCTAAAATATTTTAAAAGGTACCAAATATAAACATGTTATAAGGAAATGGAAGTGGATATATAATTATATAGACCTGACCTTTGCATTTTCCTTCCCCCTCCCAGAGGGATATTTTCATAGTTGAGAGTTAGAGATAGATGGGTATATATGTTGTTAATTAACATTTTGAGATAGATATCTCAAGAAAGGAAGATGATAATTATTTAATATTTATTATTAAAGGTTTTTATAATGCAAAGTGTAATATTTATAAGCACATGTTATGAATACATGAGATCTCTATAATTGTGATGAATCTAAGTTTATGTTGTGAGTTGATATGTCTTCTTGTTAATTATATGTGTCAAGGTTTTAATCTTATTAAATGTCATAGTTTGTATGTAGAGTTAATATCTAAGAATGATCTTTCTTTGTCTTTCTTATAATAAGGGACAAGGTGATCTCTCTTGCACCTTAGGTGAATGCTTAAACTTCATGTTTAAGTGATATGTTAGCTTAGAGAGTATTCTATTTGTTGAACTTGATATGATTAGTACATTATCTATTGATTGTATTGAATAATAAATTTAATAATTTAAAGTTATTCCAATGATTTAAAAAACAAAATATCTTTTTACTTTATTTCTTTAGTTCTCTCTTCTTATAACTTTATATTGATAATGGTTTTTTCTTTCAATCCCATTTACCTACTTTTGGTCTTTGTGGACATTAATATAATTTATTTATTTATTTATTTAATTGAATCTAGGATAATGCTTTAAAACCACCACAACAATCACAATGTACAGATGTGCACAAAAAAATAACTTCATTGTGTTCATTATAATATCATCACGTCCATTTCATGAAAGATAAATATTTAAACTATTCATTCATTAACACAACCATGCTTTAAAACTTATTCATTTATGAATACTTTTGAAAAGGATAACATGTATGTAACATCAAAAACAAAAAACAATAATGACATATACGAATTAAATATGTATACACAAAGCATAATAGTGTATGATTAAATTAGATATGTGAAATGGTATATATGTGTATCCAAATTATGTCATAATGACATAAAAATAGATCATATAGGGATAAAATATAGACCATTATATATATATATATATATATATATATATATATATATATATATATATATATATGTATGTATGTATGTATGTATGTATGTATGTATGTATGTATATACATACATATATATATACATACATATATATATACATACATATATATATGTATACATATATATATATATATACACATACATATATATATATATATATATATACATACATATATATATATATACATATATATATGTATATATATATATATACATACATATATACATATATATATGTAGGTATATATATATATATATATATATATGTATGTATGTATGTATTTATGTATGTATACATATATATACATACATATATATATATATAGACATATACATATATACACACACATATATATACATATATATAAATATATATATGTATATATATGTATATATGTATATATGTATGTATGTATATGTGTGTGTGTGTGTGTGTGTATGTATATATATGTATATGTATATATATATAGGTATGTATATATGTATATATGTATGTATATGTATATATGTATGTATATGTATATATATATGTGTGTGTGTGTGTATATATATGTGTATATATATATGTATATATATGTGTGTGTGTGTGTGTGTGTGTGTGTGTATGTATGTATGTATATGGATGTGTGTGTGTGTGTGTGTAAAGTGTAGGTCTAAAATGTGGGCCATATTGGTATATAAAATATATTGTGCTTACAACTAATCCTAGCACAACAAATAGTTATCATGCTTTTTATTGCCTCCAAATAAATTGTGCCTCATTACCATAGATGTGAAATCAGGGTGTTGCATGACTCATTATTGGGATAAATTATCCTCTCAACATGTGAAGGACTAACTATCTCTATCATAACTACATAACATTATATCACCTACACAATATATCAAAAAAGGAAATTTAATGCATTAAAATGGTATATGGAAAATGATAGACTTTCCAAGAACAAAATTTTAAAACAAGGTGATTATAAACTCACTTCATGCCAAATAAATGGTTTTCCTAGGTTGCATAACCATGAATGTATCCATGATGGACAATCCTATGGATCATACATATAGTGTTAGATATAGATATCTATAAAAATACATATATCATGTAGAGTATCATTACTTGAAGTTAATAAAACAATTTTACTATGTGTTTTCACCAATCTCTATCTCTAAATTAGGTGCTATTGGGGAGATATTGGATATTGGGATGAAACTACAACATTAGTCAAACATTATTCTAGTCCATGTGGGACACCCATATCATCTCTCATCATCCTTAAAAACAAAAATGAAAGAGGTCAATTATGAATCAAATAAAACTAAATTATTTTAATATATTTAAATTTAAAATATTCTTTTTATACATAAAGAAAGAGTGAGAGAGGGATATAAAGAGATTAAAATTATTCCTTCTAGACTAAAACTATAGTGTATAAAAAATATTTAAACTATATAACAACTTGATGTAATTTTCTTTCCCAGCCTGAGTGTAGGATAATGCAGTGTTAATTGTAGCCTCAATAATAGAATCTAAGCTAGTTGGGGAATATAGGATATCAGTGAAAATATATACAAACAATAGATCGAAGAAGAAAAATATTAGTCTATTATATGTACATATACTAAAATATAAACTTAATATTTTTTTACATACATAAACAAACTATAATTAATTAAACTTTTGTCAAATATAGATGGTGAAGAAAATAATCCATGCATAATGTTTGTGTGCTAATAGGTGGAGATGAATCAACTATTAATGGTATATACTTTGGAATGTTAGTGTCCTAAGGTGCTAAATAAACTATATATGACATATATACTCTATCATGATATTGTCTTGAGGTCCTCAAGAAACTACATATGGCATATCTTCTGATGTGTTAGAGTCCTGAGGTGTTGAAGAAAATATAGGTGGAATATATTGTTCTATACTAGTGTGCATAAATGCTAAAGGAAATGTAGATGTCATATACTACTACATACTAGTGTGTTATATAAATGTATGTATAATATCCATAAGTGTGCTTATTGCATTTTTAGATGTAATCCATGTATATATAGCTTGAATAGGAGGTCCATTACATTTCCTCCCACTAGTAGGAGGGACACTAGCACCAATTATAGGAGGGACATTACTAGATGTGTCACTGCTTGTAGCCTACATATAAATCCTTAGTGAATGCATCCCATGGTCAATCAAAACCTGTGTGAGACTAATAACTACCTCAAGGGTGTCCACCCATGTACTATGCTGCAAAATTTTGGGGATAGAACTATGTTATTGTTCTTTTATTTCTCTAAACTTGGTTTTTGTAATTTTGGTCTACCTAGCATCGGGTCTATTAAATAAAGACCCACCTTCCATACCTTGGAAGGCCTTCATGTCAAAAAAATAGGATTTCTTTAAATTAAACTCAAAAAAAAAAATTTGCAAAAAATATAATGGAAACTCATTATTATTGCATGGAGGATCTCATCAAACACCATCCACCACCTATCCAAAGAGTTTTTTTTTAATTTTCTCATGAACACATCAATAAATTCTAATGTGTTTACAACTCATCCATGGTGATTTGTTAGTTCTAGAATTAATAAACAAAGCACACAATTATTATTTTGTTTTTTTTCTTTTTTTAATTTCCTCTTATAATAATTTATCATAATAATATTCTTTCAACACCTATCTTTGATGCAACATTGAATTAACTTTGGAAATGACATTTTCCACTTCATTAAAAATGACCTCTAATGTAGTGACAAGTGAATTGTGTGCATTATGAATTAAATAATCATGTGAACTATTGATAATAATAATTGAGCTTCTTCTTCTACAAAGTCAAAAATTTTGGGGTTGTTATCATGGTTTTCTTTGATGTTTTCTTTAAGAAATGGGTCCATTAAATTTTGTATCTATATTTAAAAAAATAAACATTTTCTTTAGTCAATGTGAGAGAAATGAAAATTTAATTTTAATACCCTAAACATCTAAAAAATATATAGAAGTAAACCCTAAAATAAAAATTTGTTGAGACTGTGATCAAAATACACAATCGATTTTTCAAGATGCAAAGAATGTTATAGCACACATGCCCTTTTCAAGTAGCTTTAAAAAATTTGAGTGCTCAACTCCAAGAATAAAATTCAAGTTTTGGGTAGAAATTTAGTTTTATAAAGGGCATACACCCTTTGTAAAAAAGGGCATACACCCCTTGTAAAAAAGGGCATATGCCTTTTTTGGAGCAAAGGGTGTAGACAAAGGGTACACACCCTTTTACCTTGGCACCATGCCAAGGCAACATAAGTTTGTATTTTAATCAAAAGGGCATATGACCTTTGCAAATGAAAATTTGTGTTTTCCATTTTGGCACTTTTTTTCCCTCTAACTTTGTGTATCCACGCTAAATCTTCCATTAAAATAAAAAATACTTTTGTTTTTCTAAGCATTTGTAAAGCCTTTTATTTTACTAAACCATTTCTCTAATGGGTTGGTAATTATTTTAGACATAGTATCTCTTTCAATGATGATCACTTATGTTGGTTCCCAATAATTAATAGAAAAAAATTCTTGTTGTTATAAACTCCAAGGTTGAAAGGTTCCTTGGATCTTTAAAAGGTAAATTAATACTATTATTTATCATGTATCTTCTCAAGATTGGACTCATAGGCCAGTTCTATATAATAAATAGAAGCTTCTTTCCTCATACTTTCCATTCATTATATGTATTTAGGATATCATCCTAGACATTATATTATACAATTTAGGTCTATAACCACTAGTTTTTTAATGGAAGGACTTGGATTATTCACTTCAACCCTAGTTGGTAGCCAAAGATTGAGCCAAAGTTGACACACTTTATATGGTGCTTAATTTATCAAGGATTTCCTTTAGGAGAATTATTACTTGATATGGGAATCACTTACCATAAATGGAATTCCTATGAAAATCCATATGCATTCAAGCATCTTATTTTTTATAGGTGCTTTTGTGCCAAGGGTGCTTGGAAATAAAATCATAGAATTTTTCTTTCTTACATTCCAAACACATCACCTAGAGGATTTTCTATTCAGGGATATTATGCAATGGCCAATTTATCTTCAATTTATTTAAAATTTATTTATATATATTATTCTTTTTTATCTCTACAAATATAAAAAATGTTTGTAATTTTTAATAGCTACAATAGTTTCTAGATATATTCAACCATGGGGGGAGCACATAGTACACCATGAGTTAGGTTCTACTTGATATCCCACCATAGGGGTCTCTTGATTTGGCACCTTGGTGGCATCACAACCACTCTCACATCCACCCACATTATGTTGGATTTTATCCTCATCCCATTTAGTGGGGTTTCTAAAATCTATTTTCTCCTCAAGATAAATTTTATACTACTAATATACCCTCTCATTATATTCTCTATCACTTGAGGTGGAAGGAAAAAGTGGCTTACCTAATTTTTAAATTGGATGGGGAGTTTTTATTTCTTTATTTATTTATTGATAGAATAATTAGAATGGTTAGTATGCCCCTTATCCCTTATTTGTGGAGCCCTCTACTTGAGAATCTCCCTTTGAGACATGATCTACCTCCTCCTTTTGGTGTTGTTATATGTGCTTGACTCTACTCTAATAATAAATTTTTTAACTAACACCATGTGTTTTAAAATTTTAGGACTTAGTTTATATAAATCCTATGTTTGATTAAAGGGTTGAGCAAACTAAATTAGGGAAAAAATATGCATAAAATATAGACATAAAATTGTTCTAGAATTGACCAGCTTTAACTTTTCTAAAAATAGTAATAAATAATGTGAATAAAGACTCATATAGAAAATACTTGATACATATGATATGAGTGATGAAAACTGAGATAGAAGTTGTTCAGAGTGTCATAAATTAGATACCTATGTCAGAAACCCTCAAGGATAGTAGTGTCATAACTAGACAATAGTGCCATGTGTTAGAGAGTTGTCATGATGATGTAATAATGGTGTCATGGAGGTGATATAGTGAGTGGATGAAGTGTTTTGATAGCCTATGTGATAAATATAAAGTGTGAAATGTGTTTGTTCTTGTATGACAAAGTGTGCAATGTGTATGTTCTAGTGTGCTTATAGTATGCTTGGTTGATCTTAAATATTGACATGATTAGAGAGGATCAAGGATGAGTATGGTGATTTAAACATGTGTAAAAGGTCCCTATATTGTTATCTATGCATGGAGATCTTATGTTCATAATATGAATTCATTTAGATGATCATAGTTTTCATCTAGACAATTTGGGTCTAGTGACAGAAAATATGAGTAGGCAGTTTGATGGCATCACCATTGTAACATGGGAAAGAGTCAAGGGGATTGGGTCATATGGTTATGATCACTATAATACTTAGTTCTTATGAACCATATCTAAAATTATGCATCAAAACATAGTCAAAGATATGAGGGTGTAAATTTGGCTTCTAAGATAGATTTCACTATTTTCCCACACTTGGCCAAATTTGCAATATGGTCAAAATGCACTGAGTAAGCAGGTTGATGATGGAATAGATCACACATGTGGATGGTTTAGGTGAAGGTGATCATATGGGTTTATTAATTTTTAGACTTAGTTTATTTTAGCTAATTTCTAGATCATGTGATACAACATGTCAAAAGACATGCATATGCAAAGTTGGGCTTCTAGGCAAATTGATTGTGTTTTCCCATACTTAGCAAATTTTGAAGTGTGGTAGAAAGAACTAAGTGAGAATTTTGAAGGTGTTATATCTTTCAAATGTGAATGTTTCAATAGAAATTAATCATATAGGTTTATTCAATTTTGAGCATAGATCATTTGTGCTAAATTTGAGTTCATGGACTAAAGCACAACATAAGTTATGGATGTTTAAAGTTGGCATCTCAGGAAGATTTGGACATGGTTGGATCTATGACAAAAGTTTATGAGAAGACATGTTAATGGAATTATGTCTCACATGTGTGAGAGTTCTAAGAGTAGTGTGTTATATGGTTGGATTCTGCTAAGGAAGTAGATCATATAGTCCAAATTTTAGATCCTATGGGTAAGTGCAACAAAATTTATTGAGGTGAAAAATTGGATACTCATGCATATTGATAGGGTCCCCGTACTGAGTAATTTTTGGAGGTGTTAAATCTCAAGAAAGATTGATGGTATGTGGGTGATCTAAGGAGTCAAAAAGTATAATATGAGGATAGGTGCATGGCATTTAATGTCTAAGAAACATTATAGGATAATGATCCAATGAAAGTCATGCATTTGTATAGTTTGATCAATGGTGAGCATTGATCGATAAGGTCCTTGTTGATTTGCAGAGATCGATATAGCACATTAAGTTAACATTTTGAGAGGACATGAAATGAGTTCAAAGTGATAGAAGTTTAATGTCTGAGCCTTTGCACCTATATGATAAAGATCAATCAAGATTGATGGTGTGATATTGATCCTAAGCTGAGAGTCCATGAGATTTGAGCATAATGTTCAAAGTTAACTGTGACTATTTGTATTTGAATATTTGAATTTGTGAAAGAAAGATGAGTGTTTGGTTTTCATACCATAAATTTAGATTGAAGATGAATTTTCTCATGCAGTAAAAAGTAAAGTGATAAAGGACTTATAGCCACTTCTAGAAATATGAACTTGAAGATTTAAAAGTGAATATAGATATAGTTATGGTGCTCCAAAGTTGATTGTACATTTGAGTATGTTTTATGAGTGATATGAGAAGGATGTTTGAGTTTGTTTTGATGTTGTATCATTATCTCACAATGAATTAGATATTAAAGAGTGTTTTAGACTCCATGGAGATGCTCTATAAGGATTTTGGAAGTGTAATCAATCTGTCTTGAGTATGAATAATGCTTAAGAAGTTGTCTATGTGTTTGTTCATGGTGATTGTGTGCATAAGGTTTGTGTTTGATTTGTTTGAGCATACACAAAGACAAGCTAAGTTGAATATGATCATTTTAGGATGTCTTAGGGGAAAGAAGGAGTGGACCCATGTATTTGGAAGTGGTCATGTGTGCATGTGAGCTATATGGGTGAATAGGTCTCCATGAGACCTATAAGAGCTACAAGTGCCTTGTTTAAAATATGTAGCTACTTAAGGGTGACCCATAGATGCTATGGATAACCTATGTATTTTGTATTGAGCCTTATATTCATATGATATATATATTAAGGGTTAATACATGCCTTTTAGATGACTAAAATGGTGATGATCAAGATTACTCTATAAATAGTAAAACCAAAGTTGTTGGGTTATAGATTTGTAAGTGAGAGACTAGGGAGAAAATTGAGTGAGACTTGTGTGTGTTAGGGAGAGAAGGAAGGGTAGAGTTCCCTAAGGATGATTTGAATAGCATAACAAATTGAGGACTATTTATATGACCTATTGGCCATAATTCTATTGGTAGAATAGAGAGCATATTATTTGAGTGTGAGTGAAGTTGAAGTGTGATTAACTAAGGTCCATCATGAGGTGTTGTTGACATCAATTTAGAATTGAAAGTGTTTCATTAGTTATTGTTGTGTTAGCTTAGCATCTAAGGTGATTGTAACCTCCTTGTAAGGTAAAACTTGCTATAATGTCTGGATGTTGTTATAGCTTAGCTATATAGGTGTGGTAGAACCTTGTGGGATTGGAGTCTCACTAAATAAGGAATGTAGTTCCTTGATTAATTGTAGCTAGTCTAAATTAGATCTTGTTATTATAGGATAGTATTCAAATTATAGGTTCCAGTGGGTTTTATTCCCCAAGAGGGTTTCCCATGTATGTCATGTTTGAACTTGCATTGTCTTTCTTTCTCATTGCTATGAATGTTGTATATGCTTCATGAATGTTTGTGTTAGTTGATTAAGTTTTTGTAAAGATCAAAAAATTGAAGTTAGATTATTTGGGCTCACTAGTTTACCCCAGTTCTCTAAGTGATAGTACCTCTAACAATTGGTATCATAATGAGGTCCTTTGGTAAAATCTTGACAACTTAAAGGTGATCTAAGGTATAATGCCTAGTCAGAATGTGCAAGGTGGTTTCTCTACTAAATAAGCACCAATATTCAATGGATATAAATATTCATTTTAGAGTACTAGGATGAAGACATACATTATGCCCCTAGGGCTTTATGTATGGTAATCTATTCTAAATGGTTATAATTCTCCTATTATTCCTCTATCTAGTGTTGTAGACAAGAAGTTGTTTGAGAACAACTCTAAGGCAATGAATGCCATCACTATGGTCTTTCAGATTTTGAGTTCACCAAAGTAATTAATTACACATTGGCTAAGGAAATATGGGATAAATTGAAGACTATTTTTGAAGGAGATTCAAAGGTTAAGCTTGCTAAGTTACAAACTCATTAAACATAATTTGAAAGTTTCAAGATGAATGATTAGGATTACATGTCATACTATCTATAGAGATTTGATGAGATTGTGAATATCATCAAAGGTCTTGGAGAGAATATTGAAGAGACTATTATTTTCCAAAATTTATTAAGGTCTCTATCCCCAAAGTTTGATATGAAATTACCTTATATAGAAGAGATTCATGACCTTACTCAGTTGAATATGGATCAATTACATGGCACCTTTACTGCATATAAGATGAGGAAGAATGATTATATACCACCAAAGAAGGAATTTTTATTCAAAATAGAGATGAAGCCTAAGAATAAGTTCCAAGGTAGGAAATCCAAAGAAGATGACATATCTGACATTGATGATGATGAACTAATTGCTTTGATTACTAGGAAATTCAACACTGGTTTAGGAAAGTATAATGTTAAACTACCCTTTAAATATTTTAACTGTGGAGAGATAGGAAATTTCACTTAGAAGTGCCCTCATGAGCATGATGAAGTAAAAGATGAAGATAAGAAGACATATAGGAAGAAAGGATTCAGAAAGTATAACAACAAGAAGAGATCCTTGAAGAACAAGAAGAGTCTTTACACTAAAGAAGATTTCAATTCATCAAATGAGAGTGAAGATAGTGACTTAAAACTTGAACATGAAGATGATGGTATTGCTAAAGATGAATCTCTATTCATGGCTAAGGAAGGAAGTTGCTCACATCAAAAGGAACCTACTTGGAGTGATTTAGATGATGATGAAGATGAGATGGACTATGAAACTTTTTGATGAATGCTCTTGAAGAACTAAAGATTGAGAATAAGATCAATAAGAAGATGAAATATAAGCTTAAATATTATGAGGAGAAATTCAGTGTGTATGTTTCTAAAAATGAATCGTTGAAATTTGAGCTAGAAAAGAAAGCTAGTAAGGTGAAGACATTTGTGAGATTTGAAAAGAGCACATGTGATCTAGATAATATTCTGAGTGGTTTAAAGCATTCTAGTTATAGAACTAGTCTTGGATATGAAGAAGAATAAAAGACTATAACTCAAGATAATATGAAAACTAATGTGAACAATGACAATCATATTTTGAATATAAATCATCAGAAAAGGAATGAAGGTATTGGTAGAGTAAAGGCAAATCAGATTAGACAACCAAATTCCATGAGGTAGATAAGATTCAATGGTCACTATTATACATGTAATCAATTTGGTCATAGGGGTAGAGACTACAAGAGGCATATTAGAAATGAATATTCATGGGGCTATGATGGAGGTCATTAGTCAAAATATGTGAACAATATTAAGTCCTTTAACTATCTTTATATGGGACACTTTGAAAACATCTGTCCACATAAGATTAGACAAGGTGAGTCCTCTTTAAAAAGGGGAGGTTTTTTTGTTTGTAATGACATAAGACACACTATAAATTTATATCCAAATAAGGTAAGGAAAGATACATTTATTATAAAAGATATGATGTGCTAAAATTATGAATAGAGAGGTCATATTGATAGGTTCTACAAGCACAGGCCTACTAGACACAGTAGATTTAATTAGGCTCCTAGAGTTTAAGAGAGAAGGCAAGTTAACACATGGAATACAAAGGTGAATCATGTGACTCGTGATGAGATTTTAGGTCCAATAAATTTACTTGATATGTTGGTGAATGCTTCAAAAGTTGAAGAGTCCCAAGAGGTTTCATTGTCTGCTCATGTTGAGAATGAAGAAATGAAGCTCAAGGAGAAGACCAAGGTGTTGTTTGAGGCTAATCTTGAGGTATGGATCCAAGTGAAAATTCTATTATTTTTGAGCATGTATCATGTATAGAACATCAATTTTTTTTTCTAATGATGAGGTTCCAAGCTACAAGGAAGATTATTTAGATGAAAAGGTATGTAATGAATCTGTGTTGTCTCCATATATTGTCAATTAAATCATAGAAGAAAATGAGAATGTTGTATTAGATGAATAATTTATTTCTCCTAAGTGAAATAATAAGAAGAATAATAAGTACAAATATCAGATGGGCAAGGAGGAGATGGAAGATTAGGATTCATTTTTCTTGTAGGAGCATTGAGGTATAGAAGGTGTCTCTATATATATTTCTTAAGAGACTCATTTCATGTGGAGAAGCAAGTTTTGTTGTAATGTTTTTTTAGTTAGAATAGTATGCAAGATTAGATTGAAGGTGCTCAAGATGATTATACCAATTATACAAGGTCTTTTGCTAAGGGAGAGCAATAATTTCATGAGTTCATTTAAGAGGTTTATGAAGGAGATATTATACAGAGTTAGATTGAGTGGTTCCAAGTGGCTTAATGAGTTTGATGCATTTTCAAAAAAATTGGTGATTAGAAAGTTATATTCATTTATTTGTGGTGAGCTCTAGGTGTTTTTGAGGTCTGAAGATATGTATGTGCCAATTGAAGATTTTTAAGTATCTTGGATTTCTTAGTTTCTAGCTTAAGAGTTTATAACTCCTAAAAAGAGTTATATGAAGTCAAGGTTCCCAATGGTGTGGAATCTAAAATATTGGTCCAAGAGTGTGTGATGGGTGTATCTAGGTGTGTAATAAGTTTCATAAGTGTGTGTTGACTAGAAGGAGGTTTGTTAACCCTACTTATTTTAAGATTCTAGGGTTTTGGGCTATGCTATAAAAGAGGTATGCCTTATGATTTGAGGTCTAAAGCTTATTAATTTATTGAATGGGCCAAATGTATGGTAAAATCAAGTTTCAAAAAGTTGTTAAGGTTTTTGGTTCTCTATTTATTCAAGTTTTTATCAATATGGTGGGTTAATTGGCTAGTTGGTTTATGAATAAAGTCTATTTTAGAGGATGATATTGGTAATTAAAATTGGTGTGATTGAGGGGGAATATGAGAGTGCTCTAGATATGGAGTTTTAGGTCTTAAATATGTGTATACTAAAAATTGTGGGCTCTGTAAGGTTCAGGTAGGGCTACAAGGAGGCTAAACAAGCCTAGTTTGAAGAAGAGTGTTCTTTGCTTAGTTTATCCAAAAGAGCAAGGTATGAGTATTTCAAGATATTTTATTCAGTTATGTTAATGCATGTTTACTATTTTGTATAGTGTAGATGTAGAATTGGTGATCATGGAAGTGTCTTAAGAAAGAAGGTTGGTAAGCTTGCATGATGATTCTTCATGGTGTTGTGAAGATTTGAATGTGATCAAAAGGTGAAATTGCTCAGATTTATTAGGGGGAGTCCCTTTCATATGATTATTGATGTGTTCCATAAATATTTATGTGGTTATGTGTTCTTTTTTCATTGGTTGCAGTGTTTGGTTGAAGAGAAGTGTTGGCATGGAGCAAGAGAAAGTTGTCAAAACAAGAAGAGGTTAGATCAAGGTATGATAGAGTTTGTATCATCTTTATAAGATGGTCCTTTCTTATTTTATAGTATTTTTAGGTCCTTAGGATTAGTGTGTGTGAAATTTTCCATTATGTCAAAGGGGGAGAAAGTTCTTGTTGGGGAGAAAGTTCCTATTGTGTGAGAGCTTTGAAGAGAGAGAAGATGAGCTATATATTGTTATATTCATAGGTGTTGACATCAATGACAAAGGGGGATATTATTGGAGAGTTGTCATGATGATGTCATAGTGGTTTCATGGAGGTGCTTTAATGAGTGGATGAAGTGTTTTGATAGCCTATGTGAAATGACAAAGTGTGCAATATGATTGTTCTTGTATGATAAAATGTGCAATATGCTTATTCTAGTGTGCTTATAGTATGCTTATTTTATATTCAATGTTGACATAATTAGAGAGGATAAGGGATGATTATACTAATTTGATCATGTGAAAAAATTCCTTATGTTATTACATATGCATGGAGATCTTGTGTGCATAAGTGGAATTCATTTGGTTGATCATAGTTCTCATCTAGACACTTTGGGCCCAGTAGCAAAAAATAGGAGTAGGAAATTTGATGACATCACCATTTCCATGTGGGAATGAGTAATGGGGATTGTGTCATATATTTGTGATCAGTGTAGTCCCTATTTTTTATGTACTAGATCTCAAGTCATGCATTAAATCACAGTCAAAGATATCAAGGTGAAAAGTTGGCCTCTAAGATAGATTTCACTATTTTTCCATAGCCAAATTTGCAATATGGTCAGAAAGAGCCAAGTAATAAAGTCGATGATGAACTAACTCACACATGTAGATGGTTTAGGTGAAGGTGATCATATGGGTTTATTTAGTTTTGGACCTAGTTTATTTTTGCTAATTTTTAGATCATGTGATATAGCATGTCAAAAGATATGCATATGCAAAGTTGGCCTCCCAAGTAGATTGAACTTGTTTTCCCATACTAGCCAATTTTGCAGTGTGGTAGAAAGAACTGAGAGAAAATTTTGAAGGTGTTATATATTACACATGTGAAGATGTCAAGAAAAATTGATCATATGGGTTTATTCAATTTTGAGCATAGATCATTTTCATTAAATTTGAGTTCATGTGATAAAGTGAAATAGAAGTTATGGATGCTCAAAGTTGACCTCTTAGGTAGATTTGGTCATGGTTGGTTCTATGAAAGAAGAATATGAGAAGGCATGTTAATGGACTTATATCTTGCATGCATGAGATTTATAAGAGCAGTGTATTACATGGTCGGATTCTCTTGAGGAAGAAGATCATCTGGTCCAAATTTAAGATCTTGTGGGTAAGCACAGAAGAAGTTGTTGAGGTGAAAAAATGGCTACTCATACATATTGATAGGGTCCCCATACTTAGTCATTTTTGAAGGTGTTAAAGCTCGAGCAAGATCGACGACGCATGACTACTTCAAAGAGTCAGGAGGTAGTGAGATGAGGATATGTACATGACATTTAACATCTAAGGAAAGGTACAAGATAATGATCTAATGACAAGTGGGCCTTTGTAAATTTTTATTAATGGTGAGCATTGATCGATAAGGTCCTTGTTGATTCACAAAGATCGATGTAGTGCATTAAGTCAACATTTTGAGAGGATAAAAGATGAGTTCAAAGTGATAAAAGTTTAATGTTTGAGATTTGGCACTTATATGATAAAGATCAATCAAGATGGATGGTTTGAGATTGATCCTAAGTTGAGATTCTATGAGATTCCAACATAATGTTCAAAGTTTAACTATGATCATTTGCATTTGAATATTTGAATTTGTGAAGAAAAGACCGGTGTCTAGTTCTTGGAGCATAACATTTTATAGAAGATGAATTTTTTCATGAAATAAAAAATAAAGTGGTAGAGGACTTCTAGGTGCATTTGGAAATATGAACTTGAAGATCTGAAAGTGAATATAGACATAGTTATGGTTCTCCAAAGTTGATTGTTTGTTCAATTATGTTCTATGAGTGATCCAAAAAGGATGTTTGAGCTTGTTTTGATGGTGTATCATTGTCTCACAATGAATTAGATATTAGAGAGTGTTGTAGACTCCATTAGGATGCTCTGTATTAATTTTGGAAGTGTGATCAATCTATCTTAAGTATGAATAATGCTTAAGAAGTTGATTGTGTGTTTGTTCATGGTGACTATGTGCATAAAGTCTATGTTTGAGTTGTTTGAGCATAAACAGAGGCAAGCTAAGTTGATTATGATCATTTGAGGATGTCTTAGGGGACATAAGGAGTGGACCCATGTATTTTTAAGTGATCATGTGTTCATTTTTTGCTTGAGGGTGAGCTATACGGGTGAACAGATCTCTATAAGACCTATAAGAGGCAACAAGTGCCTTGTTTAAAAGGTGTAGTTACTTAAGGGTGACCCATAGATGCTATGGTTGACCTATGTAGATTGTTTTGAGCCTTATCTTCATATGATAGATTTCTTAAGGGTTAAGAGATGTTTTTTGTCCAAATAAGATGGTGTTGATAAAAATTTCTCTATAAATATTAGAACCAAAGTTGTTGGATTCTAGATTTGTAAGTGAGAGAATAAGGAGTGAAGAGAGATTATTGTTTGAGTGTGAGTGAAGGTGAAGTGTGATTTTTTGAGGTCCATCATCAGGTGTTATTGACATTAGTTTAGAGTTGGATGTGTTTCATCAGGTGTTGTTGTGGTATCTCAGCATATAAGGTGGTTGTAGTCTCCTTACAAGTTAAAACTTGTTAAAATGTCTAGTTGTTGTTATGGCTTAGCTAGAAAGGTGTGATAACACCTTATGGGATTGAAGTCTCACTAAATAGGGATTGTAGTTCCTTGATTAGTTATAATTGGTCTAAATTAAATATTTTTATTATAATATAGTAGTCTAATTTCACGTTCCAGTGGGTTTTATTCTCCAAGAGGGTTTCTCACATATGTCATGTGTTATATGATTGATCTTGCATTGTCTCTCTTGCTCATTGCTATGAATGTTGTATATGCTTTGTGAATGCTTGTGGTAGTTGCTTAAGTTTTTGTAAAGATCAACATTTGAAGTTGGATTATTTGGGCTCATTGATTCACCCCATGCCCTCTCAATGATTGCACCTCTAACACAATATGGCTCTAATGTCTTGATATTGGTGTTAGTGTCCTCTGTGTAGGAATATCCCAAAATTTTGGGTGCACCTATGTCTACATTTTTGGGGTGTGTTCCTGTGTGCATGAATTATATAAGTTTGTATTGTTCCCAGAATGACTGATTTATGGTGCAAACACTAGTCCTCCATGTAAGTAGGGTATGAGATGAAAAGTGTGTTTTAAGTATCATAGTGGCCTTGAGTGCCTTGAGTGCACTTGAGATTGGAAATCTATAAAATATGAGCTTAGGTATAATTTAGATGGTAATATGTAGAATTAGGTTAGAATAGGGATTGATAACCTTAATTGTGCTCAAATTGTTTCATGTTTGAATAGGTATTTTGCATCTAATTTCCATCTAGTGGATAAATGGATAAAATTCATGTATTTATAGCATTATGTTGTTTGTACAGATAATAAAATATGTCTAGGAAAACCCTAAGAGGATTTTATTTTTGAAAATATATTCATTTTGGAAAGATAGGGTAAAAGACATAGGTGCCATTCTAGGGACACTATCATCATGTGGCTCTAGTGTCCTTATTATGGTGCTATTATCTAGTTGGTATAACCTTAGGTATAAAGGTTTAGGATTGGAAAATGAGGGTCTAGGACTACATTGAAACTAACTAGGGACACCTTTGTCTCACATGAAGACTAGACAAGTGTGATAATAGGTTATAGGATAGGTATAGGGCTAATCTAGGAATAGGTAGTCTCAAGTAGCACTCTTAGAATTCAAATACCAATTTTAGGTGATTAAATCCCCCTCTTAGTCTAGAAATGTATCAAATAAAAATTACTAGAATAAAGTAATATGAAGCATACCTAAAATTACTTAGGAAGTGAAGCCAATGAAGCTAAATCTGAGTATGTGAAGTTGAGTCTACATATGTGGAGCATGATTCAATACATGTATTGTAACTAAAACATGCATAAATCAATCCTTACTTGAGATATATCAAAAGAAATAGATTATGTTGAGTAAATAAGTAAAACTAATTAAAGAAATAGGAAAGAGGAAGTGAATGAGTACACATTGTTGGGTATGCAAACCAATACATGAACCTAGTGACAACTTATGTGTGTGCATGTATATAATGATTAATAAATGAATAACTTGGAATGAGATAATGGCATGCTAAGTCCTTATGTGTGGGTGGCTCAATAACTCAATTCAGTTTTGACTCTGTCATTGCCCACCCTCACTTGGGGGATCATGACCTGTGAATAGCTTAGATTGGATTGATAGTGTGTCCAACCCTCTCTTGTGGGTCAATCAAAAAATCAAGAAATATATGACTCCATAATTACTCACCCATGTGTATTAGATGCATATAAAACTAAATTATATGAATTACTAGAAATATCTAACTTTGTATGTAGGCTCTGTAGACACTCAGGTATATTAGGTAACCCTGGGCCACTCAAGAATGTCAACCACTATAGATAAAGTAAGGCATGAAATTGGTGACAACCTAGAACATGATGTCAGCTGTATACATCATAGAGGATGACATGGAATTTATCATTCCCTTTGATCAATTGGTGTGCAAATGAGCATATAGAAACAGTGTGCCACACACATACCCCTAAATCTAAAATATGAGCATATGGATTCTAGACTGAGTCATAATAAACTATATTCGGATATCTAAGATGAATATGTGATCATGTCTCACATGATGCCCCAAATCTAAGTAAAATAATATGAATCTAAGTTGAACTAGTATGAATCTATGAAAAAACTAGGTATAACTAATTAATTTGTAACTGAATTTGTGTAAACCTATGATGTACCTGTTATACTATTCTGGGCAATTTGAGTTGTTCTAAAATTGAGGCTACTATATAGTAGCACCACATCTTGTATATTAATTCCATGTGTTGCTAGTGTCCCCATTTGAGTGCTAATGTCTTTCTGATCTAAATTGTATGCCACTATACTACTTTTTGAGTCACTATTTTTCCTATCTGTTTACCTATGTCTAATTTTATGTAATTGAGCCTATGTGCTAAAAATATACAGTGAGTGAAATATAAGAGCCTGATCTTTATGAAAAACCCCTACGAATGCCCCTTCTTTTGAGGGAAGTTGTTTAACCTATGAAAAATTGTCTTCAAACTAAAAAGCTCTATAAATTGTATGTTAGCTAGAGCATATATGATAATTGTGTGATAATCCAATATAATGTGGATACATAACATCAAAATGTAAGAGAATTTGAGCATAAGTATGTAATTTAAGATGTATTTCATGTCTAACATTGCACAAAGGTGTTAAGATAGATGTAATAAATGCATGTAACAACAAATTTGAATATAATTGAGTAGATACCTAAGGGGATGGGCCATGATGTCCATCACGACACCCAAGTAGGAAGGATAGATGCATGATGTCCCTCATTGCATTAAAAAATGGTGTGTGTAACAAGAAAAAACAAATGTCATGGCCATGACACATAAAAGAAACCATACATATAAAACAATATGCACATAAACTAGGCCAAGGGGCCACAATACAAGGGATATGGACACATGTCACTAAATTTGAGAAAACAAGACATACAAGGATATATTCTAAGGTCCACAGACACAATAAACAATCAAGTTGGCTTAGAGACACATAGAAGGACATGTTTAAATGTCTACATACACAATCAAGAAAGAACACACAAGGGACATAGGAAGATGTCTAAAGCATACATACTATGAATAGAAGTGGTGTAAATCCAAAGAGCAATGACATATTCAAATGCCCTCAAATAAAGAAGCATATAAATATAATCAAGTCTAAACTACACAAGTTAGAAATGAAAGTATGCATGAATATGTAATAAAAATATGTTTAAGAGTAAGGTTGTATATATGTTGAGTCTAAAGTAGTAATAGTTAGAAAAAATTGAGTAAGAGTAGCAATGATAAATATCAAGATATAACAATGCTAAAATTAGAAAAGTATATAAAGATAGAACCTAGTGATTGAAACTATGTATAGGATGCCCCCAAATGAGCGAATGTGTCAAGTGAAAACCCATGTATCAGTGTATATGGCCCCAATGGGTAGATACTAGCAAGTTTAGATTGGTGTAGTGGACTTGAGTTATGTGAGTAATCTACAAGCACGTAAAAAAATAAGTGAAGCATGTAATATGATAAAACTAATTATACTAAGATAATTAGCATATGTAGTGTCTGAAAAATATAAGAAATGTAAACATAACAATTCATACAATCTATAATTTTTTTTGTCTTCTAATTAATATTTGATTTTTTTGTGTTTTTGGCATGTTATACTATTTCTATATTTTCAAGAAATAAGCTATGTAAAAGAAATATGAAAATGAACTATGTACAAGAAGCAAGAGAGCAAAAAAGTATGTACAAAAAGAGAGAAATAATACTAACTAATAAGTCTCATGGGAGACTCACTATCACTGTGACCTGTGTCAAATAAGAGAATTATGATCATGAATGTTGTGTGAAAGGACAACTATGGTCCCATAATCTATTGTACTGAGTGATTTGTATATGTATTTATATATGTGTGTGTAGTGGTGCTAGGAATTTGTGGCACTGACTATGGTATCCTATGAACTGTAGGGGTCTTACGAAACCCATCTGGTAGAATAAGTTGTAGGTGACATAGGTGACCTATGTTTAGAACTCCAATAATCCAATAATATTAATCTCAGTAAAAAGTGAGTGGAGAAAGGCTCTCTATAATCTATGACATATCTATGATGCAGGGGTATCTCTAATAATGGTATCCATGGGAGAGTATGTGTATGTCTTGATATTGTAGGAGTAGACCTCACATATGTTGGTGGATTTACTAAACTCTATGATGTATCAATACAAATTATGTTCTGAGCTACAATTGACATTGGTGTTATATCTAAAAATAGTATTGTAATTGTAACTGGTAATTGTGGCATAACTGCCTATGGAATGGGAAGAGGATACTCATATGGAAGACCCTCAAATTTGACCATCTAATTTTCATGTATGTATTTCAGGAAACTATGCACTATGAATGGGATGGCTCATAACTATTGTATCTATGCCCTACTCAATAACATATCAAACACGTTAGCACTAGGTACTACTAAGAATCAAGTGGCTATATGGACCAATCCAACTTGTAATAGAAGCACAATCTCCCCAATGAAAATCTGAACATGATCCTTTAAATTGTTGATAATTATGTCTATGGGGAAAATATCATGCTCTAAATACCCTAAATGCTATAATTTTTTTATAATGCACATACTAATGTTTAACCCATTGTCAAACATAACACTCTAGATAGGATGATGATCTATATAGGCTTGTACAAAGTGTGCATGTAGATTTATATCATTATCAACAATCTCCTACTCTGAGAAGGTGATAAGTGCTCTAGCTAGAATTGTAGTGTGTTACATCCCAATGATATTGTGCAATGGGTGTGCCTCCTTTATAAATGTATGATATGAAGCTAGTGGTGGATGTGCCTGATATGTGTAGTGAACACCTAAAGTGATCTCTACCTCATTCATTGTGTGCTTTGGAAATGGGTCTGAGAATATCTTTAATGGCTTAGCTTTAATTTGTTGTACTTTTAGTGCCTATGTGGATGTTCCCACATAAATAATGTTAGCATCAATAAATATTGTATCTTATGTTTTAGGATGATGTGTTTGTTTATTGTATGTCCTAGTGCCCTATGATACTCGTAGAATGTGTTGAAATCTTAACTCTTTGGAAGAGGTTGTGTTGTATCAACCTCTTTGATGGGAGGGAGAGATATGACATTGCATTCTAAGAGTTATTGTAAAACTCATGTTGATGATTCTAAAAGGTTGGTGAAGATTCAACATTGAGGAGCTGATAAAATAAAATGAGGGGATATATCTGAATCTTAACTATGGCCTTTTAATCAGTCTTGTTCTTGATGACCCTTACCTTATATGGAGGCTTACTTGAACTCTTAGCAATTGATTCTGATCCATTGGTATATTTTAGTTTGCCTATTGATAGAAGCTTGACCTCTCTTTCCTTTGTTGTATGGCACAAATCTGTGATTATTGGAAACTTTTTAAACAAGATAGTTTCATGTAATGCTGATAGAAGACTCTATTTGAATATGTCTTGAAGATCTTTGTATGCCATGGGGCTAGTCAATTTAGCTAATATAGTCTTGTATCATAAGACGTATTCTATGATAGGTTCATTTTGACTTTTGTTTCAACTATGCAACTTGAACATATGAGATCTTGTCCCTGATATTAATGGATAACTATGTTAAAAACATGTCTGTCAAAGGATTGAATGTTGTGATAGAGTGATTTGATAAGTCATAAAGCCACTGCAAGGCATAATCCTTTAAATTGCATGGAAATGACTTTGTGAGAATCCAATCATTGGACACGTAGTCCAAACATGTTACACAAAAATCTTGGAGATGGTGATCTGGGTCACCCTTGCCATCATATAATGTAAGTTTAGGTTCCATGAATCTAGATAGCAAGGGAGTTACCTCTATGTGGCATTCCAAAGGTGTATATTTAAGATAACAATAGAATTCAAGGCATGTGATGGCCTAGTAGCTCCCTTCTCAAGATGTAACAACTTATCCTGCAGAGTAGGAACTTCATGCATAAGGGATTTTACATCTAGAATGGAAGAACTAGACATAAGAGGTGTATCTATCGTTGAAGGTTGTTAAATTATAATTGTATGTTATGCTAGTTGAATTAGCCCCATTGTAGGTGTAACAATGTTATTAACTAGAGGAGTTGAAGATTGACCATTATTTGATTTTTGGAGTTCTTCTTGAACAATAGTGATGAGGTCATCTTGCATATCCACATTTTTGGACACAAAATCTTACAATTGTTTCTTATTGGTTTCATCAAATTGATTGTTGAATTCTGCCATTGTAGTTTTGGAAGTTGGAAAATAAGTTGTATATTTTGAACCTTTATAGAATTTTAATCTAAGAAAGATTTCAAAAAATAAATTTTGAAAGAAATATAAAATTTTGGAACTAAAATTTGAGCATAGACACAAAAAATATACAAACCCTAAGAGCATCTAGGATTAGGGTTTGAGCAATGTTTGAAGTAAGTTGGGTTCACCAAATGTTTTAACCTTTTAGGGTTTAGCTTATGTAAATTCTATGTTTGATTAAAACGCTGAATACACTAAATAGGAGAAATAATATGCATAATATATATCCACTAATTTGTTACAAAATGGACTGGCTTTGACTTTTTTGAAAATAGTAATAAATAGTACAAATAAAGACTTATCTAGGAAACACCTGACATAAATGATTTGAGTACTAGAAATTGAGATGAACGTTGGTCAGAGTGTCATCAACTAGATACCTATGTTATAACCCCTCGATAGTAATGCCACAATTTAATAGTAGCACCATATGGCTATAGTGTCCTGATATTGGTGCTAGTGTTCTCTGTGCAGGACTATCTCAAATTTCTGGGTGCACCTATGTCTGGATTTCTAAGGTCTGTTCCTGCATGCATGAATTGTTTTGTGCCTATAATGAATAATTTATGGTGCAAACCCTAATACTTCATGCCAGTAGGGTATGAGATGAAAAGTGTATTTGTTAGTAGGATAGTGGCCTTGAGTGCCTTGAGTGTGCTTGAGATTGAAAATTTAGAAAATCTGAGCTTAGAGATACTATAAATGGTAGTATGCAGAAGTAGGGCATAATAGCAATTGATAACCTTAATTATGCTCAGCTTGTTTCATGGTTGAATATGTATTTTGCATCTAATTTCCATCTAGTGGATAAAGGGCTAAAAGTCATGTATTTATAGCATTATGTTGCTTGTGCGAATAATAAAGTATGTCTAGGCCAACCTTACGAGGCTTTTGTTTTTAAAAATATACTCGTTTGGAAAAGATAGGGTAAATGACATAAGTTCCATTTTGGGGACACTTGTGCCGCATGGCTCTAGTGTCCTTATTATGGTGCTATTGTCCAGTTGGTAGAACACTAGGCATGAAAGGCCACGATTGAGAAAACTGCTTTGGAGCTAATTAGGGATACATATGGCTTGCATGAAAGCTGGATAAGTATGATAATAGGTTTTAGAATAAGTATAGGACTAAAATCTAGGAATAAGTAGTCTCAAGTAGCACTCTTAGCATTCAAATACCACTTTTCAGTGATTACACAATAAATTAGATTTGGTTTTACTTTCTAACCAATTTTTTTATATAAAACTTTTCAAAGTCCTCAAAATGTAAACTTCCTTGTTTCCTTTATCTATATAAATAAAGTAGTCAGAAAACATAATCACTTACTAAAATTCAAAAATTTGAGAAGATAATAATGATAGGAAAACTTTCCAATTTGAAAAAAAAATCACAAATTTTCCCTAAATCAAGGAAAAAACATTTGATAACTTTGAACACAAAAATATATCTTTCCACCCCAAAATAAACAATTAACAAACTTGGTAAATAAAAGTCATGGCTGATAATCTTTGTTGAATACGGAGTATGATTGCTCTTGTGCGGGAGGCACGAGAAAATTTTTGGCACTATAAATGGCAGTATTGCCCACAAAATGACAAGATATAAATACAAACCTAGACGACGATCACCACCACCACCACTACTACTTCCTCTATCTGTTTACGCTTACTATGCGCCATTTCCAACACCTCCAGTGGAGTAAGCTCAGCCCCCAATTGCTACGAACCTCACAAAGAGAGAAAAATAGTTTAAAATGTTGAATTCTTAAAAGTTAAAACAGATTCCAAGGCGAGCGAAGAAACCGATAATTATATGGCCATGGAGGAGATCGGAATCCTTGATAGGGGCAAATGGGTCTCACACACATATTTTAAAGTTAAACATTTAAATAAAATATTTACAACATTGAGTTGCTCCTCCTTCGTTTTAGATCTAATTCTCCTGCAAATGGGAGAGGAGGTATAAAGGCGCATCGACCTAATTAGGGTTGGGCGGGCCATGCACAAATTTATAACCATTCCTTTGCTTCTAAGATCATTTCCTGCGATCGATCCATCCATCCATCGATCAACTTGTGTACCGTTAAAGAGACGAAAATTTAATAGAGATATAAGCAGTTTCCGATGTCGATTTTCAAACTATATATACTTAGCTTTGTACTATAAAGTTGTACGAATTCCAAGAGCTTCAGCTTCCATTTCCATTTTATTCCAATATCATATTGTCTCTATTTAACACTCAGCAAACATACAATACACACCATAACAATTCTACGAGCCATGTGATCCTACACAGGCGGCCTGTCATATCCGTAAGGGACAGGGGCAGGCGCAGGGATCGATGACATTCCAGAATTATTAACATGTCCTGAGGGCAAAATGAGGGAGGGCGGCATCTCATACCACTTTAACAAAGATTCTCCTTCTGCAAGAAGCTCTTGAAGATCTTTTGGGTTGCTGAAACTTGGTATTAGTTGGGTTTCATCGCCATTAATATTGTTGCTTCCAGCCCAATCGTCGGCATGATCTACCAGCTGAGGCAAACAAGTGGACCTGTATTGGTTTTGTTGAAAAAGGGGCATATTGTATGTTGAGTCCATGTGGCACATAATTGGTAAGCCATTGTTCTTCCAGTACTCAGAATCCTCAACTATAATATTTTCAGGTGTAGGTACGATATGCTGTTCTGCATTCATCATGATGATGTCGTTGGAGCTCCCATTCTTTGACATGACAGAAGTTCCTTTAACATCTTCACATTGCCTATTGCTCACAATAAACGGGCCGTTGTATTCTAAGGACGAATGGCTATACATTTTATTCAAAACCCACAGACTTAGATCTGAATCTGCAACCTCTTTGTTATAGTACACTGATTTGTCCATTACAGATGCACTATACTCACTCAATGCTTCTAACATTGAAGAATGCTCATTTTGATGGTGAAGAGCACTGTAATCTCCAGTCTGAGGCAACCGCGAGGGTGTGTACGTTTTCTCGTTAGCTTGACCCGCTAAAATTTGTGACATTTCAGGTGTGGTTGTGGAGGTCTTGTCGGGTTTAGCGATCAGCTTCTTCTTGAGCCATGAGTTCCAGTAATTCTTGATTTCATTATCTGTTCTCCCGGGCAAATGAGTTGCTATGTGTGCCCACCTGCATGGAGCATAGAGTCAAAACTCATAGTCAGGTCCTCCAATTTTATATTTTATACTTTAATTCAAATGCATCTGATTATACTACAGTCTACTCAATCACTGTTCATGTATTCCTTCTAAGCCTAATAATTATTAATCACTATGTAAAGAAAGAATTGCATCACATCAACAATTGTGGTAATGCATTTTTGTATCCTTTAATCTGCATTGTCGCTACTATGCATCATATTTATAACGGATTTTTGGTCTGGTTAGAGTCTGTGACTAGCAGTAGGTCCATATCATTGAATCAAATCAAACTTCTTAAACAACCTCACCTGTTCTATCACTGGTAAAATAACGCATCTAACAAAATGAAAAATTTAAACCCAACCTGTTTCCGACGATGCTATGCAAACTTATGATAAGCTTCTCTTCCTCGGGACTGAACTTCCCACGCCTGATATCAGGTCTGAGGTAATTGATCCATCGGAGCCTGCAACTTTTGCCACAACGTTGCAATCCTGCACTCATTTATTAACTTCCAATCAATCAGCAATGTAACAGTATGTGAGTGAAGTCAATGAACAAGGAAATTAATGGATTGGATACCTGCTTTTTGTGGGACTTCACTCCAGCAGCCATAGCCATTATTGTTAATATAAGTTACAAGCTTTTCGTCTTCCTCTGGCGACCACAGCCCTCTTCTCACTTTCTGCTGGTTGCAGCAGCTGTGGTGTCCCATGGGTATGTACAATCCCCTCAACTTGTGCCAAATAAATAGGCCATCTCATATAAATTTATATTATGTGATGATGAAACAGCACGCTGCAGGCTTCATAGTGACTACTGTCGATAGAGTTCAGTAAACAAAAGGAGAGTGGGGACTGTGGAAGTGAGTAGCCCGCCACCAAACGGGTCCATCGTTTAACATCATATGGGAGAACTACAGTCTAACAGTGAAACGACTTCTCAACTACTGGGATTGCATTTTTCTGCTCCTAGTCTTTCACTTTACCAATACAAAATACACACGTTTTGTACAGTTACTGCACAAAAGACAACGATAGACATTCCCACCTGATCTATACAGTTGATGTACAATCTTTCTTCAGATGTGCATGTGCATGTGCATGTTTATCATGGATGGGCGATTAGGTATCCTGTAAAAGGTGAAGGTGAAGGCGGTGTAAATATCAAATGGTGTCAAACTCGTTTCTATGCAACCTAAATCTCTAAACAGTGTGAAATGGGAGTTTCACTGAACACTGCGGGTAAATTGGAAATTGAACCTATAATTAGAATTATCTTTATACACTGCTTAAAATTAAGTGAATTAATTAATATCTAATCATATCGTTTATTTGTAAAGGTAAATTATTTAGTGAAAATAAATAGTTTTATATTTTTATCTTTAACTTGTTCAAATAAATTAAATAAAAATTATATCTAATCTTATTGTTTATTTATTAAGTTTCTTAATATAAGTTGTATTTTATTTATATTCATATTTTTTTATTTGTCAAGGTATTTAAATTACGTCTCACTTATTCTAAAAATTTAAATTTTAGTAAACTTTTATAAATTAATATTTTTAGCTAATCATACTTTATATTGTAAATATTTAATAATAATTTTTTGTTAAAAAAATAATGAAAAATTTATTATCGTATTTATTAAATTAAAAAAATTAAAGATAAAATGTATAATTAATCTACAATAAAAATGAAATGGCAGTCATAGCATTTAAAAGTCAAAAGAAGCTGAAAATTGATGGCCATAAAATATTCATGATATCAAGACATTAAAAACATCTTATAAAATACAATATTATTATTGGAAAAAACTAGCAAACTAAAAAAACATAAACATTCTTCAAAACACCCATGTTAATATGAAAGATTAAAGTAATTAGAAAAACATCAAATTGTATATAAAATTTTTACAAATTTCAAATAAACCTTCAAGCTTGTTTAAACCAAATGTGTTGTTCCATATATAAAACCTCCCACACAAGTACAAATGCCACCACACATATCAATATACAATTGCCACATAGCAAAATGCTCTTCCAACAAGAAGAATCTTCAATGGACCTAGTAACATTCATACCTTATATCAAATGAATATCCAATAATATTTCAAGAATTTTAAGATGTAGAATTAAAACTGCTTTATAATTAAAAAAAGGGTTTAAATGATTGAAAGTCGAAAAAATATTACTTAGAATAATTTTTTTAAATGGTGTCTACTAAATTGAGTGTTTATATGAGATTTATTATATTGAGAAATGAGCATACTCATCAATACTAGAAACAATGAAAATAGAGAGGACATTTATTTAAAAAAAAGAAAGAGAATTTTAAATTGAAAAAATATTAAAAAAATAATCACTAATTCTAAATAAATTTAAGATGTCAAAATGATTGTAATAAAAAATTATTATTATATCATAATGAAAAATCATTATTACAAACATAAATTGAAAAGCATACCCAAATTTTTAATCACAACAAATTATAAAAAGCGCATTCATTTTAAGAGGAGCATAAAAATAATTACAATATTTAATTATATTTGTAAGGCTATTTTAAAAACCCATTATATATCATTGTAATCATCTAGACTTGTTTATAATCCGAGTAGTAATATGGTTGTATTATGAAATTTCGGCATTACTATTAAATACGTCAGCGTTGGCAGAAGACATTTTCGCATGTGTATCATATAATAATATATTGTAAGGTGTGGAGTCAAACTCTAAATTAAGAATCCGCGGTGAACTTTATGATTGGATGAAAAGAATGCATCAAAATCTTTGATGTGTATCACACTCATTACTAATGCACCAAATAGCAAATAGTTTATAGTTGATGTTGGGTAGAAAGCAAGATTTATGCACCAAATACTTTGGTGTGGTATACAAGGTTTATGTTGCTTCACTACCCATGCAACGGCAAAGGGCAAGGGGCATGCCAACATTTGAGATCTCAACTCCCCCGACATCACTTAACTAACTACGAACCACCATTTAGAGGTGTCATCATTAAAGGAAGGATATTTTATTTATATATATATATATATATATATATATATATATATATATATATATATATATATATATATATCACATGCATCTATCTATTCCTTATTACTAATGGAGAACTTACTTTCCTCATAATAATTAGACTATTAATACTTTTTGCTTAGCATTTGTGCTTTATTTGTTTCTCGTCTTCTGTTCGATGGCGCTTGGGGTTTATTTTTACGGTGTGTTACAGCGTTGATTAGCATTTTGGGGTTTTTGGTTATGATTGTGTTGGTCATCATTGTAGTTATGATTGTGTTGGTCATCATTGTAGCGGTAGCGGTAGTTGAAGTGGTGATGATGGTGGTGGTTGTAGCAACAACGATGGTTCTCTTTGTAATTGTAATCATTCTTAGCATCTCGGTCTGCAGTATTGTTCTGTTTTGGTTGTTGTAGATTTATAACATCTACTAGCTTTTAGAGTTTTTGGTTTTTGATTTTATCTACTCAATTTTGCCCAACTAATATAATTGTCTCGAGAGCTCACTTTTTTTCCTTTGCTTAACTTTACTCAACCAACAAAAAAATTATAAGAACTAGTATCATATTTTTACCAACCATTTTATTATATAAATTTCGATTTATTATTTTTAATAATAATATCATCACATTCCAATAATAAAACTGTATCTATTATAAATTTATTTACACATCAAAAATAAATATTAAAACATACTCAATTTCAATTAAACATTAAAATCTAAAAATAATTACTAATTAAATACAATAAAAACTAAACCGTTTACAATTTACTTACACTAAAACTTAATTAGTGTATAACTGAAATATATATAAAAATCTAAAAATAATGCAAGTGAGATTACATCATATCTTCTTTATATTTCTGAAAATTGGTTCTCTCTCTATTTTTGTGTTTAATGGCCACGTGTTCATGGAAAGGAAGTCACTCACAAATTTGATTTCTACAATAAACACAACATGACAGTTAGCAAATGTGTATAGCTGAAATATATATAATTTTATTAATAAATTAATTGCAAAATCTCTATTTACAAATATGTATCTAAGAAATAAGTCCCTTAATTAATGATCAAAATTATAATGCAAATACATTTCTACCAATCCATAGTGCAACTTGTGTATACAATATTTGTGAATGGTAATAAGATGGTGATAAGTGCGAGGGAGATTCGGTAGCATTGGCAGGCATGAAAGGCATTTCTGTTGATAATGTACGCATATTCTCCACTTCACCAGTTTTGTAATGAGAGAGAGATTTTATTTGACAACTATGACATGTTCTTCGTTGTTATTCCCTAAATTATGTTCCATTTCCAACAATATTAAAATGTATATATTGTGCATTATTACAATGTTTTATGTTTAATTATTTTTTCTTTCTTTCCAAATTCTTCTCTTTATTTATAATGTAAATAGTTGTTCTTTTTTTTTAATTTCTTTTATTTCAATATTTTTTTACTATGTCAATCATTAAAATTAAACATAATTATTATACTATAATCTAGTATCTACTTGATATTATTATAAAATACTTTTTGGTGTAAATATAGATATATTTAATTCACCATTATATTTATTGTAATTTATATTTTAATTTGGGTTAAATTTTTACTACAAATTGATGGTTTAAATTTTTTTTTATCAAAAGATTCTAAAAATCATAATGAATATGTTGATGAAATTTTGATGCATGGATGACATGATTGAACATTTTTATCATATTGAATTTGCATTGAATTGGTGTTGAAAATTAGGCCAACTTTATACCTTATTTACATCGATTGTTGGGTTAACAATTTTTTATGTTGATTCCCAAATTCTAAAAAAATAATTTGATACAATTTTAGAATAAATATATTATATATTATTTTTATTTATTTATTATATATAAACCAATTAATTTTGCATCGATAATTATTTTATATATATATATATATATATATATATATATATATATATATATATATATAATTTTTATATATCTATGCTATATTATTTTATAAATATACAATATTTTAATTTAATTTAATATTTTAATATGACAACATTTTAAACTAAAATATTATAATTTAATAAAAAACTAGATTTACACTTAGGAAAATGATAGATGGATGGTTTTCATACATGAAAATATAATGTCATAGATTAAAAAATAGATAATTTCTTGTCTATGTAAAATAATATTGGAGGGAGTGAAAATCATATATTACCACTTGGAAGGGAGAATAATCAATGATGAAGACATTTAAAAGCTTTCTTAACACATGCTACTTTACTTATATGCCACCCTAAGGACATGAATGAAAGGAGAGATTGAATGAAGTACTACGTAGCATTTGAGGGATTTGAAGACCAAGTTTGACATCCCTATTTTGGGGTTGCTTTGTCTCCCTTATAATTTGATTTTTTATTTTTATTCTATTTTACAAAATGGTATTATAAATCTTTTGCTTTGGTTATGCTGAAAGGATGCCAATTTTTTGTATGCACCTCTTGAAGAAATAAGAAGCTCTTTTCCTCCATTTTCATGTTTTGGTGAAGTGTATGGTGATTACCATTGATATAGCATTGTGAATCATTAGTTTTTCTATGTTATCATCTAGTTTTTGTACCTTCATATAATATATTTGAGTTTTTAAAAATCATATTAAGTGTCAAGATCAACCTTAGTCTAAGATTGGATGTGAATTCAATTCCTTTTCATTCCTTACACATAAAGATTGAGCTTGTCAAGTCTTTTATGTGAAACATTATTGTAGAGATCATATATCTAAAGTGAGAGAATGTATGCAAACTTATTCCCTTATTAAGAGTGTAATTTTCAAGCATAAGTGGTTAAATACATTGGTGCATCACCTTTAGTCCAAGTTTCATTTCAATTCTTGTACAAGTAGATCCCTTTCACCCTTTTCATAGTCATAATCAGTAGTTAGTAGGTTTAAGATCATTTTTTAGTGAGTGAATCAAAGGAACAAACCCTCTATTTGAAAATTCTCTCCTTTAAAAAAACCATACTTAGACCTCATATATTTTTGATGCAGTACTAAAATGAAATATTGAACCTCATATATTCTCTCCTTTAAAATATAATAGTGCATCAAGGGCTCCTCATGAGTTTGACTGAATTTGACCTCAAATTCCAAAAAATAGGGACTAGGATACCTCTAATGATCGGGAGATCTCTAGGGTATGCCTTCTTATATTATTTGAGAGATCATAATTCAGACATTAGCATCATGATTCAATCAATATGTGGCACTACTTCACTAGATACTTATGAAGTGGTAATTAGAGCAGAGAATAGTTTGATACAGGCTAGAAAATTAACACCTAGACTTCCTATGCCCTTTTTCCTAGAAGCATAGCTAATACCAGCCCCTAAAACTCCTCATGTGGCTCCCATTCCATCCCCCCCCCCCCCCAAACATAATTTTCAGCCCTTCCTAGCCAATCAATTGAGATTGGAGAGATCAAAAGAATGGTATAATCCTTTGGAAATGAAATTATCTAACTGAAGAGGTAGCAATATCAAGAAAATAGGCCTTATCAAGCACCTAAGTAGCCTACCTATTATCCTTTCAGAGATAATAAAACCCCTTATCAAGGCTTCAAAGAATAGATACCTTCTTATCAAGCTCAAGGAGCTATCATGAAGGCTAAAAATTATGTAATATTTGATGCTAATGCTCCATATTCATCCAAAGATATTGTTCCTATGCCAAATCAAAATAATATGATGTCAGATTCAAGTTGGTTGTCATCAAATCAAAATGATATGCAAAATCAGGCTTTGGTCAACCGATCTATGGTGATGCCTCAAATGACTCAAGAAGAGGATTTTCTTCAAAAAGGAAAACATAGTAAAATTTTGGCATAAAAAGATAAGGGACATCATAGACAAGGGAAATTGGATTCCATCTTTGTGAATTAGCAACTTGATGATTATGTAGCCTTGAATCAAGTTGGTGACTCTAGTGCTTCAATTAGTGTGGTTGAAACTGTAACAAGAACGAAGAAGAGATAAATTGAAGAGGCTAAGGATGTGAATTATGTTCCAAACACACCTCCTTTTATTACTAAAAATGTCAATACTCATTTTTATACCCCAACATTACATTAAAAAAAAAACATGGAGGTTGGCAAGTCTCATCAAATACCACGAGTTCAGGATCAAACGACTGTGCAAATAGGGCAACCAAAGTTGAGTACAACTCATTATAGTATTTTAGATCATATGAAGAGGTCTAATGTTATAATGAGCATGTGGGATTCCTTAGAAATCCTAGAGAAAAAAGACATGCTATTGCAATAACTTTTAGCTCTTAAATTGTCACTAGAAACTCTTGAGAAATAGAGCATAGTTTTGGCAAATTCAAATCAGCCAATGAGGCAACAAATGTAAAAAGTACACAAAGATTTAAAAGTGGTTAAAGATAAGCTAAAACAAAACAAAACACCTCCATTTTATCTCTCTATTACATCTCATTTTCCTTTGTGAGGTTTTAGTCCAATGAACTATTGTCCCTTTGGCATACGTGTCATCGTGACACGTTGGCTATGGTACATGTACTTAGATTTGTGTGAAGATTTAGTCTTGATATGCAAATCAAGAAACTAGATATTTGATTTTATGAATAAATTAATAAAATATCTTTATAAATGTCTTTAAACATTTATCCAATTCATTATTGATATTTGAGATATGAATATAGTATGACATATGCCAATAGAATCTATATGTACATATATAATAGTTTTCGAAGATATAGTTATCTTTTAATTATGGGATTATGCATGAATATATATTAAATAAGTAATTATCATTTCTTTAATTATTTTTCATGGAAATTAAAAAGTGAATATTTTATAACTCAGTACTAAACAAATTTTATGTATTAATAAATTAGCCAGTGAGTCAAAATATGGCTTTGGAGATTAAGTTAGACTTTTAATGTTTGTATGCATTGATGTGTGTGTGTGTGTGTGTGTGTGTGTGTGTGTGTGTGTGTGTGTGTGTGTGTGTGTGTGTGTGTGTGTGTGTGTGTGTGTGTGTGTGTGTGTGTGTGTGTGTGTGTGTGTGTGTGTGTGTGTGTGTGTGTGTGTGTGTGTGTAAAATTACCTGATTAAAAGCATAATATTTTATGTATTTATGACTTACTAAGTGATTATTAACTCTAACATTATTAATAGTCAGAATAATGATCTAAACTTGCATGTAGTCAACTTTAGATAAGTAATAACGGAAGCTTAGATGGAAGCATTATGTTTAACATTTATTTGGACTTGAATAATTTTTGGAAGATCTCTAGTTCTTAATTCAATTTAGAATTGCATGAGAATGAGAAAAGTGGGTTACTTCAAAGAAAAAAACATGCAAACTTAGGCTAAGCTTTTAGTCAAAAATAATAAATTGAAGAGTAATCAACATGCAAGCCAAAGGATGGCATTGATCTTTCTAGATTGATTGCCTTCACACACTACTTGTTATCATCACATATAGGGTCTAAACCTCTAGGGGGAAGAAATTTTTTCATCCAATAGGATTAACGTTGTTACCATATCTAGTTCTATTCTTTTCTTTTCTTTAACTCAACCCAAGAACAACATCATCATCATTATTTTATCTCAGCCATTTCAACTTAAATGGGGCTTCTTTTTATCATGGAAATCATTAAGTAACATTCCAAACAAAAAAAAAGATTTACAGGACACCCACGGAGCTTGGTGTGATCCATAATAATCTAGTTTGAGTGAGGTATCATCTGATTCTGGTTAATGGGTATAGTGGGAGTGGGATTAATGGCTAATTTTAGAGTAGCTTTGAAATTGAAAGATTTATCTTTGACCTCTGTATCAAAGCTTACAGGGAATGAAATGCCTTGTTATATATCGGCTCCATTGCACATGTTTACCTCGTATGTGTGTCCATATTCCAATGATTTCATATATGAGGAACATGGACCTCTTGACAAAGTTACCAAATTGGTTGACCTCCATAGAGTTGATATTAAGGAGAATGATGTGTGCATGAAAATGTTTGCTGCTCCTATTAATCCATCAGATGTCAATATAATAGAATGATTGGTCTACCCTTTGCATTTTCAATAGACTATAAATAGGCATTTATCTCTATGTCTGGATAAGACATATAGATAATGTATATGTATTGTGGTTACGTTTCCTTCTAGGAGTGTACATTGCTTCACATCTGCTTCTTGCATTTAACAATTATATCATGAAAGTAACTTTCATTGATTCTATCATGAGTTTCATTATAGTGTCTGGTACATATTTGATTATATGTTATTGTGAAATGATAGGGAGGAGAAAGCACCTAGAGAATTCTATAACATAATCTTCATTAATTCATTCCTTAACCCATTTTGAAAAAAACAACTTCAAAGCCTAAAATCTATGGATGTGCATTTTATAGATCAAGGTCACCATGTTGTACTAGATAATGGAATTGTGTAGGTCATGATTTTGAAACCTAGGGTGATCATTACAGGCTTACGTTATGAAGGCCTCGATAATCTAATCAAATTTCTTAACAAAGAGACTAACAGAGGGTATTATGATCTCAATTGGAACGAGCCAGGAGGCAAGGATACTTTTGATGTGTAAGTCATGTATATGTTTCCTCTTCTTAAATTTATATAATTATTATATTTTTTAGAGTTAATCGTTGTTAAAATTTTGAAAATTAGGCAAATTCTAGATGGTAATTTACCATGCTTAGGACCAATATCATGCACTTTATAGTTTCTTTCTTGAAAGATTTTGTATTTTTTTAATTTGAGAGTAGATTGTACACAATGTAACAAGTTGTAGAATTTTTCCGGATTAGACTTTGTAGGTAATTAATAAGGATTAATTGGATTTAATTAGGATGGTTAGGTTAATTAAAGACCATGATAGAATAGATTGCAACATGCTTAAATGTTTAGATATTTATAAGTGTTAATAATGGTTTATTAATGAAAACTAGGTGAATTTCAAGTCATGCTGGAGTAGATCATATCATGCTTATATGTTAAGCTATCTATTAGAGTTGATAGGGTTTTTTGAAATTTGGGTGAATTGTAGACCATAGTGGACTAGGTTTTAGTATGCTCAGGACAAAATACCATTCAATCTATAGTCTTTGCATAAATAATTTACTATTTTTTTTAGGGCCCTTAGAGGTTTGTATGTGATATTTAGGCAGTTTGGAGACCATGATGATGAGATTGTAGCATGTTTAGGATATAAATGTCATGCTATTTTATAGCCTTTTCGTAGATACTTTGTTATTTGCAAGGTTTAGTAGGAGTTTATTTATGATAGGAAAATCGTACACTTTTAACTAGAATGTAACATGGTTGGGATAAAATTACTATAAAGTTTATATCCCTTTGCATAGATATTTTTTTATTTACAAGGGTTAATAAGAGTTTATTTACAATATAAATAAAAATGTATGATGATTTATGTCCTTAATCAAGAATCTCTTTCAAGTAAATAATGCCTTAGTTATTGTTAACTAAAAGGTGAAAAATGGTGTTATTTATGAAAATAAAATATGTTAACTTAGAAATCAACTCAGTTGGATTTATAAAACATACAAAAAATCCTTTTGACTCTAGATCATAATAATGTTTTATTCTTGATTAGTTCTTTTGAGTCTTAAACTTTTCCGTTCATACAAGGAGTATGTGTCCACTCTCATCTAATTTGGGAGGTGATGTAGATTCTTATCTTAAGTTGATAAATGAATTATAATGTTATAATTGGTACATTAATATCATGTTTAAAATTATGACTGAGACAAACCTGCTTATATGCTAAAGACTATGAGAAGTTCCCAAGTCCATTTATTTATTTATGTACAACTATCTATATGTATATATGCTATGTTATAATGTATGTCTTTGACATCCTAGCTTATGTGAGTTTTGATGCAAGTTATATTTGGAGGCTTATTGAGTCTTCTCACTATAGTTAAGGAACATGGTTATCCTTACTTATGTATGTAATTTTCTAGTAAACACATACCTTTAGTAGTTTTGGTAGAACTACATTTAGCCCTAATTTAACACATGTAGGAGACATTGAAGATATGTATGAAAGCTCAAGGAGTGAGCATGGGCATAGGAAACTAACCTTGATAGGTATTATCTAGTATGACATCTATTATAAATGTTAGTGGAAGCAAATAGCCTTTATGTGGCACATTACTATTATGCAAACTTGTCGGTAGGATCAAGTTTGTCACATCTTGTAAGGATGAAAATTTGTATGAAATATATTTCATGAGAAAGTTAATTGTGTAAGTTTCTAGACATTTCTAGAATAACATAGTGCATCATGAGGTGTACCTAGAGATTATGTTCTCTTAGGATTGTTTTTGAAGGTATACTCAGATAGTATAATCTTGACTTGATTTATTATTTTGGTTGGGTGTATGATTATTATTGGTGTTGATTCAAATACTCAAACATAAAGACCTATGATAGTATGGGATTTCATAGAGTTTTATAATATGGAAAGTACCCAATTGGTACATAATGTATTCATTATGTCTTAACCCATACCTAAATAAATATATAAGTTATGGTTGTTAATGTTGGGTAGAGTGATCATAAACTATAATAGTATGAGATATCATAAGATATTTCAATTTAGATGTATATACTCAGGTGGTACATACTATATTTGTATGTTTAGACTCTCATCTAAATTGATTATTATAATGATTTTATTGGTTATTACTTGAGAAATATATTCATAGCAGTTAACAAGATAACATGTATGCATGCATACAATCTTGTGAGTATAAATAAATGATAGGTTCAACTGTTATGTATTGTATGTCTTGATTTTTTTGTATACTTAGCTGTGCCTAGCATGTGATTTTGTATGGAACTAGGAATGTATATTCCTTCATCATTTTTATTATCTATGTTTTTATGTGAGAGTGCTTGGGTAAGCATACAACCCTAGATAGTAAGGTGTTATATTTGAGGATGTCACTTAGCTATGGGATTATAGACCAAAGCTTTAGAAACTTATCTGTGTCACGAGTAGTTTGTTTCCTATTTGTCTTAGAGTGCCAACCCCTTCAATGGTGATGTCTCATGGAGGAGACCATTCCAATTGAAAGGAAAACTACATCAGACCCTGATCCCAAGGAGTAGATATGTAAGCTAACCAAGTTATGGTGGGGGCATCGGGTCTAGATCCTAAGGCTAAGTTAGGCTAGACTTGATTGCATAGAAATCCATGTGACTGATTGAATTAGTACCAATACTTAGTATGGGAATTTGTATTGTGCTAATGTCCCTAGTGAGATAGTAAACTTTTTGTATCTTACATTTTATTCTATTGCTTGTAGTGTTGGAATATTGAAAGCTATTACTACTTGAAGTTGTTGATTATATGACTGACTAAAGTATTCTAGCAATTATGGTTGAATGAATGTTCAATATTTAGTTAAAAAAAATTATTACTTTTTCTAAGTATGTCTAGGAAGGTTATTACACTCTCTTTGATTGTTGGTAATACTTTAGTCCACAATTGTATGGTGGATAGTATAGCTAGTAATACTGCCATGCCTAAACAAATTACAGATAAGCTTGGTTTAGTGTATGAGCCAAAAATAAAAGGGGTATTATAGAAAGATGGCTTACCAACAAAGATAATTGGCATTATCAAAGACCTAAAACTAACATTTCATGCTTTCTCAAATGTCACTATTCAACATGATGTAGTGGTGGTGGACTTACCTCTCTATTTTTCCATGTGCTTGTCTAGAGACTTCACCTCAAATATTGAAAGTTATATATCATATGATTGGACCTATTTATTGTTCAAAACTATGGGATAAAGTTAAATATTAATTTTGACCCCATTGCACATTTTCCCTTGGATCCTTACATGCCAAGTGTTGTGAATACAAATTGTGTTATATCAGATGAGATGCTAAAAGCTAGTGAAGTGGAAGCCAACTCACCTCTTGAGGGAGTTCTTGATCTTTTCCTTGATGAATGGGACTCAAGATTACATGAACATGATCCATAAAAAATTACTGAAGAGGAAGGACTTGGTTTTTATTGCCTTCATGCAAATGATGCACAAATTTCATCCATGTTGAAGGAAGATGAATCTAAAGATGGTCTTTGATAGCTCTAATTTGATGGGTCAAGGAACAAGCATGGTACCGGGGATACAATGATGCTTATTTTGCCTATAAAACAAAGGTATTTTTTTCTATTAAATTTTAGTTTGTTTATTCCAATAATGTATAAAAATATGAGGTTCTAGTCCACAGTTTGTAGTGGCTAGGAAGATGGGAATCAACGTCTTATAGGTTTTTGGTGATAGTGAACTTGTAGTTCACTAGGTGAGAGGGCTGAATGTATGCAAGAATATCTTGTTTATATCTTAAAATCATAGATTTTTGGACTTGAGGATATTTAGTCTTTTAATATTTAGGTAGTGCCAAGAGAAAGGAATAAACATGCAAATAGATTGGCAGCCATAGGAGCTCAATTCAATATTCCAGTTGATGTGAGGAGTGAGAAAAGTTAGTCACATATCAAAGTTGTTGTGAGGCCTTCCATTCTTGATAACCATGAGAATTGGTAGGTTTTGAGGATGACAACAATATTGTTAGATTCTTGCAAGAGGAGCCTAAATCTCTTCTAGGAACCAGTTAAAGATCTTGTAGTAGTATGGGGATCAGATTATTCAGCTTAAGTCCAAAAAGCTTCCCAAATGTCTGGTCACTCTTAGAAACATATTCAATAGAGATTTTGAGATGCGGAGAGAGAAGTCTTCATTTTAAACTAAGGAAGAACACTATGCATATGTTGAGATAACAACTAGAAAGAATATTAAATTGGGTAAAGTATGTACTCCTTCACAAAAAGAATCATTCATTGATTTATGTAGGAGATTTTTTGATGTATTTTCATGAAAATATGGTGATTTGAAGGGATTTGATCTAAGTTCAGCTCAATACATCATTGAGGTAGAGGCTAAAACTAAACCAGTTAGATAAAGGCAAAGACCCATCAATCCAAAACTTGAGCCTTTAATGAGAATTGAGATTCATAAACTCATATAATCAGCCATCATTTTCTTAATTAAGCACTCTACTTGGGTGGAAACTTTGTTTTAATATGGAAAAAGAATGGTGAAATCAGACTTTGTGTAGATTTTTGTGATTTGAATAAGGCTTCTCTTAAAGATCATTACCTGTTTCCATCCATGGAGCAAATATTGTAGTTGGTAGCTAGTTCAGAGAGGTTTTCATTGTTGCATGGTTATAGTGGCTACAATCATATTATTATTAAGGAGGAATATTAATTTAAGACAACATTCACTACCAAGTGGGGGACATTTGCCTATAGGAAAATTCCATTTGGTTTATCTAATGCTAGATCAAAATTTTAAAGAGCCAAGGATGTGAAATTCTAAGGTCTTGTTTATATGTTTGTTCTTGTCTATTTAGATGATATTACTATGTTTTTAAAGAGTGAAAGAGAACACATGGTTCATCTCAAAGAAGTGTTTGTAAGACATAGGCTATTTGGGGTGTCTCTTAACCCCAATAAATGTGTCTTCTTGGTACATGAAGGTAATATTATTGGACATGTGGTTTTAAAACATGCTTTAAGCATTGATCCTAAAAGGATAGACTCCATTCTTGCTCTATCTTTTCTTAAGTATAAAAATTCAATACAAAGTTTTCTAGGCAAAATCAATTTCATAAGGAGATATATTTCTAACTTTGAAACTTTGGCAAAGCCACTTACAACCATGCTTAAGAAGAATCAGAGTTTTAGTTGGTCTAAGTAAGGGATGAAGAGTTTTGAAGAGATAAAAAAAGTAATAGCTAATTTTCCTACCCTTATAAATCCTTATTTTTAAAAAGACTTCATCTTGTATACATATGCTAATATGGACACCATTTTAGGTATTCTTATGTAAAAAAATGAAGAGGCTTTGGAGTAACTAATAGATTTATTCATTAAAGGATTTTAGTAATATGAAACAAGGTATACCTATGTAGAGAAGCATTTTATTTCAATAATCAGATCTCTTAATAAGTTTAGACACTTGTTATCTAATAATAATATACATCTAATGGTTGCTCATCCAAGTATCAAGGAGTTATTGTTGAACAAGGACATAAATTAGAAAATGGTAGGTTGGATAACAAAGGTAATGGAGTATGACATTGAAATAAATGTCACAAAAATAATTAGAGGTAAAGGATTATGTGAACATCTAGCCCAATACTTTCAAGAAATTAAGGAAGTAGTTTTAATGCTTAAAGATGAAGAAGTTGCAGCTCATCATACCTCATATTTAAGCTAGTCTCAAGATTTGTTAAGGTATCTCTAGGATGGTTTCTATCCTCCTAGCTTAATTTCATTAAGGAGAAGATATTTTAGATTTCATTCCATTCCCTTTCTCCTTATTGATGGTGTACTTTTCAATAAGGACATCAATAGTGTGTTGCTAAGGTACATAGAGCCAAGCCAAATATAAAGTTTGCTTGAGGAGTTCCATGATAGACAAAGTGGAGGACACTTATTAAAAAAAATACATCCCTTAAGATTATTATATTTGGGTACTATTGGCCAACTGTATTTAGTGATTTTCATGCTTGGGTGAGAAAATGCAAAAAATATGCTATATTTATAGGAAAAGTAAGACTTGTAGCCTTGCCTCTCCAACCGATTTTAATGGATCACCATTTATCCAATGGGGGTTGGACTTCATTGGAATAATTAACCCACCTTAAATATTAGGTCATAAGTGGATCCTTACTACCATGTATTACTTCACCATATAGATAGAGGTAGTAGCTTTGAAGGAAGCACATGAATCTAGTGGTTTAGATTTTTATGAAGGTTTGATTACAAGATTTGGCATTCCCTCCACCATTATTTTATATAATGCCATGGATTTTATGGGAGCTAATATTAGTCAATGGGTTGTTCAATATGATGAATAGCTCAACACTTCATCAAACTACTACCCAAAAGGAAATGGCCTTGTTGAGTCCACCAATAAGAACCTACTAAAGATCATAAGAAGGACCATTGAAGATAATCAAAGATCATGACATTTGAATTTGAAGTTATCTTTATGGGATAATAGGATCACATACAAAATTTCTATATCCAATTCACCATACAAGTTAGTTTATGGTAAGGAAATAAGGTTGTCTATTTCACTTGAGTTTCTTGCTTTAAAACTAATGCACCAGCTAGAATTTTTGGAAAATAAACCAACGGAGGTAAGGTATGCTTAGTTTATAGAGATATAATATATTATAAATTAGTCCATGTTGGTAATGAAAATTCATCAATCACAAGTGAAGAGAGCCTTTGACAAAGGAGCTCATTCATAGAGTTTTAAAGAGGGAGACTTGATTTTTAAGTGAGATGAGGACAAACATAAACCACAGAGGCACACTAATTTTGAATCCCTTTAGAGTGGAATATACATAATATCTAGATGTAAATCCCACAATTATTTTCAACTTGATAAGAAGGATGGTGAGGAGCTTCCAATCCTAGTGAATGGGATACATTTAAAACATTTTTATCGAGAGATATGTTCTTTTGTACATTGTTAGTTTTTATTTGTTTTCCTCCAAGTGTTGTCCTAACACACTAGTTTTCTTATGTTGTTATTTTAAATAAGTATTTAGCTTAAAAATTTATCTTGTTAGTCAATTTCCCTTATTTTGGAGGAGAAAAGTTATCTTGTTTCAAGTCGAGTATTGTAGTCATTAATAAAATATATTAGTTTTAATTTTAGATTCTAAGAGTGATCTTATGAGTCCAAAAGAGATGTTAATTATTTGGTTCTAAATCACAATAGGCATGCTTCCCAACTGAGTCACCAAAATGTTGACGATTTTAACCTCACAAGTCAAATTATCACCCCTATAACTTGAAACTTTGCTTGTCATGTTGTTTGACCTATTGGATATTATGTTGTTATTGTAATGTCATTGAAATGGTCATCCAAAACCTTGATTAATATATTTTAAGGTAAATTTGATAAGTTTAAAGTTTTGGTCATCATGGCCATGTGCTTATTTAACTACCTCTTGACTAGTTTCATGTTATTGCATGATATGAAAGGAGAAAAAAACATATTAATAGGCCTCATGGCTTGTGTCAAGGTCATGACATCCTTAATGATTGATAAAATTAGTTGGTGACATGTTTGACTAACTTCATGACCCAGTTGATTGCATTTTACGTAATTTTGTGGCTTCTAGAGCAAGTTTTGCATGATAATGGTAGTCTATTATCAGAATAAGGACATGGTGTACTTTTTCAAGCATGAAAAGTATAATAAATTCCTTTTGTAGTAGTTTCATCAAACTTTTCAAGTCATTTTATTAGTTGTAGTGCCAAAAAGGCCCATTTTGAGGCTATCCATATAGTTATTCAAGGTAAAATTGACCTTCAGGCATCTTCAGGACCTTGTTTGTTCATTAAAAGTAAAATAAATGGTTTGGATGAAATTTTAGGTGTGAAAATGCAAACAAATGACTTATCTCTCATATTGACTTTTTGATAGCTCTAGGAAGGCCATCAATTTTTGCTCAGTATAGGTAGGAGAGAGAGAGTCAGGTCCAAATATCATGGTAAACAATAGGGACCCTAATGAGCTTCAAGTTAGTGGAAATGTTTTTCATATTCACCCCCCATCTTTATGAACAACTGTTAAGTGCTAAGAGTGTAAAGGAGTCACTATGACCTGGTCATCCAGATGAGGTCTAGGTTTATCTCTGTTCATTCACTTCAGAGATCAATAAAGAAAAATATTTATAGGGGGATTATTTTAGGGTTAAATAGGACATTGTTCATGTTGGACTCATCATCTACTTTATCTTGATAAGGAGTATTTTGACAAGAAATCAGTTGCCTATCTTGATGGGTAAGGATGACAGTTTTCAAGTATGTTTGATATATTAGTTGAATGTATTCATCTTCAAAGGTTTCTTAAGTTCATGTTTCAGGTATAATACACCTATTTCATCCAATCAAAATGTTCAAGTTACTTCATCTTGAAGAGGGTCTTTCTTGAGGTAGCTTGAGTGAGATGACACCTTCCACAAGGTACAATTACATGTCTAATGATATTTTAAGTGTGTGAGAGTATCTCATTCACCTTAACATGATATTAAAGGAAATATTTTTAAGGTTATAAAATCAGACCTTATCCTTGGGAGGGTATTCCATATGAGGTCTTAGGACTATGCTATCTCAAAGCTAAAAATAACACTTGTAGGCCTAATGAGTAGATTAGAAGGACATAATGGAAAATGATAGGGGCTATGAAGACTCATGAAGATGAAGAAATATGTTTTGAGGTCATGATGTTATTTTAGGGTGATCATAAGGTATTTAAGAAGAAATGACACTATAAGAGCAAAGAATCTCTTTGAAGCCTCAAATGCCTAAATAACATAGTGAGTATGTATATTACTACATTACCAACTTAAAAAACCCCTAAAGGACTGTGTGCCCTTAGAAATGTGTTTTGAAGGTGTTAGATCAGTTTTCATGGGTTTTATTGTTCTGAATTGACTTTCACCCCTATGAAAGTAGTTTTAGGCCTTCATAGTCTATTGAAACATGGAAACAATCCTAGGCTATGGGTGACCTAATCAGTAGATTGAATCTCTAGATTCTAAGGGCTAGCTCCCTTTAGTGTATCAATTAGGATCTTTTCTCTATGTTATAAACTACCAAGAAAAGAGAGAGAAACTTGAAAGAAAATATTATCCAATGATGGTGATACACCTATATTTTTTGATTGATCCACTTAATTTGAGCTCTTAAAGATGCTAATTTAGACAAGAAAAGGGCCGAAATTTCAACTCCAATTGACCAATATGCATAAGTATTTCACAAAAATGTTTTATATGGTGATCCAAGCTTGAGGAAAATGAAAGAATAGGCCTAATTTAAGGCACTAACTAGACACTTATATCCATAGTAAACTCATCTAAAAGACATCATCTACATAAATTGATCAACTATACTTCTAGGTAAGAATCAAGAATTGACAAGGAAGAGAAATTCTATCACTTATGCAAATCACTGACATGAATAAACTACACCAACATTCTAGAAAATAAAAATAATCCTTTTATTAATCTAAAAAAGGGATAAAAACTTAGGCTTTGGCAAAATTTGATCTTGCCAAAAGAGGGATACAATTCAAGGATAAAAAGCTAACTTATATAGAAAAGCATACAACAACCAAGAGGTTTATTTTTGTGTTATTCTTTGCATGAAAAATAATTTGGCATTTGAAAAGGATAGTGGGCATAATTTGGACTAATCTATTCCATACATGGAAAGCTATGCCAATATCCAAATAAAGAACTCTGCTTGAACTACTTGAAACAAGAGAAAAATCTCCTTTGCATGAAATCAATGCTAATGCTAAACTTAGAATTTTATTTGAACTATTGGAATGTTGAAGCTTTAACAAGATAAATAAGAACACATGCATGAAATCAATGCCATGTTGGTGTTTGAAGGGATGAGGTGGATCTAAGTTTGACAAGTCAAAATATTACATGAAAATACATGCCACAATCTTCAAAGGAATCTACCTATTGATTGATCTTGAAGTTGAGTTGGAATAAGAGGAGTCCTCCTTTGTATGAAAAACATGAGTGGATGTGTCACTTGATAACTAGTCAACTCTAAATTAAGAACAATCAACTCCACTTGCATGAAAAATATCTTTGAAGATTGAGGAACATGCATGAAGTCCCTTCTCAAGTCCTTAACATTTATTGGCCTCTTGTTCTTGGCTCTTCATTTTTGCATGTATTTTTCCATCATTTGTTTATCTTGTCCCTTTGTAATTGTCTTGGGCTTATTCCTTCCTGCTCATTTCCTTTAGACTTATTTCTTGTGGCTTATTTATTTCCTTTAGTTTGAACAACTCCCTCAGATAAAAATTCTAAAGTAATAATATCTTTGGGCTTATGAAAATGGTCCTTTTTTTTGTAAACTTCTTTTGGATAAAAAGTCTAAAGGAGTTCCTTATTTTTAATTCCCCTTCAGGATTTTAAAATGTCCCTTCGGACTTTCTGCTAAGTCCTTTTCCAAAGGGCTAATAACCCTTTAGATTTATTTTTTTGAACTTTATCTAAGGGTAGATACCCTTTAAGATTTTTTTAAATGCACCCTCCTAAAAGGAAAGAACCCTTTGGCTTTTCGTAAATGTTCCCTTCAACTTTTCTCCAAGTGACCCTTCCAAAAGATGAAATGGTACACTTGCCCCTGAAAAGTCCTTCAATATTTTTGACTTGGTCTCTTTATTTAAACTTTTTATCTCTCAAACAAAATGTTTGAAGCTCTGATTTATACACTTTTCCTTTGCACAAAATTTTTGAAGGAATTATCTCAATTTTTTCAAATGAACTCTTCAAAGGGAAAGTACCCTTTAGAGTTTTGAAAGTCTCCCTTAGAATATTGAAATTTACTTCTTCTAAAGGGCACACACCCTTCGGCTTTATTGATTGGTCCCTTGAAATTCCTCCTCCCAAAAGGAAAAGACCCTTCAGACTCGTGAAAATGACCTTTAGATTTTTTCAAAGTGTCCCCTTCAGCTTCTTTCTTTTTTTTTTCCTTCAAACAAAAAGTCCAAAGGAAAACTATCTTTGACTTCTCCTCTTAAAATGGAGAATTCCTTTGGAGAAAAGTCTAAAGGAATTCTTGTATAGGAACTATTACAAATTTCCCTTTGGTCTTTTGAAAAAGACTTTCTTGAAATAATGAATTCTTTAATCAACTTATAATAAAAATATGAAGTCTTCTTCCTTGAGAACTTGAAGTCTTTTCCTTGTAGAGCTTTGAATGGTAGAGGTTAAAATTTGACTTGTGTGGTCAAAATTATCAACATTTTGGTGACTCAACTAGGAAGCATGCCTACTATGCTTGAGAACGCAGACCATAAACATGATATTGAACTCAAAAAATAATGGTATACCTGGTCCATGATTGAAAATCTCCTTTGATCAAACATGAAGTAACCTTCATTCTTCAAAATAAGAGGGGAAATACACGCAAATAGGAAAACTAATGAAACCAAGCAGAAGTGCAAAAAAGCAATTATTTAAGACAAAACAGACTAAACTAATGTGCTTGAACAACACTTAGAGGAAAAAAAAACTAAGGAACCTAGCTAACCATGACAAAGCATGATCCACTTGGATCAAAAGGGAAATTCATAAACTTAGTCACTCTAAGAGATGGTACAAGTTACAAGGTAAGATGTTTATAAATCATAACCTTTGATAAGGCATTTTTATTGTCTACCAATTGTATTAGCATCTTCTTAAATGAGCCATCCACAAAAAACCAATCACCAACAAATAAAAATTCATCAGGTACTTCCTAATCTTTTTCATACTACTTGTCATCTACCACCTTGTCAAGTGATATCTCATCTATGCCTTGTTCTTGAGTGACAACATCTTTCTTATCGATTGCTACAAGCTCATCTAGCTCTTCAAGGAGATTTAAATAGGCAAACCAATTTGTATTATGATCTTGGATAGGTGATTCTTGATCAAATTTCTCATAAACATTCTCTTTAATAGGCAACATATCCCTACAAAGTTCTTCAATCTCTTGTAGAGATTCAAAGTACAACTACCAACCATATTTTGTTCCTCATTTTGATCTATTTGAATAGAATCAACTTGAAATATATCCAGATCATTCTCAATAGGAGATACCTGTAACTCATTTATGACTTCAATTTGTACCAACTCCTCTTGGAGTTCCTCCACATCAAGATCAGCCTTCTCATTCTTAATTATAATTGGATTTTCAACTACAACCTTAAGTGAAGTATAAATGTGAAACTCTTCTTAAAACATACCTAAAACATCCCCTCCAAGAAAAGAGAGAGAAACTTGAATGGAAATACCATCTAATGATGGTGGTACACCTATATTTTTTGATTGATCCACTCAATTTGAGCTCCTAAGAACATTGATTTAGAAAAGAAAAGGGCTAAAATTTCAACTCCAATTGACCAATACGCATAAGTATTTCATGAAAAGGTTTTATCTGGTGATCCAAAATTGAGGGAAATAAAATAATGAGCCTGATTTAAGGCACTAACCAGCCACATATATCCACTATAAACTCAGCTAAGAGACATCAAACATAGAACATGACCTGCATAAACTGATCAACTATGTTGCTAGGTAAGAACCAAGATTTGAAAAGGAAGATAAATTCTATCACTTATGTAAATCACTAACATGAATACACTATACCATCATTTTGTAAAATAAAAATAGTCCTATTCATCTGAAAAAAGGTTACAAACTTAGTCTTTAGTAAAATTTGATCTTGCCAAAAGAGGGATATAATTCAAGGCTAAAAAGCCAACTTATATAGAAAATAAACAACCAAGAGGTTGGCACTAAAAATAAAAAAATGAAGTCAAATCTTACATTAGCCAAGTCTAATTTTTGTTATGCCAAGATAACAAAGCCTTCTAAAAATATCTTCTTGTCTTTTGTCTTGTATTTAAAACCCTTTGGCATTGAAAATGGATGGTGGGATTATCTTTGGTGCCCCATGCATGAAATCTATGCCAATATTGTCTTAACTCAAGCTTGAACTAATTTTAAGCTTATTTGGAGCAAGAGAATTCCTCTTTTATGTGGAAATCATGAGTAGATGTGGCACTTGTCAATTAGTCAACTAGAGCTTGAGACTAGTCAACCTCCAAAATAAGAATAATCAACTCCAAAATAAGAACAGTTAACTCCAAAACATGAAAAATATCTTTAAATATTGAGGAACATGCATGAAGTCCCATGTTGGAATAGAAGGGATGAGGTGTACCCATGTTTGACAAGCTAAAATCTTGCATAGAATGCCATGCCACACCTTGAGCTGAGAAATCCACTTGAAGCTGAATTAGACATTTGGATGCATGAGATTTCTAGGAGATAATCATGAATACAAAAAATAGTCAACTAAAACTTAGACCAACCAACTCTAAATGACCCTCCAATTTCATGAAATTCTATGTCGACTTCATCTCTTGTTCTTATGCATGTATTGCTTCAGGCCATTTTCTTATGGTTTTCTTCTTTGGATATTTGTTTGTCTATTTCTCTTGGACTTTTGTCTATCAAATAAAATATATAAGACTTATTTATTTATGCACTTTCCTTTGGTATATTCTATGGCTTGTCTTGCTTCTATTCTTTCCCTTTAGGCTAATTTATTCTAGGAATTTGTTCCCTTTCTTTCCCTTCATTAATTTTCATGGCATTTTCCTTTGGTTTATTTCCTTCAAACAAAAAGTATGAAGGAATTATGTGTCTTCAGGTTTTTGTATTTTCACTTTCCCATAAACAAATTTTCTATGAGAATCATCTCTCCTTCTCTACTTATGCTTAGACTTTCCCCTTGGTAAACCTTCCAAAGGAATTCTTTCAGACAATTTATCTGAAAGAATTCCTTTAAACTTTTTAAAAAGTCCTTTTGTCTTTTTTGGAATGGTCCATTCTCTATAAACTTCCTTTAGACAAAAAATCTAAAGGAATTCCTTATTTCAAATTGCCCTTCAAGATTTTAAAATGTCCCTTTGGACTTTCTTCTAAATCCTTTTCTGAAAGGCCAATAACCCTTTGGATTTCTTGTTTTGAACTTTCTCGAAGGGTAGATACCCTTCAAGATTTTTGTAAATGCACCCTCCCAAAAGGAAATAACCTTTCATATTTTCATAAATGCACCCTTTTGCTTTTCTCAAAGTGACCATTTAGAAAGATGAAATGGTACACTTGCCCCTAAAAATTCCTTCATGATTTTTGACTTGGTCTCTTTCTTTCAGCCTTTTGTCTCTCAAAAAAAATGTTCGAAGCTCTACTTTATACACTTTTCCTTTAGATAAAAAATCCAAAGAAATTATATTGGATTTTGTAAATAAAATCTTTGAAGGGAAATTACCCTTTGCAGTTTTGAAATTATCCCTTAGAATTTTGAAATTGTCTTCTTTCAAAGGGTACATACCCTTCATATTTCTTGATTGGGCCCTTGAAATATCTCCTTTTGAAAGGAAAAGACCCTTTAGACTTGTGAAAATGCCCTTAAAATTTCTAAAAATTGTTCCCTTTAGCTTCTTTCAGTCATTTCCTTAAAAAAAAAGTCTAAAGGAAATATATATTTGACTTCTTTTAAAATGGATAATTCCTTTGGACAATTTTTTTAAGGAACTCTTGTATAAGAACTATTGAAAATTTCTCTTTGGGATTTTGGAAAAGACTTTCTCAAATTAATGAATTCTTCAATCAAATTATAAGAAAAACTTGAAGTCTTCTTCCTTGAAAACCTAAAGTCTTTTTCCTTTAGAGTTTCAAATGGCAGAGGTTACAATTTGACCTGTGGGGTCAAAATTGTGAATAGTTATAGCATGAGATAAGGGATGAGATTTCTCAAAGGTCACCAAGGTACATCAAAATCATACAAGAAAACCTCCTTAAATCACTATTTAATAGAGATTATGGTATTTTAGCATTTTTAAAGGTAATATCAAATGTTTATTTCCATGAATATCAAGATCCTTGAATGTTTATTCAAGTGGATGCAAGGTAGGTTGGTCTCATTCAGTGTTCTTGGATTCATATTTGTCAAATTACAACTATGTCACACATCCATCTATAGTCTATATAGTGAGCTAAATGTTGACCTATAATAGTCAATTAGGCTACTTCAAGAATAATCTTATTGAATCATGAAAGTAGGTGGTTGTCAAGTTTAAGGTTATCAATGATAGCCATTTGATATTCTATCATCTTGAGATCAATGAGATAAGTTGTATGGTATTTTGTATCTACAGTCCACTAAACACTAAAATCACTACCTACAACCATATAAGTGAAAGCAAAGTCAAGATTTTCATGCAATATGAACCTGAGAAGATGAAGAAGGTGAAATGTGAACTTATTTGATGGATAAGTAGAGTATAGATAATGATTATAGTGTTGTCCATTGAATACCAGAAGAAGTTTATCAAGTGAATTAATATAAATTGACTTTTACAAGTCTAAAATCTATACAAGCACTAATATGTACCTATAGCCATGATGTTTTAGCATAGTTAGTTAGGATTTTTTACAATGAGAGTTTGTGAGGGATATGCAAGGTTGCATGAACTTTTTTGAGCATTGTCATTGATTGTTGAGTTTTAGCATTGATATTGTCCTTGTTGTCAAAGGTTCTTATGGAGGTGCATGGTCAAATAAGCTCTGAGGTATGTGTATGATGAGTTTTTATGCCAACATAATGAGTGTTATTGTTGTATGATAGAAGTGATGTGAGATCACTATTTGAAGAGTGTTAGTGATATCATTGAGCACAACATGAGTGAGTATAGGTCAGTGTGTCAAGTATCTTGCAAAGCCTTGTCTAGAGCTTGTGACAAGGTATGTGTAAGTAGAAAGATGAAATTTGTAGGTAGCATGATGAAATGAGTGAGCTATGAATATCCTTATTCAATCTATGAAGATCTATGTAAGCAGTTTTAAAGATGCTCCATCAAGCTATGAAGGTGTTCTATTGAAGCTCTAAAGAAGAGGTTATATGCTTTGAAGATCTACATAGGTAGTTATAAATATGTTTTATTAAATATCAAAATAATATGTTGTATAAGGTTTCTTGAGTATGCATATAAGGTATTAGGGAACTTAGGAGAGTTTCAAGGTAAGTCTACAAGGGTAAGGCCTTAAGCTCAAATCTATAACTAGACTAGTTATAGACCCTGCCTAAGCTAATGAGGTATCATGAGGCAAATGAAGGTTGTTTTACATTGTTTGAGAATGTGAGATGTTGTGTAAGCATGTAAGTGAAGTGGAGAGAACATGGAAAGAGATTTTAAGGTCAATTCATGACTTAATAAGGCATGAAGACTCAATTGTAGAAAGCAAGATGGTGAGAGCAATGCCTAATGATGCATTAAGATCAATTTCCAAGGAATGGGTGAGCAGGTGAGTATTGATAAAGGTGATTAAAGTTTTTTTTAAGTATGTGCATGAATTTTTAGGTCATGGTTTAGAAGAAAAGGCTTGAAAAAGTGTTTTAAGGTCTCTTGAGTGCACAGAATGTAGAGTAATCTACTCAATAAGGTTTTGTAAGTGTTCATTGGCATGTGAAGCATTTACATGAGGACCTAATATAATAATGGTATATGGGGAAGGGTCCTATATCAAAGTTACAATCATTAGTTTCTATAATAAGGAGCTAAGATTTATGAATGATCATTAAGATTGGAAGATGGTTTAAACCCTCAAAGAACAGTAACAATGACCCAATGTTAAGATATTGTTATAAAGTGATCAGAATGGATTGGAATGGCTAAATAATTAATTTTAGGTTATATTTAACTATCCCAAGCACCTCTATGTGTGATTATTTTCTTAGGTGAGTGAGTAGACCCTACAAAAAAGTGCTTGTTTCTCATAGATTTATTGTATCATATAGAATTAACGAAGTCAAAGTTTCTAAATAGATGGAGGAAAAAGTTTTAGAATTTTAGTTTGTGCTTATTAAGGTTTATGGAAAATTTCTATCCCTCAAGTTTTCAAAGTTGGTAATCCAAGATAGCCTCTCGCTAACAGGCCTAACATTGTAAAAAGTGAGAAAACCAAATAAAAGTAAGAATATGATTAGGGATATGTTCTCATGGATTAAGGATGAATAAAAGTGCATGAAGATATTTTTAGATAATTTTAATACATTTTAATGTTGGATGGATGTTTCTTAGGTTAGTGGATATGATGAAAATGTTGCTCATAAGTTGACTTGTCTAATGCAGATAAGATAGTGAAGGTGTGAGGTTATGAGATTAGTCTGTAATACCAATATTTACATTTGATAATATTATATTTGTATTTTAATATTTTATAAATATATAATTAGATCATCCAAAATAATTTTTAGTAATTGAAAGTGGTCATATAGATGTTGAAGGTCATTACCACCATAACTGTGTTTAAAGGTAAACTGACAATTCTAGGTAAGTTGCAAAGATGGGTTTGAGACTCTATGACATGGTTTGATATATATAATTCACATAATTATATTTATTTTTAATTTTTTGATATATCCACTATTTTTATAATCTTATAAGTCAGTGTAAAAGGTTATAATATTGAAGCTGAAATGGCTTATTTGGTTGAGTAAAGATTGTAATAGAGAAAGTCAATAGATTGGTTTGCAAGATCAATAGTTTCTATTATAGCTTATTATATATTTATTTTATATTATTATAAGGTGTTATAATATTATTTTAATACACTAGAACACCTTGAGTATGTTCAATTAGGTGTCATAAGTTCATGTTTCCTTCATTGTGTTTTGAAGCTAGTTGACAGTTCTGAGTGGGCTCCTTACAGAGAAGAGTTTGAGGCTATATACCCTGAGTTGAAGAATATTATGAATTTTTTGATGACCCTAAGATATGGATTTTTTTATACATGTGATATTTTTCCATTTTTATTCAATAAAAGTGTGTTTATGTTTTAGTTATTCAAGACAATTTTTTTGTATATGCATAGGCCTATTGTGAACAATATTTTGAGAAGGGGTTCAAGTGGTGTTTGGACCTAAAGTGAAGTTGTATAAGGTATATTTTAATTTAATATTATGTGTTACTTAAATATTATTTATTTTAAGTTATTCTAATAAATATCAAAGGGTAATGTGTGCTAAGTAGGCCTAATGGAATTAGGTCTCCATGAAACGTAAAGAAGAGATAAGGCCTAACTAAATTAGGTCTAGCCTAAATGGACTCAAATTAAATTTAATACATGTATATGGGATGTATTAAGATAAATTAAATAGATTAAATAATAATATAATAATGTTTTTTTGATTAATAAGAATATGATCAAGTGACTTGTATAAATACTAGGTAGTTTTAGGCTTATTTAAGTGTGGAAGAGAAGCATGTGTGCAAGCAAATAAAAGAGTACATAAAGGATTAGAACGAGGTAATGTGTACCATAATATGTGTGTCATGAATATATAATATAAGGTTTTGAATATGAGGATCAAGGTCATATGACATCCTCAAGTCAAGAAGAGGACTAGTTGATCAAAGAAGGCTAGAGGCTAGTTTGAGAGGGATAAAAGTGTGTGAAGAGATGAGTAAGAAGATTATCATATTTTGTATGATAAATAGTGTATTATTAAAGTGATAAATTTTTTAGGTGGATAATTTGGTGATAATTCATCTAGGGGGTTGATACCTTCTTGCAAGTTGGTGCTTGCTAAAGCTTGACTGAGTTGGTGCTTAGCTATTTGGGGTTGGTGTTTCATGTGAAGTGGGAGCTTCACTAAAGTTGGTATTTATCTTATAAGAATGTATTAAATTTTAATCATCAATGTGTTTTATTCCCTTTGAGGTTTTATCACATGTATTTTTGTGTTAATGTATTTCATGCTTTTATGGATGAGTGTTTATGCTTGCTTAGATGTACATGATTTTTTAAATGATCTATAATTGCTTACGTATGATTGTTAAATAAAGTTTTTGAAATTAATTCACCCCATATATCATTAATTTTTATTCCAAAAATTGGTATCATAGCTTGGTCCTTTGAATTAGGTCTAAAAACCTAAAGATCTTGGAAGTAAGGATGACTAGTCACAAACTCAAGGTGGTTTCTCGACCAATAAGGATATGTTATTCAATGAGTATTATGTATTTTATAATTTTAAGATGTTGATATATTTTATGTATCAAGGTCATGATATATGTCAATCATTTTTGGATGGATATATTGATCCTTCTATTCTACCAACTGATGTAGTAAGTAATAAAGCTAGTGAAAACAACTCCAAGGCAATGAATGCCATTCTTTATGGCCTATTAGATGTAGAGCTTGTGAAGGTAATAAAATGTGAATTAGATAAAGAGATATGGGATAAATTGAAGATCATATATGAAGGATAAACCAAGGTGAATATGGCTAAGTTTTAGACCCATCAAAAACATTTTGAAAGCTTGTAGATGAATGAAAATGAAACCATTGCATCTTACCTATTGAAGGTTGATGAATTTGTGAACATCATTTGAGGGTTGGGATAATATGTGAAAGAATATACAATGGTTAAAAAGGTGTTAAGATCAATAACTCCTAATTTTGACTCTAATGTGTATGTAGTAGAAGAGATCTAAGATTTGGACAAGTTAGAAATGGATGGGCTTCATGGCATATTGATTGCCTATGAGATGATAACAAATGAAGGAAGACCTTATAAAAAGGAATTCACTTTCAAAGTTGAAAATAAAATAAAATTCAAGAATGTCAAGGATGGGGAATGCTTAGATATTGATGATGATCAACTAATATCCATGTTTTCAAGGAAGTTAAGGTTTGGATCTAGTAAGTACAAAGTTAAGTTTCCCTTCAAATGTTTCAACTGTGGAAATATTAGTTAATTTACATCTAAGTGTCTTAACAAAGATAAATTTGAGCATGATGAAGATAATAAGAAGACCTATAATCCTAATAAAAATAAAAAGGAGTTTAATAATTATGAAGGTAAGAAAAGAACTTTAAAAAAAGAGAGAAGATTATACACTAAAGAAGATAACTCTTCTGATGTAAGTGAATCAAGTGAATTTGATAGTGATGATGGGAGTAATGAACTTGAATAGAAAATAGTGAAACCTTGTCCATGGTCATATAAATAGAAAATAAGGTTTGCTCAAATGGGAAATGCCTTATGGTCGATGTATAATTAGATGAAGAAGAAGTAGAAGTTACTCTTGAGGCAGAATTGGTAAGTTCCCTAGAGGAAGCATTTACCAAGATGAAGAGATTTATGAAGTTTTAAAAGAGCACTGAGGCTCTAGATGATATATTAAGGAGTCAAAAGTATTTAAGTGATAAGATAGGTATTGGTTTCAAATAAGACCAAAATGAGGCACCTCTAGTCAAGAAGAAGATTGTTGAAGACAAAAAGGTCAACATGAAAAGACCTATCAAACAACCTAATGCTATAAGGTATGATATTTATTTTAATGGTTACTATTTTGTATGCATTCAGTTTGGTCAGAGATTAAGAGAATGTAGAAGACCCTTCAAGAATGAGTACTCATGGAACTATGAAAGGAGTCATAATTCACATCAGTCAAGAGGTATGTATGAGGTGGTCTGCTATAATTTTCATAATGTAAGACACATTATAAGATTATGCCCTAATAGAGTTAGAAGGTCATCAAGTCAAAACAAGAAATTTTAAGCCCCTAGAGTGCAATAAAGAAGGAAAATGAATGTATAGAAACCAAAGGTAGTAAATATAAGTCATAATCAATTTAAAAGCTCAAGTGGCTACTTGCTGAGATAGATCATGCCTTGGGTTTGAAATCAAGTTAGGAATGTCTATTTTCAACTCACATTGATGATTAAATGACTGATGATGAGATCAAGACTATAGTTCCAAACAATCCCAAAAGGAAATTAAAGAACATTCAATCTTGTGAGAGCATGTAGATATAGGAGTATCCTTAGTTTATGGTGTTTTAGTGCCCTATGAAAAGGGGTTGATCCATTAGGATTCATGGATAAATTCTTATATCAGTAGAAGCATGAGGTTACAATCGAAGGAAATGTTTCATCTTGAGAAGATTCCAAGTTATCTATGTTGCAAGTAAGGAGATGAAGATGGATATTATCTATTCCTATGTTGGTAGCTTTGAGGTTTGAAGTGTAGTAGGTTGTATGATGAGAGATCTAAAGTTGACATCAGGTATTTGACGTCAAAGTGAAGTCAAGTGGTCTATGAAAGGTAAGCTTTTGATATTTATTTTACGAGTAGTTGAGCTTGATCTGTGTTAAGAAGGGGTATTGGTGTCAAGATGCTTAACAAAAGATGAGGATGGATTAAGAGTCTTATTGACTCATGTGTTGAGATATAAATACAAATGGGGAGTCCCTAATTATAAAGTTGGTGTCAAGAGTGTGGTAGCCTAGTGTGTGATCAAGAGTTTGATATTATTTGGTCATGTCAAGGAAGGTGAGTGATCTTGAGTTTCTAGTTCATTTAAAGGAGATATGCTTGGTCTAAGGGGGATATTGGTAGTTTTGAGTTCTTTGTAAAGAGAGTGATTGCTTTTAATATCACAATATAGGTATGTATGGAGTTAAGGGGAGCATGTGTCTGAGATTTTTCATAGATTATATTTGTTAATTTTTTGATGGACCAGTTGGGAGAATGATATGAAAAGGGAAGATAGTTTAGAATAAGGGAGAAATGACGTAATTGAGAGAAGTTTTTGAGAGTGGTTACCATGGTTTCTAAAGATTGTGTGCCATATAGTTTATTTGAGAGGTAATATTAACTCAGGGGGAGAAAGTATGATTCCAATAGTTGTAGGTGATTCTTTTTCATTAATGTCAAAGGGGGAGAAAGATTAGAAAGGGTAAAATAATGAAAAAAACAAATCGAGGAGATGGTTGCCATCAAGAATGGTTACCATGGTTTTTCAAGTGTGTTTGTCATAAATGAAAAAGGGGGAGATTGTTTATCATTGTCATTGATTGTTGAGTTTTGGAATTGATTTTATCATTGATGTCAAAGGTTATTATAGAGGTGCATGGTCAAGTAAGCTTTGAGGTATGTTTATGATGAGTTATTATGCTAGCATAATGAGTGTTATTATTATATGAGAGTAGTAATGTGAGAGTAATATTTAAAGAGTGTTAGTGATATCATTGAGATCAACATGAGTAAGTACATGTCAGTGTGTCAAGTGTCAAGTATATTGCAAACCCTTGTCTAGACCTTATGAGAAGGTATGTTACATATCATGATCAAATGTGTATTTAGCATGATGAAATAAGTGAGCTATAAATATCCTTAGTCAATATATAAATATATGAATAAGATACTTCAAATATTCTCCATCGAGCTATGAAGATGTTCTATTTAATCTCTAAAGAAGAATATGTATGATCTGAAGATCTGCATAGGTAGATCTAAAGACATTATGATAAAGCTCTAAAGACATTTTGTTGAATCTATAAATAAGAGGTTGTATAAGGTTTTTTGATCATGCATATGAGATGTTAAAGCACTCAAGAGAGTTTCAAGGTAAGCCTAAGTGGGTAATACCTTAATCCCAAATCTACAACTAGACTAGTTGTAGACCTTTATTGACCTAATGAGGTATCATGAGGTATTGTCAAGGCAAATGAAGGTTGCTTGACACTATTTGAGCATGTGAGATGATATGTTAGCATGCAAGTGGTTAATATCACATGGAAATAGATTTGAATGTAAGTTCAAGACCTAATGAGGTGTGAAGACTCATCTATAGAATGCAAGATGGTGAGATCATGGCCTAATGAGGTATCAAGATTGGTTTTCAAGGTATGGCTGAGTAGGTGAGCATTGACAAAGGTGATCCAAGTTGTTTTAAGCATGTGCATGAATTTTAAAGTCATGGTTTACAAGAAAAGTCTTAAAAAAGTGTTTTAAGGTTTGTTGAGTGTACAAAATATTAGATTAGTCTACCCAAGGAACATGAAACATATGTATGAGGACCTAAGATATTCATGGTATATGGGGAATGGTACTAGATTAAATTTACATGCATTAGTTTTTGGAATATGGAGCTAAGCTTTATGAATGACTGTTAAGATTGGAAGATGGTCTAAACCCTCAAAGAACCCTAACAATGACCCAATGTTGAAGATATTATTATAAACTGATTAAAATGGATTGGAATGGATAAATAAGAAATTAAAGGCTATATTTAACTCTCCCAAGCACCTCTAGGTGTGATTAGTTTTTTAGGTGAGTGAGCAGACCCTAGTAGAAAGTACTTGTTTCTTGGAGATTTGTTATAGTAGATAGATTTGTCCAAGTCAAAGTTTGTAAACATATGAAGGACAAAGTTTGAGAATTTTAGTTTGTGTCTATGAAGGTTTTTGGATAAGTTATATCCTTTAGGTGTGAAAGTTTTTTGATCTAAGATAGCCTATTGCTAAAAGGCCTAATGGTGCAAACAATGAGAAAAAGAGGCATAAGTAAGAAGATGATTAGGGATGAGTTATCATGGAATAAAGATGAATCCAAGTACATGGAGATGTTTTAAAAGACCTGTAATACATGTTAATCTTGGATGTATGTTTTTGATGTCAGTGGATATGATGAAAATGGTTCTCATAAGTTGACCTGTCTAATGTAGATAAGATAATGAAGGTGTAAGGTTATGAGATTGGTCTACAAAATATATAATAATATCATTAAAAATTATTTTAATTATATGAAAGTGGTCTTATAGATGTTGAAGGTCATTCACACCATAACTATGTCTGTAGGCAAACTGGTAGTTTTGGGTAAGTAGGTTACAAATATGGGTTTGAGACTCTATTCCATGAGTTGATATATATAATTCAAATAATAATAATTTTTTTAATATAATGATCCATATATTATTTTTATAATCTTGGAAGTCACTGTAAAAGGTTGGAACATTGAAGCCAAAATGGCTTTTATGGCTAAGTAAAGATTGTAAGAGAGAAAGTCAACAGACTGGTATGTAAGACCAATAATTTCCATTAGATATTATGATATGTTTATTTGATATTTTTATAAGGATTTTATAATATCATGTTAATACACTATAATCCCTTGAGTATGTTCAATTAGGTGTTATAAGTTCATTTTTCCTTTAGTATGTTTTGAAGTTAGTTGGTAGTTCTGAGTGGGCTCTTGCAGAGAAGAGTTTGAGCATGTATACCCTGAGTTGAAGCATCTTATGAAGTTTATGATGACCAAAGTCATGAGTTTTTTGTATATGTGATTATTTTACATGGTTATTTATAAAAATTATGTTTATTCTTTAGTTTTTTAAGATAGATTTTCTGTGTATGCATAGGTCTATTGTGAACAATGTTTTGAGAAAGGGTTCAAGTGGTGTTTGGACCTAAAATATGTTATGGACCTAAAGTGAAGTTTTATAAGGTATATTTGAATGTAATATTATTTTTTCCTTATAAATTAATTATTTTAAGGTATTCTAAGAAATATCAAAGGGTAATGTGTGTTAAGTAGACCTAATGGAATTAGGAATTCATGAGACCTAAAGAAAAGATAAGGCCTAATTGAAGTAGGTCTGACCTAAAGGGACTCAAATCAAATTTTATCCATGTCTATGATATGTATTAAGGTAAATTCCATGTATTATCTAAGAATATAATAATTTTTGGCTAACTAAGAATAATATGATCAAGTGACTTGTATAAATACTAGATATTTTTAGGCTTATTTGAGTGTGGAGGAGAAGCATGTGTGCAAGCAAATAAAAGAGTAAAAATAAGATAAAAATGAGATCATTTAGATCATTATATCAGTGTCATGAAGATATAATATAATTTTATGAATATTAATATCAATGTCATATAACCTAATCAAGTTAAGAAGAGGACTAGTTGAGTGAAGAAAGCTAGAGGCTAGTTTGAGAGGAATAAAAGTTTGCAAAGAGATGAGTAATAAGATCATCATTTATTATATGAGAAACAAGGTATTATAAAGGTAAGAAAGTGTTTTAGGTGGATGATTTTATGTTGAGTAATCTAGGGGGTTGATGCCTCATTACAATTTGGTGTTTGCTAAAGCGTAGTTGAGTTGGTGCTTAGCTAGTTGGGGTTGGTGCTCCATGTGAAGTGGGTGTTTCACTAAAGTTGGTGTTTGTATTATAATACTATAGTACATTTCCATAATCAATGGGTTTTCTTCCCCTTGAGGGTTTTCCATATATATTTTGTGTTCATGTGTTTCAATTTTTTATGGATTGGTGTTTATGCTTGCTAAGATGTACGTGCTTGTTTAAATGATCTATGATTGCTTAAGTAAGATTGTTAAAGAAAGTTTTTGAAGACTGATTCAACCCACCCTATAAGTTATTTTGGTTACAAAAAACCTATGTTATGGATGAATATAATATGGATGTTCAAATACATATGTTTTTTACCTCTCAAATCAATAGGTTTTGAATTTCAAAAAACCACCTACAACCAACTTGTAGGCCTAACTAAGTTTAAAAGATAATGAGGATGTGAAGGTGTGAAATGAAAGTTGGAAGTTTGGAGATGAAAAATCATTTATTTAAAAGAGATTTTCATAAAAGGATTTATCTCAAAGAATACTCATAGGCCTAGTGGAGTTACACTTAGTCAAGCAAGGAATGACATAGTCAACTATGTAATACCAAACATGAAGAAGTTTGTGTGAGCTAGGTGTAGTGAGGGGTTTAGTGTCATTTCAAGAGATAATTATAGGTTTTAAACTCATGTAAAAGACATTTAAAAGGTCTTATAACACCTAAACCCTGTATATGTGATCCAAGAGAAATGAATATTCAATTACAGTTCACCTAAAATTAGGTAAGGAAAGACACAATTAGTTGTGTATTACAAAGATCTTAGCAACCCAAGTTACACCCTACTAAAGTAGACTGCTTGGATCTGATTCAAACTTGGACTAACATTAGAATGGTCTAAGGTTATTGGATACATTTAACTAGACCAAACCTATATATTATGAGGCTAAGTCCTCTGAATATATCTCTTTTGAATCAGTTACTAAAACCTACTTGATTTATTGGGGTGAAAAGTGTTAGAAGGATTATTGAAAAGGAAAATCTAAGCTAATGATGGTGATGTACCTAAATGATAAATGATCCTCTATAAACTTGTTCTTGAGCACAATTGTGAGTAAAAATGGGATATATTGTCAACAATACTTCATTAAAACAATCCTAAAAATGAGTATTTCAAATGAAGTTTTGAAATAAGGTCTGCAAATTGAAGATAGAAGAATGAAGGTCTATAAAGACACTACATACTAAAACTCTTTAACATAATTTATATTCATGAAAACTTTAGGTGACTTGTAAAGGATGAAAACATAGTAGTTTGTGAATGATAGGACCTTAAAAAGGATATAGATATCACACTTATCTTCAAATAAACAATCAAAATAACACACTGTAACCATGAATAAGTCTGCAATAAAATTTATTAATTCTAGGTGCAAGTTATAATTTTAGTATAATTTTTGTATATGATCCTAAGGGATCTTGAAAAAAGGATTAAAACCCTAAATATATAGAAAAATATAAGATGATAAACCAAAAATTGTGTAGAGGAGATAATAATAAGTTATCCCATCATTAACTCAAGCACAAATTTAGTTATAGCTTGCAATAAATAGTCCTCAAGACTTCTCCTTGAATTTGGTTCCTTGCATGAGTATATTGCATTGAAAAGAGGTAGTAAAGGAAGTGTTTGACTGATTTTAACTATTATTGGAACATGATACACCTTATCTTGATTTTATAACTCTTGCATGATACCTCTCAAGGGTGAGTTAACCCATGATTTGATAATCAAGAAGAGTCATGCATGTGATTGGCAATTGAAGACCAATTAACTCATCACATGTACCATTTATGCATATGGTTGAAATAAAGGGTCAATTTTTAATTATTTTTATCATATTTTAAGTATTATAACTCTACCTTAACTCATCTATCACTACCTTCTACACCATTCTTCATTTATTTGCTTGACAAAGTAGGTCTACTAGGCTAATTAGGCCTAGTAACCTAACTATTTTTATTTGATGGACATTATAACATAAATAAAACTTTGAAAAATTTAAGATACAATTTTTTTTATACATTTAAAAATATTAAATATTATTAAATAGGTATTCTTTGATGAAAAACTCATGCAACTTGGTCAAACTAGGTGACTAGGTCACCTTGTCCATTAATCCTACAGACTGGTTATTTTGAATGAACTTCCAAGGGTATATTCATTTATATTTATGATCATATGATGATTTGAGGAGGTTTAATTAGTGTCAATATTCACTTTTAGATGATTTTAATTTCCTTAAACTGTATTATACCTCTCCTTGTGCACTTTTTCTTCTCAAAATCTTGTTTTATGCCATGATCATACACCATTTGTACAAAAAATTGCCATGGACATGAATTTATTATAGTTTAATTGATGATATAGGTGGTATTTAGGTGATTTAAATTATTCTAGATAATTTATTCTTCAATTCTTCACAAATAGGTCTATAATAGGGTTTTATAAGGGTTTTAGATTACTCAGGGTTCTTAGTGATGATTCATAAAGCCTAAGCCTTGAATGCCTGAATCAATGCAACAAAACATTAGTGTATTATGACATATAACTATCCCAAAGTAATAATATTCCCATGAAAAATATATGTACCATGCTCAGCATGTGAAGTCACCTCTAAGAGTGGAAAATAGGCTTTCTAGGTAGTGTTTGATGTTCTAAAGCCAATATGATCAGTCATAATGCATCTCTTGTGATAAAAATTTGGCATAAATCTCATTTAAATCAATATTATGATGTTAATTATTATTTTAAGTGGCCTCATGACCTTTCTTTGGCTCTTGATACCCCTTCTTGGTGGCTTTGTCTAGTGATGCCAACAAACAAGCATAGGTGTATGCATAGTTATTCATAGTATCCTAACCTTATTTTGAATTTTAGGGTATAAATACATTGTATACAACATTAATAACCTAAATAAAGTTATTTAAAGTCATGAAATTATCTTGATCAAGCCATTTTTCTTATATTTGTATGCAAATAACTCCTTATTTTGACCTGTATACCTATCTACTTGTGGAAATGACCAAAAAGACCCCTGTATATAATTATATAAATGTTATTGAGGAATTTTAGGACCCCATAAAGCTTCTCAACCTCATTTAATGTGCAATTAACATTCATTACTTTTCTTATAGGCTTGAAGTAGCCTTATTTGGCTTAGTCCATATAGTATGAGTACTACACGTGTTAACCAATAGGCCATGGAGGTGATCAGGGGAGTTGAGAATATTTTAAAAATAATTTCATAGCTAAAAACCATTACTTGAATTCACATTCATGATTCTTTCTTCCATCAGGTAGTTATGAAGGTTTTGTAAGGGTTTTAGGGGTCCATAGATTCTTAATGATGATTCATGGTGTACAGACCCCTAATAGAAAACCTCTTTACATAAATAAAAAGTAAATCTACCCCTTGAACAAACATGAAAATCATAATCTCCCTTGGAAAATTTATGCAAAGATGTGTACATGGTGAAGTTATGTCTCGAGTGGTTGTCATGGACTGTGTGTGCAAGAAAGAAGGTTTAAGAGTCAAAACAAACAAGTTTTTTTCATTCTCTCCAATCCGACACCTCATTAAAGTTTTAAATTATACTCCACACTATCCAAATGATCATAAAGTGAAGATAAAGCCAATGGAAGAGTTCAAAGTGGTGATTATGTATCTTAAGGGTTTTGAGCTTACCTTCTTATTTTAGCCCTCAAGGGCATGATTTGCATGAAAATTAGAGTTTGATCACTCTCACAAAGTGTATTAAGATTTAAAATCATGTTTCCTTTCCTTAAAAAACCCCAAAAGGTTGAAACCATCTTTTATACGTTTGGACCTCTAAGAAGTCTCCCTGAGCTCCAATGGTGATTGCCAACATATAAGCAGGTGATTGCAACAAAATAATGAATAATTAAAATATTAAAGTTACATAATTAATATAATAGATAGGTATAACCACTCATGAAAACCATCTCTACTAATTTTTTTAGCTAGATCATTACTCTAAAGGCTTTAAGATGCATTTTTCTCAAAATTAGCTTAGGCTGACTATGTTTTCAATATGTCTATGACTGATTTTTCCTCATTTGACCTTGTATTTGTGTTTTATAATTATAAATAGGATTTTTATAAGATATTAAAATCTTCTTTAATCAAATTTATCCTTCATTGGTCACCTTTCACCCCTATTCAACGTCTGTCACACTATATCCCTTCAAGAAACCTCATTGTGACATGACTGCCATTCTAATATAGGTGGTTTTATGAGAAATAGAGGTGATTAAGATATATTTCACACTCCATTGGTGAATTTTATACCTAAAAAGTCACTTTAAGCCTTCCCATTATCTCTCTTTAGCATATTGATCCTCAAATAATGTTTTTAGGCATTACCCAGTCCTAATTCCTTATAGTAAGCCTATGTACTTTCATTATTTGATAGTATTTTTTATGATCTTGAAAAAGGTTTAAAAATGTATATTTATCACATTACTTGAATAGGTAACTTCATAATTTACCTCTTAATTGGATGTAACTTGTACTAATTTTTAGGGCATATGAATGTATTAATGCAATTGACCGCCTAATATGGTTATAGGTGGTCATTCTAAGGTTGAATTTTGAAGTAAACCTTTTTTAGGACAATATTTTTCATGATCTAACCTATTTTTAATTTTCATTGTTCTTATAAATCCTCTATTTGATCATATATCTCCTCTATAGACTCTTATACTCTCATCCTTTTCACAAACTTGAAGATAAACCTATGTTTTGGATAAGGTTATAGGTGAACATTCATAAGGTGAATGACTTTTCCATTATGTAATTTGAATTTCATAGCTTTATATTAAAAATTTCACCATTATATGTAATTTTAAAACCTAGATAGAAACCCCATTGATCTTAGATACATGACAATCTTTCTCATAGTCTTGATCTTGATCTTGGTCTAGCATACTTCAAGAGCCTTCACCCTTTTTATGATCTTGATCTTGGTCTATCATATTGTGTTCTTCACCCTCATTTCTCTACCCCTTAAAAATAAACCTTTACTCTTATAGTCTTGACTGTAGTTCTAAGTCTAGCTTTTGTACAAATTGTGTACAAGTTTTAAGATGCTTAGAGATCTTGTAGGTTACAAGATGTCCATGAATCCTTAAACTTGTGAAATGATCTCTATCAGTTATAAGACCTCATTTGAAGGTCAAACTTTATTTAAAGTCTCTTTCATAGCTCTGCCCACTCCTTGGGCTTATGACTATGTTTTTGAAGAGATGACTATATGCCTATTTAAAATGATTGTAGATCAATTTTATGATCTTTATGAGAATATATTTGAATGATTATTAGTACCAAATAGGATTTTAATGATCCATCTACTCCAATATTTATATTAAGGTCTCAATATTCTCTGTATAATGCATCTGATTCATACCCTTTAGTATGGTTTTAGGTGACTATATAGGGATCCTTTGTACATAATGTAACAAAATTATACCTTAAGAATGTCACAAAATAGTCTTGATAGGCCTCAACTTCACCAAGAAACTTGATGAGATGGTTCAATATTATTCATTTGATAATCATGCTTCCTAGTCTCTTTAAAACAATTCTCTCATGAAACACATCCTTGAGTGGATTTGTCATGGCTGTAGGTGGATGTTCTTCACTATTTTAGCAAAATTTTAAGGTTTACATAACATATCCTCATGGACATGATGATTCTTAGTTCCATTTAATCTATCTTGATAGTTTATGAGTGGAAGGTGATAAGATGGCAATGGATCATGAAGATGAGAATGGAGATGGTAGTGAAAAGCATGAAATAGTGAAAGGTAGTGAGATGTAATGAAACATAATGAAGGTGAAAAGAACATGTGAATTGTATGTTAAGACCATATTGAGGTTCTTAAGCAAGCATAAACCATGTTAAAAAAGATATAACATTTTGGAGGACTTTAAACAAGCATATGGTGCTAAAATGGAAACCTAGGAGTCTACAAAACCTTAACAAATGCTAAGAAACCTTAAAAGTTGCTAAACTGTGACTCCATGAAGATGTTGAGATCACATTTATGGCTTATTTTCTATGGATTATTTGAGGAATTTTTGAGAATATTGGATGAGTAACACAAGAAAATTAAGGATACTGATGCTAATAGGAATCCAACAAATCTTGATATTCTTTCTCTCTCATGAATTATACAATCTCTCTTAATTGGTTGCATACTACAAATTTGAATTATATGCCTTATTAAGCTCCATATGACCCTCAAACATGTGGAAAGGAACTAAATAATTCCATGGAAAAGTGGCTCATGCTCCTGAGAAACTCTAAAACCATGTTTTTCCTTGTCATGATGCCTAGATGAGGAGAAATCCCAAAAAAATGATTGCTTGCTTGGATGAAGAACAACTAATGAGTGCCTTGAATTCAAAAGGATGGTTAATGAAGGAGAGAGGACAAAATTTATAACCACTTACCATAGATATAATCTCTCTGAGACCCTTTCACTACCCAAAATTTTAGACCTTGAGTTTCTCTCTCATGGCTATACCACCTACAAACCTGAAGGGCTCTCACTATGTGCAAAGAAGCATGGTGAATGGAGGGAACCAATTTTGGGATTATTTTTAATCCTTTTTCCTTAAATTTATTCTATAACACATGTAGTAACTTCCTCCTCAATCTCATGATGCCTACTATATAGAAAGGGTTGTACAATTCTATACTCTTGCATGAAACTCATAAAAATAGCCTTTGTTTTGAATTATCTTCACATTTAAAGCTTAAAACCACTAATTTATGGTGATAACATGATTGATTTTGGATATTATAGTAATTTAAAACTTTTGACATCTTTATGGGTTCAAATTTGGTACGTGTGAGGTCATTAGATTCCTTTTCTATGCTTAGACTTGCATGAAGAGATATGACCAAAGCATGAAACATTTGAATTAAGGTGAATTCATGAATATGAAGGTAATTTAAGGAATTTATGATTGGTTTAGTGTATTTTTACTCCAAATTTATCATTTAAAGGCTCAAAAATCTCTCTTTTAGGCAAAATACACAGTTTTACAAATGAAATTTACCACTAAGTACCATGAAGAATACATTTTAGCCTTATTAAAAGGATTTAATGAGGATTATATGTATTTTTATCACACATTATAATATTATAGTTAGTTTCATACCTTTAATATATTGAATATGTGAGATAATGTCATAAGTCATTAACTACCCTCTTCACCATCTTCATCAAAGCACTTTCAGATCACAAGATCACTTGAATATCTATCAAAACCTCTGAATGAAAATTGAAACCATTGAAATGAAATTGAAATTTTTTTAATCTTAACTTGATATTTAATAACACTATAATTACCAATGAAATTTTTTTAATTGTAGGGCTTGGCATTTGGCCTTGACAGACCAAATTGCCAGTAAAATCACAAGGAAGTATGAGTAGAGAGAGGAAGTTTGAGGAGTTTGGATACCTTCACTAGGTATTAAGTACTCTTAATTCATGACATATAACTATTATATGTATTATTTCATATATTTATCCACCTACATCTAAGGAATTAGTGAAAATGCTCACTTACAATAAGTATAGGCCTACATGCAGCCTGTCCTATAAATGAGAATGTTGGCAAGGGATATACTTGAAATTATAGGAGAGTTGGAGAGATTAAGTTAGATTAAATATAAGGTTAACTATTAATTAAATAAATTTCCATTGAATATGTCTTTTAAGACCATAAACTCAATCACAAACTTAATTTACATAGTCTATTGCAGACCTATAGGCCTACCCTATAACAAAGTGAAGATAGTGTCTTTTTCATTATTGAGATTGAATTTATAATAGTGTGAAAGAGTGTTTATTATATTTATGAATATATTTATCAAGTTTGTATTAGTTGAGGAGGAGATAAAAATTAGTTTATAAATATCTATTATTAATAAGCCTAATTTGCATAGAAACCCTCAATGGTGGAATCTCAAGTTTTTGGACATGTTTGGAAGGTTATTTATTGTGAGGATAATTTTAGATAATTTTATGAGTCATTAAAAACATGTTTAAAATATTTATTTTATGTGAAAATGGGTTTTGCAGTCTAATGACTCTAAATAACCTTCCTTGGCCTTTTCATGCACACTCGATGGAGAGGCAATGTTGAAAGGGTTAAAACGCATTACAGAAGGTGTATGATGACTTGAGGTTTCTTGAGGTGTTTAATAAGGTTAAATTTTTAAAATAAATGACATTGGTTCAACCATTTGGTCCTACAAATTCATGAACAATTAGCTAGAAGAGAAAGAAGCCTATTTTGCTTGAGAAGGAGCTCAAAGAGATCATTTTGTTTGCTTAGAAATTTTATGAGAATCTACATGGGAAATAAATCCCATATGATATTTTATAGGGGTATCCATACCACAAATTATTTTCATTGGATTTTGGAAAGGACCCATATCCTTTATGAATCATTGTTAAGAACATAAACCCCTTAAAAGTTAAAACCCTCCTTAAACCCTACAACTAACCTAATGGAGAAAATATGATTCCTAATAACCCTAAATTCAATATTTTTACTTCAAAATGATCCTATTAACACTAAAAACTCTCTTTATATTCTCTTCTAGATGTTTTTTCATGTGTGCAAGTATAGTACTATATGATACAAGGCAAAATAAGTAGTTTTAATCTTGTTTGTGAGGGTATTTCCTATGGAGTGATATATAAATTTTTTTAATATGTTTATTAGGAATTTATAGAGGTTTAAAAATAATTAAAACTCTTCTATAGGTGTTAAATTTTTTTATACAACCCCTACAAGTTGACCACTAGCTCAATAGGTAGAGAATTCAGTTCTGCAAGCTCATAAATCAATGGTAAAAGATTGAGAGTAAAATAAAGGAGTTAAATCTTAAGGAATGAGTTTTTTAAGGGTTTTAAAGGTCTCATAAAGTCACATTAAAGAATCAAAATTTGTAAGTTTCATGAAAAACCTCTCAAACAACACCTTAATGCATGGAAAAATATATAAGCTTGTCAATGACTATTTCATGGTTTGCCCATCTACACAATGTTATATAAATTTAATTTTGACATGGAGGAGGGTATTAGGATAGATAAATTTAATGAAACACTTTTGGTAGCTTTCACATGTGTGGGTGGTCATTTGGGAAAAATTTCTCTTTCTAGGCCTGGGAGGCCTAATTAGGCTTAATTAGAGAGAGAAATGATAGATAAGAGATACTTACACTTGGATTTGGATTGTTAAATTTTTTATGAAAATTTTCTCATTTTTCTAAGGTGATCCATATATTATTTTGGACAAGGAGATTTACCATTTTTTATGAATATAAGGAATGATTGAAAAAGCAAGCAAATGGAGCAAAATGACATATTTTGGAGGGTTTTATGGCTCCAATTTCCTTGTTTAAAATCTAATTTGAGGTTGATAATCCATACATGGAATATATTTCCCTGATTCAAAGTGAAACCTAATTTTCTCTATCCCGCGCCTCTTTGCTCATGAACGAATCAAGTGATTAAAGCACTAAATGGATGCACATAAGTTATTAAAAGGATTTATTGATGTTTCTCTCTCAATCCTACACCTAATAAAATATTAAAAAGTTGTATTTTGATTGAAATAAGGTTTCAAAGGTTTAAAAGGTCACAGATACTCCTGATTAGACCTTCCTTCCTTCCTACACCTAGCATGTTGAAAGAGTCAAATAAGCATCAATGAGCTTATAACGACCCAAGTAATATGGATTGACCTCATGAATTGATTATAAGAATAAATTAATTTAGAATTAATGAATACTTAAAGTCTTATTTTTAAAGACTTATTCTCCAATAAGGACATATGAGCTAGTATATAGCGTGTTCAAGCAAGGATATAAACACCTTCCAAGTGGTCAAGATTAACCAATAAATGATGAATAGATTTTAAATATTACTTAACAAATTATAATCTACCTCTATGCCAACCTAAGGAGATGAATGAAAAGAGATATTGAAGTAAGTACTACATAGCACTTGAGGGGTTTGAAGACCAAGTTTGACATCCCTATTTTGGGGCTACTTTGTCTCCCCTTTCATTTGATTTTCTATTTGTATTATATTTTAAATAATGGTATTATCACTCTTTTAATTTTTTTATGCTATAAGGATTCTAAATTTTTCTATGCACCTCTTGAACAAATAAGAAGCTCTTTTCCTCCATTTTGAGGTTTTGGTGAAGTGTATGGTGATTGCCATTGATATAACATTGTGAAAAATTAGTTTTCCCTTTTTATTTTTTGGTTTTTTTTACCTTCATATAGTATATTTGAGTTTATAAAGGTCATATTAAGTGTAAATATCAACCTTAGTATAAATTTGGGTGTGAAGTCAACTCCTTTTCATTCCTTCCACATAAAGATGAAGTTCATCAAGTCCTTTATGTGAAACACTACTATAGAGGTCATATGCCTGGAGTGAAAGAATGTGTGAAATATTATTACATTCTTAAGAGTGTCATTTTAAAGCATAAGTGGTCATATACATTGGTTCATCACCTTTATTCTAGGTTTTCATTTTAATTCTTGTACAATACGTATCCCTTTTACCCTTTTCATAGTCAAAATCAATAGTTAGTAGGTTTAAAGTCAAGTTTTAGTGAGTGTATCAATGGAACCAAACCTATATATAGAGATTATCTCTTTTCTAAAGTTACCCACACTTATGATACATTTCATTATTTTATCAGGAGTGAGAAACAACACATATTCTCACTAGGGTAGCACTCTTGATTAATAAAAGGTAAAGGGAAATCAATGACACATGTTGGATTTATGGATGAAAAAAGGGGAAACAACCAAATTGAGAGAGAAGGACACAATAAAGATAATATAATAGGGGTTAAGGTAGGGGATGTACAACATCCCACATATGCTCAGGCTGCTAAAAGGAGAGGGGAGTTCAAGGCTTTAACCCTTGCTAAAACAACTCCCTCAATCCTACTTGAAGAGGAGTTAGATGTGGACCTGAAGAGGGAAGAATGGATCTATTTTAGGGGAATTATATATATATATATATATATATATATATATATATATATATATATATATATATATCCATGACTCTAGACAAGGCTTAAAAATATCCATGGATAGATGAAAGAACATTGAAAACCTTTAATTAATGATAAGATCAAAATTTGCCCTTTTGCAAAAGGCATTTTTATTTTTATTTTTAATTTAGAAAGAAATAAATAAGCTATTTTTATGATAATGTTTGGGATTAAGGGATTATTTTTTTTTATGGAAAAGCCATGTCATCTTGCACTTAACCCACTCAAATAAATTTTTAACATTAAATCAATTTGGATCCAGATGTCAGACCTTCCATATCAATTTTGGGACAATAGTGTTTTTAAAGTCACAAGAAATTCTATAGGTGAATTCTAGGATGTGGATCCCTTAATCTAAGAAAGAGGTCAATCTACATATGCCCGTATATTGGTAAATGTCAGTATTACTAAAGAACTCTTTGTCCAGGTGGAATTAAAAGTTAGGGACAAATATGGGTACAACCTCTCAATTATGAAGTCTTGTCTTTTAGATGTCAAAAAAGCTTCCAAATAAGGAACTTGGTTCATGATTTCCCAAGTATCAAATACAAAAAATTAATTCTTGGGGGAAATATGTTGGCGTAGAAAATACAACAAGCCAATTTGGTAATGAAAGCGAGAATGAGAGTGTTGTGCCAAATTCAGCAAAGGTAAAATTTGAAGGGATAAAAGAAGGAGAAATCAAGGAAGAGGAACCAAAATTGATAGATAATTTAAAAGCCATTAATTAGGAGAAGAATGTGTAATAAATGTAGCCAATGGAAGTTGTGGCCCAAATCTCTATGATAAAATATCTACCTTGGGACTCATTAGAGATATCCATTCCCATTTCTATAGATTTGGTAGATGGGTTAAATTGGATAGTGGGTAGTAACATGAAGAAAAGTCACTATAATAAGGATCTATAACCACTAAATATGACCCTTCAATCTCGAAAAGAGAATAGATAAGAGGGGGATTTACATTTGCATTTTTTTACTTGTTATAATTTAGTCTTTTTTCAATTGTTTTCTTCTATGTTTCAACTATTTTGGTGCTCTATGTATCTCTTTGTTTTAGTGAAATTATCCTTGTTGTAAATCTTATCTTGTTAGGCCATAACTACTTGTACCTTATCTAGGGTATATATCCCTACCATTAATAACAAACATTGTATCATCATGATTATAACCTATCATCATATCATGACCATGATGATCATCTATGTCACATTCATACAATCACTTATTGTCATACTCTTCATCATCTTATTTAAATCTATGACCATCATATATCATATATTTGTTATTGACATATGAAGACATAACTAATTTATCTATTAATATAATTAAGATTAAAATTCATTAAATAGATAATTATAATATTTTGAAAATAAATAATTAGATGCTACTTATTTCATAGGTTAATAATGATTAGTTTGTCTTATTGACACAATAACCCTAGATTGAGCCCACTTGTTGACTGTAAAAGTCCATAAGTAATAACACTTATCCTACAATAAAATTTAAATTTTAAAATTTAGGTCTCAATTAAAAATTTGACAAAATGTTAGTATATTAAAATAAACATATGAATTTAAATTCAACTTCATTTATGCTTATTTGGTGAAAATGATACATCACTAAATTCCTATGATTCAATCTAGCTTTATGGGCCTTTTCTTAGCTAATTTTAATACCTAAATAAATTTAAATATCTAATTTTTTATTATCTAATATAAAAAATAACAAATGTTGACATGCCATGGTTGTTGTAAATTTTTGTTTACCTACCTCCCATTTTCTAGTCTATTTTAGTCAATTATCATATGACTTGTCCCAAAAGTTTATGATAATCCTAGAATTCAATGTCTCTAACTCTCCTCATCTAAATTTTCTATTTACATTTCTTACAATTTTTTTAAAAAATTATTATAAACTTATAAATATTTAAATATTTATACTAAATAATGATGGGGCTCACCCACACATGCCTCCTCATACTCCTAAGTGCAGTTATCATGATTTTTTAAATTATATTTACATTTTCATATGATATGTTGAAATTTCTATATATTATATTAAAATAAACCATGTTTTATATGCTCAACTAATATCTGATTGAATTCTTGGTGGAGAATTTATTGAAACAATACCTTAACATTTGATTGAATTCATCATGGAAAATTTCTTGAAACAATACCTTCTATCTGAAAAATATGTTCTTAAAGTACCTATAATGAATTAAATTATATATTTTGGTAAAAGGATACCGGATAATAAAAATAAAATTAAGTAATTTAAATAATTTTACAACATTTATGATAGTATACTTACTTTCCCCAAACATCTTATAAAATTTGTATCTAATCATTTACATAAAATTTTACCTTAAGAGTGCTTGACACTCTATGTTTGTATTCATCTGCTATGAAATAATAAGGTCAAACATCATTAGAATCAAGTGAAGGCACATCATCCTTATTATCCCCACTCAACCATGAAGGAATAATCTTGTCAAGGCTTCTAAGGGGTCTCTAATCAGATCAATTTATGAGAATGAGAACAAGGAGGCTAAGAATAAGGCATAGACTATGATATATTATTAAACAATATGTCTAAAAACTAATAAATTTTAAAATCATTAAATTTAATTATTTTATATGACCATAAATATGGAAAATAAAACCTTTGTCACTCTCTTAAAGTAATCAAAGGTTGACAAGTCACATCATGCTACTCCATCTAATCATTACATAATTACAAATATGGAGTAGACTTATCATCAAATAATAAAAATGATTTAATAAATATAAATGATATAAAATAATAAATAAATATAATTTAAAAATTTTATACCTAGAGTTTGGTGTTATACCCCTTGTATATATTTAAGGCCCTTTAGAGGTGATGTACTCCTCTACTACTCTATGTACAAATGATTGACAAGGCTATGAGGGGGCGTACGAATCCTCCTCTACATCTCAACATGTGAATGACTAACAAGACATTGAGGGGGCGTAAAAAAATTATTCTATATTTTGTCTTATAGTTACATGAACACTAGAGTTATCATAAAAAGCACCATACAATGCCTTTTTAAAATAAAATCAACATGGGTAATGAGGTTATATTTTTTTACATGATTAATATTTTAAAAAAAATAAATTATTTAGTTTTAATAAGTAAAATTTATACTAGTAGTTTCTCCTATGATTTATTCAATAGGTTTTATCTTGCATTTTTGATAGGGTTTTTATCTATAATTTATTAATTAGGGTATTTTTAAGGGTTTTTATTTGCAAATTCTAAGTTAGGGTTTTTCCTAAGATTTTATCTAGTATTTTTAATAAGTTTTGTTAGGGATTTTGTTTTAAAAATTATGATTTTTTTTGCCCACCATTTGAATTGGGATTTTAGTTATGGGTATTTTCACATTATTTTTAAAAGTGGTTTTCTTATAGTGTACATTTCAATTGGTATTTTATTTTGAAAAATAAAATATACACAAATTCAAGAATTAAATATAAAAAATCCATACATTTGTCCTTTTATTTTTTGGAAACTTTATATATTCCTCCTCTTCTTCATCTTCGGCCACTTTGGTCTACTCTAATGTATATAACCTTTGTCTCCACAAATTTATTATTAAAAAATCATGTCCATATTATTTTTAAATTTACCTTTTCTTTTCCCCTCTAGATGAAGTGTTTCATACTCTAAAATTACACACATTTTTAATTTTAAACGGGCCCTCTTATTTTCTCCTTATTTTTTAGGTGTCTCCATGTCAATTTGTCTATCACACTATAGTTTTATTTACTCATCCACAAAATATAAAAGTAATAATAATGTGGATGGATTTTTAATTTTAATTTTAGTGTTTTATGTGGTGCAAACCCAACATAACATGCACTGTAATTATTTTTGAATTTTAAAAAAACTATTAAATAAGGGAAATTATTTAAAAAAATTATTAATTTTGGGAAATTCGTAAGGGATTAGGGTAATTTGGAGAGATTAGAGAAACTAGTAATTACTATAACTTAAGAAAATTAGGAAAATTTAAATAAATTGGGTAAATTTTGAAAATTTTGGGAAATTTGGAAAATTGAGAGAATTAATAAGGGAATTTGGTCTAGCAAATTAGTTATAAAAATATGTAATTTAGAATATTAATGAGGGAATTATGGTGGTTTGATAGTAATGAAAATTTGGGCTAATTAGATTAATTTAATAAATATGAGGAAATTGGAGAAATTAGTAAGGGATTAAGTTAATTTGTTGGGAAATTGGACAATTTTTTTGAACTAGGGAAATTTGGGGAAATTAAAAAATTTAAAAAAAATTGAGGAAAATAGAATGGGAAATTTATAAAAAATAATAAGGGTTTAGGGTAGTTTTGATAAATTAGAGGAATTAATAAGTTAATTAGGTTAATTCAGGGAAACTGTGAAATTAGTAAATTTAGAGGAATTTAGGATATTTGTGAAAATTTGAGAAATGTGAGAAATTTGGCTAACTTTAGAGAAATTGGGAAAATTAATAAGTGAATCAGGTAAATTTGGGGAGATTAATAAATAAATTTTGAGAAATTTAGGAAAATTATTTAGGGAATCAGGGTAATATAAGGAAATTTGGTAAATAAATAATTAGGATAATTTTTGGGAAAAAACCATTGTTGGGATTGGGTCAGTACCAACTAGATCAAGTTAGTATTGATTAATGATATTAACCAAGTTTGGAAGAACCAACCTATGAACAACCAAATTTAATTTAGAGTCTGAAGATGTTTATCTAGGGTATTTAGTACATTTGAAATAGATAATGAGATTATTGAAAGTGTGTAATGATTGAATGTAAGTATTGACTCGTAAGATATCATGAAAGTGTGAGAAAATGACATATTAGGACCTTGTTTATACATGCAAGTCATTGCATGGTAAATGTATGTAAAGCTTATCATTTTCAAGTATCAAAGACCATATTTTAGTATCTACACAATGGTATTATAAGGACATCAACCCATGTGATATTCATAAGTGTTTATATCAAATATTTCAAGTATTGTAACTTATAGTAAAACTTCATAAACCTCTAGTCAATTACTTAAGCACTAAGTCCAAAAATATGAAATCAACATCAATGTTAGAATGAGTGACAAAATGTTAGTGTCCCTATGGGTGTTAATGTATAATATGAAACCACTAAATCATTGATTGTTGTATTTTAGTAACATGATAGCCTTCGGCTATCCATGTTATCAACATAACAATTGTAATGTACCAAACTAACCAAACAAAACTATATTGAAATCAAAATCATTAAAAAAATAATACTAAATGCTTAAAATCATTTTACCAGTGAAATATCTATAATACTATGCATGTTAAGTCCAAATAAGGTACGAATCCAACTTCATGCCTCAAAATTATATGGGCCATATAGCATATCACTCTTTTCCTAGAGCAATAAATCTTATTTAGATAAGATAACCTGATAAATAAGGTATATGCCTCTTAATTCTCATATTTAAGAGACTATACATACATTAATAAATTGAATATAATGACAAATATGTAAATCTAAAATAATCTATCAATAATAATGAACATGTATATTTATAAGTCTATAAATAAGTGATAGCAACTTAAATGCAAACTCTTTTTTACATTGATGTGTGTTCCCCTAAAATACAATCTTATCATCTGATTGATTGTCAAGGACTATCTTATCCTATCCTCCATCACCCTATTGGTAGGATTAAATAGGTCCCATTCACCTTTACCTTTATATCACCATGATTTTGCATCCTACTACTCTATCCATTAATCTTAATAGCCATGTCTAATTCATCTAGTGAGTTTCATCTTATATAGGTGTGTCGAGAATAATCCCCATAATATTTCCTCCCTTCACTACTATCAAACATTACTTCCTCATCCTCCTTAAGTCATGATGGGTGTGTCTATATATAAAAAATAGAACCTATGGTGGAGGGTCCTCTACCCCTACCTTCCTTAGATCCATATCATGCTGTAATTATGCAGGGGTAATGATAAGGGAACCACTCGTTATGGTAGCCCAAATTATCCTAGAACTCTATTACATGCATGTAGATCTATCCACCAAATTTAGTGACTAGTAGTATCAATCAATAAAGATTTCATATACCATGATTTACATGCATCTATAACCCCATGATAAGGTGTTTTTATGATCTTGTACTTGCTAATGGTATCCAATTATGGATACCTAGTAACACATATCTTCCTACCATATTTTGCCAATCACCTAACCTAAGGTGCATCATCTAACATGTGATGTGGTAATCCCATAGGTTGATACATTTGAAATATCTCATATATCTAAAAAGTTACTAGTGTCATAAGACTCAAAGTCCATTAGTGTCTCATAAAGATCATTTATAAATTGCACCCAAATTCTCACACCTATCTTATAGATTTTTACCTACTACAACATAAACCAACACATCTCAGTCATAAACAAAGGGCATCCACCATCAAATTTATGATAAAACATACATCTAGCCATCAAATCCTATAATATATATTTGATAGTTTTGAATCTATAAGTTATAAACATAAAACAATATACATAGTCCATGTTGGTTCATAACTATCATACCATGTTGCCTAGTGTGTTATCTCCTGCTTATCCACCATATCCTTTGGTGTGTCACATACCATTGATGAACATTCTAGTGGAAAATTGAGTATAACATGCATGCCCTCTAAACTAATTCTGACATCCATTGTGTACCCATCCACCACCTAGATGAATGTGTTTATACTAATTTTCCACTACTATAAGAACATCAATAATAACCTCACATCTATAGGTACTCAACACATCTCCATTATGCCTCTAACTCTTAGACTCACCAATTGAGCCTATCCTTTGCCAATATTTTGGCTATCAAATAAGGAAACCAACTATCATCCACTCATTTTCAAAATAATGGTTATCTTTGTGCCTTTAAAATTACATAAAAAATCCTAACTAGACTCATGTTAGACGAAAAATAGATGAAAATAAACTAAAATTAATTAAACTATAAAAAAATCAATAAAAATTTATATAAATAGATCAACCATGTTAGTTCTACTAGATTGGCCATCTAGGTAATTTCATACAAAATCAACCATGTTATCCCATTTTCTACTAGATTGACAACTTTAGTTTATACTAAATCAACCATCTACTTAAAATTATACTAAATAAGTGAGGATACCACTTTCAACTAGATTATCTAGTTTATTTTCTACTAGATTGGCTCTCCTTATGATCTAATACTAGATAGACTATAGTTATGATATTTTGTTGCATAACTAAATCAACATGGTTGATTCCTTTTTTTATATGGTGGAGATTCCTTTTAGGCCCATAAATATCACCTAAACTTTTAAAAATAACATTTGTTTCTCCTATCCATTATCCACCAATTTTTTTAATCTACAATTTGATGCTTGTTGGGTAAAATTTCTGTCCATCACATGGATTTTCCTTGGCACTCAAACTACCTCGATCTAACCTATCTACCAAGATAAAAATTGATTACATCACATACCTTGATGGAAGTAGTAGTTGAACCTAAATGCCCTCATATTTATCTACTTATGCCTTCTCTTTCCATATTTTATCTCTACATTAAAAATGGTTTCCTAGAGTTCTCAATATCTTAGAATAGAAACTGTTCAAATTATTTTCTCTTTAACATTTTATTATAAAATTTGGAAAATTTTAACCTTTAAAATATTATCTTTCAAATTCCATTTTTATCCCATGTCTTTATTTTCTTAGATATATTTGATGAACCAAAGGAAATGTTAGTATCCTAGCATCACAAGAAAATTTTGGTTACTAATGGATCTTTCTTTTTAGAATTTCTTTCTCTTATTTTTAAACTTGTTAGTTGTAGTTGTATACTGACACCTTACATAGGAATTATATGCACATGACTTGTAAAATCCATATTATTACTTTTTTGTCATTTTATATCATCACTATTACCTTCAAGAAAGTAATAAAAGGTACATTTTTGGCTTAATGTTCTTTCATTTATTTTATTTTATCCACATTATTTTCTATAACTTACTTTTGTGCTTTTCTTTTTCTATGTTTCTTTCCAACGATATCACCCCACCTTACACTATTGTGAACATGATGAGATTTGGGTAGGGGATATGTATATAATTATATTTTATTAATTATCAATGATATATTTTATAGGATTCATGAGCACATTAATCTTGTAGATTGCACATGCTAAGGAGTGCATTAGAAAAAGGGTGGGATTAGTACGTGGTGTTTTGCGAGAGATTTCCATAATATCTTGAAATTTTTTTGTATCATTGGTGTATTTACTTAAATTATTTTTATCCTCTTATAGGTATCTTTTCCATTCATTTCTTGTATTATACTTAGTATCATGAATTTTAGAAGCAAAATCAATCCTAATCAATCTAGTTCTATATATCGCTCTCTATGTTTTTAATTAAATCGGTATGGCTAATTGAGTATGTTTCCTATTTATGTCATTTTGTTACTATATTTATCCTATAAATTTAGTTTTTTTCATAGTTATAAATAAATCTATCCTAATTTATTTACTATATTGGTATGGTTGACCCACTACTACATGTTATTTTTGATTTATTATACTAAATTGATCTAGATTGATTCCATCACCATTTGAACTAGGTCACTTTAAATAAATTTAAATAGTATTTATATGGTTCATAAATATCATTTTGATATGTGTATATATGACAAAAATCATATTATCTTATTGAATGTAAAGAGTCTACTCTAAGTACATAATAGCAATTAGGAGATAAGATATTATCTCTATGGAGGCATAGTCTTGTTTAAGGTCTTTAAAGCTCAATAAAAGTAATATGAACCAATGATGTACCCATTATTATTTAGATTCCTTAATTAAGGAAATATAGGCCCTCATTATTTTAATTTCAATTAATAAGCTGCAACAACTATTTCAAAGTGAAAATAGATCCAAAGGGGAGATTGATGTGCCAATATGTCTACTTAAGTAACCTTATCCATAATATATTTACTTTATTTATTTTTTGTGCATGTGTGTATGAATAAATTTAGATTATTATTATTATTATTTACTTCTCTCTTTAGATAGAATATCCTAGTGTAAGTTATTTAGGCCTATATATAAACCAGAATTGTCTGTGTGTGTGTTTGTGTGTGTGTGTGTGTGTGTGTGTGTGTGTGTGTGTGTGTGTGTGTGTGTGTGTGTGTGTGTGTGTGTGTGTGTGTGTGTGTGTGTGTGTGTGTGTGTGCGTGCACGCGTGCGCATGTGTGTACACACACACACACGCGTGCATGCGCGCACGCGCGCAAACACACACGCACACACAAACACACACACATACATATATTTGTACACACACATGTATATTTTTATAGTGGTATGCTGTTGTTACTTCTCTTTAGATATATTACCTTAGTGTGGGATATTTAAGCATATATATACAATAATATTAATATTTATTTATCCATGCTTAGGTTAGTTTTGACTACCTTTATGTGTAGCTAAAAACCTTATATCTATTTGACATTTATATCTTGTTATTTTAAATTATACCATATTGTGCATGTAATTAGAAATGCAACATGTCTATAAATCAATCTTGGATCAGAAAAGATAGAGCATACCTACACTTTTTATTGGGAATACATTTGTTAAGAAGGGGAATGACAAATATGGGGATCCTCTAGATCCAATTAAGGGATCATTTATCATAATACACCATGCCAAGGAGGGTTTTAAAGCCTCCAGTCTAACATAATCATGTAATAACCCTAAAGGGGTCTTGTGTTTTGATATTTCACCGATGATAATAAAAAGAAAGCAAATCTAATCTAGTACTCACCAAATCCTATGGCACAACATGTGAGCTTAGTAAACAATCAAAATAAGTATAATAGAATCTAAATTAAGCTAAGTATGAGTAAGACCCTAATACATGGAATATGAAGAGTAATATTATTTTAAGCCAATACTCATGCTACTTCTATTTATTAAAAAGAGGAGAAAAGTTAGAGAATACTTACCTTAATGTGAACTCAATGAGACTTAATCTCTCCCTTGGATAAAAGGGCTTCATAATAGGTTATTTTGGCTTGTAAGGATCACTACAAAAGGCCAAAGCATCCAAGACTTATTCATGAGACTATATTATCCAAGTAGAAATCTTAAGATAAGACTCCTCAACTATAATGGTGGAAGAATATATTGTAAATAAGTACGAATGAATACATCTCTTGATTTCATATTGAAATAATGATGACATGATCTTATATTTATATGTGGATCTCATAAACCCTTACAAATATTTTAGTTGACAAGGTCAACCCAGTCAACCCTTTATAATTTTGATCAATTATTCACTAAGTCCAGAGCTAGGTCAGCCAAAGGATAATATAATTCTAAAGTGAAAATGTCTCAAAACTATACAAGGTCGACCCACTCGACCTTGTATAACCGACTATCAAAAAGGTACCAAGGTGAGGAAAAGAGGGATGGAAAGAGGAAAAATATTGGAGGAGTGTGTAAAGGAGGAGTAATAGCTTAGGGAATGGTTTTAAGAGATATTTATATTATTAATAATGTGGTAATAGGGGACAAAAATCCTACAAATCACTAATTATCTACCCACCACTTTCCTAATGCACCCTTTCAGGCATGCATTTAGAGATTTTGAATCATCGATGGGTTATTACAAGATGTAAATCATCAATATTTGATACAAGTTGAAAATATTATGTGTATAGATATTGAATCTAGGTTTCCCTTATTTTTTAGTTCCTTTCATGTAGTTTCCTTATTATACCTCCTTATAAACAACACTAACTTACAACCTTCATCTCAATTTGTGGCACAATTTATTTTATGTAGATGGTCCTAGTATAGTATTCTCTCTTTCTTATATTATAATATATTTGTATTGTTGACCTTATATTCCTAAAATATTCATTCTATTTCTAATGTTTTCATATATTCCTCTCAAAATATATTTCATTCTAGGTTATATTTTTTATAAATATTTTTACAAAATTGTTTCTTCAATTACAATATTGACGTGGAAACCTTCAAAAAGCTTCATCAACTCTACACATTTATCATCCAAAATTTCCTTCAAATTTCATGATTCCCATATTATATATATCCTTTTAAGCCCATATTTATCATGATCAATGCATGTATTGAACTATAACCATTCATTTTCATCTACCTTAATGTAATCTTGTATGGACTCTTCCATATTCAATAAACACTCACAAACTCCTAAAAATTATTCATCTCTATTTGAAACAAGTAATTATCTATTATAGTTACTCTACTATGATCCTCCAAACCTTACTTTCCTTAGAAAATTTATTTTCCCAAAAATGTTATTTACTTTTTGTCTCTACAAAATATACTAGAAAATTATTTATAACTATCACTAGATTTTCAATCCAATCCTTCCTTTCTTAGTTTGTCTTTCCATACTTTAAATCTCTTATATTTTATTTTTTAAACTCTCCATAATTTTCCTCCTTATCATGATAATTTATGCATTTTCTTATCCTATTAAATCTTTCTTGATGTAATCAACCCATGCCTAATATTATTTCTTATCAAGTTATGCACACTATATTGATATTTATAGTGCTTTATTCACTATCATGACCTTCAACTATTCTATGGTAATTCCTCTAGGATCCCCTATACAATTTATTTGTAAACATATATTTTATGTAATATATACACATATAATAGGTTTTAATTATTTATACTGACAATAGGAAGCTCAAATTTCAAACCATAAACATAAATAGAAACATTTTAGTCAAATGTTCCTTTAGTATTTCCCCATGACACATCTAAAAACCTCTTTTAAGCTTCCACCTAGCTCCCTTATTTATTGTTTACCCTCTAAAAAATATACATATAATATCTTCATTGATTTCCTTATGCTCATTCTAAACTCTTCCTCAACCTCCCATCGTCTTCACTAGGATATTTGTCCCTTATAGAAATTTATAGTTCTTATGACACATTAGTCACACATTCTTCATCATGTGTATTTAGCTCACCTTCAATTTAAGATTATTAATAACTTTATATCATTATGGATAAAACATATATTTATGTGCCAACTTACTAAGTAATTATTGCATCTTTATATATGCAATCCTCTTATTCCCCTATATTCCATTAAGCTTCCACACCTACTAAAATTATATGGATAGTTTGATTTATATAAAGTTTGTTAAGTCTTGTAGGTGAAGTACCTTAGCCTGATATGGTCACCCATTTCCTAAATTCCAATTGTGGTATAAATTACACACTTGTAAGTGTCCATATTTTATAATTTGTACCTCTTATATTAGTTCTTATTGGTACCATTTATTATCCTACCAGTAACTCTCTAAGTAGTGTATCAACCCTTCTATGCATTCCCACCATGGCTCTTAAATATTTGGTGTATTTTTTTTCATGTAATTATGTATTATTATTTATATGTGTCCTCTATACCACATTATATTTACCCTTACCATCCACATGAGTTAACTCCTTCATCTTGCACTTTATTTCTTCTTCTAATTCCTATTTGACTGTGAACCATCTATACTACAATATTGTAGTCCTTTCTTCTTTCTTTGGGATACTTATTAAGGATTCCTTATACTTTTTTTTTTATTAGATTGAAAATGTGGGATGAATTCATAGATTTTCCATCAACCACAATTTATATTGGTGGGTATATTTCTCATTTATTATCATCTAATTCAAAATATGTGTCTCTCACATTTATTCCACCCCTAAACGATGATATCTTCATCAACATTGGACCATATACCATATCTACACAAACCTATACACGTCTCATTCCCATAAATAATTATAATGAATTATGTAAGAAGTCAATGTATACACACAATATATTTATCACTTACTAACACTTTCTCTCTTTTAGGAACTTGATGTTTCAATCTTTCTAAGTGCATGCCTTAAAGGGTGTACTGAGAAAGGGGTGGGTAGACCATTGTTAATTTGTAAGATTGTTATGTATGTTTATCATTAATAATATTAGTACAACCTCATTAAAGTGTATTTCCATTAATCTCTTATAATGACTAAGTCTAAAACCTTTAAACCCTAAAATATGTCTAAGTCTAAAATCCAATAGGATCCTCCAAAATATAGAATTTACATCATGGTTCCTATAGGTCTAAAACCACTCTCAAACATCATAAAAGTATAAAAATAAAATATAACTTAAAGTATAAGTTGAAATTATATATTTATTTCTAATTTGAAAGTATAAGAAAATATATGTGCATGTCTAAATTTCAACTTATACTTAAATGTTTATTTTATATTTATACTACTTATTTCATCACCTTTCATGCCCTTATCCAACTCCCAAGAAAACACCCTCTTTTATTCATTTTAGTACTATGTCAGCTTGATCGATCTTGTTATAGATTAAATGCATGTTAAAAAACTAAATTAACCTAGATAACCTAGTTTAATACCTTACAATTATCTTTACCACCAAACAAGATTGACCTAGATGAATTTGTTGGCTAAATTCCTAAGAGGGTTTAAGGTCAATATTTGGATATAAATACTTGCTTCAATTCAATCCAATAGAGAGTAACCTTCATTTTTTGCATTATTACATCTTAGAATTTGTTTTTATTTTTACACTTAAGGAGTCATTTATTAGGGTTTTACTTTGAAGGGAAAGAAGCTTTTCTTATGGGAAAGTCTTAGATGCAAAGTAGGAGTATTTTAGCCTAGAGCTTATTTATATAGTGTTATCCTTACAAATCCATAAAAAGCTCTTTAAAATCACCATTGGCCAAGGGAGAGATTGAGGTATGACAAGTTCAATATAAGGTAAGTATTCCTAAATTTTACTCTTTCATTTGGTAGATAGATATTTCACAAAGTAAGAGGATGAATTTTATACTCCTTACTTAGTTTAACCCTACATTGACTTGAGTAGAGTTATCTTTTTATTTTTTTAATTTTGTTTAACTATCCCATTTTGTTCCATAAGATATAGTGAGCACTATAATAGTTTAATTTTATGTATTATAGGCATTGATAGGGTTATTTCATAATGTCATTTAACTAGAGGCTTTGGAACCTCTCATTTGGTGTTGTGTGGTAAAATATCCATTACTTAGGTTTAGTGGATCCAAATTGATCATGTCTTGATATAAATAGCTATGTAATGAATCATTTGTTAATATTACATTATTCGATTTTAGATTCCACTAAGTAGGAAAATTTGCTTACCAATCCTAATTTTTTACATACACTTAATTGTTAATACATAAGGTAACTTATCCCATGCCAAAATAAACCACTTGCACCAATATGCCTCATTAATTTATAGTGTGCATTAACCTTGAACATTGTGAACCTTTTTACACATTAATTATATGCATTAGAATTGTATATTCATCCTTAATCATCATGACAATCATTTATACTACATCTCTATCATTTATCAATGACATACTATGGAAACCATCCTTTAATAAATGAATATAAAGAACCTCCTTATATTAATCTTGCTTCCTACACCTAGGAACATGATTTTGTTTTCATTTGGAAATATAAATTTATAAAGCAAAATAATAACCAAGTATGTACTATATTTAAAGTATACTCCTTTGTGTGCCTCATTAATTATGTGATCCAAATCTTACACAACATATTTGGATATGTTATATTTCACTAGTGTAATGCCAACTACATAAGCACAAGATAGAGTTTGGTGGTCAGTGAGAACATAAATTATCTCTATGGTGAATTTTTATATGATAAATTTGGCCACCAATATGTAATAACCACAATTTTTTATAATACTGAGTTAAAAAACTATGGCACAAAGTTTCCAAATAGAGTTTAGCATGGCAAAATGTAATGAGATCTATGACTATGTCAAGCCAACATATGAACTAGACCAAGTCCATAGATTAACAATGACTTCATTAAGAAGAATTTTAACAACATAGTAATCTAATAGAAGTGGGTTAGTGTAGAAACACTCACACACACCTATCTGTATACTTCACTATGGCCTTCCAATCAAATACATCACTAACTCATACACTTATCTGAGTATTTGTATAAGATATAAATTAACCTATATGTCATTAGGTAAATAAAAAAAGTCAAGAAAATAAATGTAGGATGTAAAAAATATTCAATATAAGAATCATCATACTAAGATTACATAATCAATATCTACCAAGTTCAAATGCAACTGATAATGGTCATGGAAAGGACTATTTCCAAAAGTAATGCAAATATTTAGAACACTTTACTAAAATTTATAAACAAACATAAGACAAGATTGACATCATCCTAATGGGTAGCTTAAGAATATTAGACTACCAATTCATAATTGATCAAAGGTATAAGTGTACTGGTTAAGCTTCTTGATATGTTTCAATAACCATGCTTAAGTTCTATTTTTTCATAACTTATTAATTTCATAAGGTAGGGTTAGCTTGATGGCCTTAACTCAATTAGATGACATTCACAAGTCAAGTCAAGCCTTCTTAATTATATTATTAATTTTAGACATCCTTATTTAGTATATGTAAACATACTTAAAACATCACTATTTTAATTTTCTCATGAGTTCAAATAACTCTATGCACTTATATTAGGTTTACCACTTAACCTTATTTACTTAAGTAAATTAAACTTCTTCATAAATCAATGTCCTTTAGGCTAAGAGTTTTATTAAATGTTAAAGATAATTCCTTAAGGAGTGTAAAATTTATATTCCTTATCTTCCAAGGAAGATTTACCAATTCCAAACTTAATGATTAAAACTCAAGTTATTGACTTTTAACAATCCCTTGTTATTATAATGAAATTGGAAAAACTTGTTATTATTTCATAAGTAATTTCCAAGTAAAAAGTAGATGTTCCTCAAAGACATCATGCCTTATTTGAACTAACCATATGAATTTAAAACCTTGATTTAATTATCTATTTACAAGCTTTATTTTAGTTTATATTAATTATATTTAAGACATGCATAAGATTTGAATATCATTAATTGTATCTTAGTTTACCATCATTCAACCCAACATTTCAATTGATTAATAAAGTCTATCATAATAGTCCTATCACTTTAAATAGTGATATTATTGATTCTTTTTTAAAATATTAAATTCTTAATAATCCTTAAGAAGATATTAAAATTTAATAACTTGTCAAGTTCTTTACAAGAATCCTTAACAAATAGTCCATATTAGAAATTATAGCCTTAATAGATTAAGGGAAGTCTTAGGTTTTGTTATAGTCCAATGAAGACATTTCCCAATAACATAAGAGTAATAATTAACTCAAATTGACTTGATTAATTAGTATATGTTTCATCTTAATAAACACAATGTTTAAAAATTGTCTCTCAATTGAATCTTGTTAAATTAATTCAAAAATAACCAAATATCTATTTCAATAACAAACTAACTCAATGCCTTCAACATGAGATAAGAAGACTAATAATATTACATAGTCATATAAACTATATAAATCTCCATGAACACTTATTCATAATATAAAATAACTAAATGAACTTGTTTGAACTATACAAAGAGATGCATAAACATTCTTAATTTATGCATAATAGTTGAGATTCAATCATGAGTCTTCCTATAACAAAACACTCAACCCAATAATATGAAACTAGTGAATGCATAATTTTAACTCATTCAGTTGTATGTTCACATTATATAAATTCCACAATGAAGTTTCATAAATTCATATATGTAAATGATAACATAATGAACAGTTTGATATTTAAAAGATCATCTAGAACCATAATTAAAAGTCAAATTGCATAAAATTAACTCATTTATGCAAATTAATTATGACAGTAACCTTGCATCACATAATTAAAAAACATCAATATAACTAATGAAGTTAATTAAATAATACGCAATCAATTCATTTTATAATTGATCTTCTTCACTATATAATCAATAATAAAAATTATTCAAATCTAGAAGTACAACTAAGTAATATTGTACATGTAGATCCAACAAAGCAAAAACCCACCTCTCTAGTCCCAATGAACCCAAACATAGGTGGCCCTAGACCGCCCCATCTATTAGTTTGGTGTGATTTAGTCCAGTCAAGAGAAGTGAGTAAGATAAATAGTGACTATTGAGCTTGACTTAACATAAACAACTTGATGAAAATATTCAAATAATACTATTTACATTCTTGGTTAACAATACTAACACCTTTGTAGTTATTCCAATTATTTCAACCTATGATTAGAGATTTTAATATTTGGATAATAAGAGTGCAATCCATGGCATTATACCCATAAGACCCAAGTCTTCATTTGGGTCCAACACTCAAAATAAATTCAATTTTATTACTATTAGTAAACCTAAAAAAACAATATTCTTAATATATTCCCATATAAATAAATAAAAATTAAATGAAACACATTGTCTTCAAGTCTCATACCAAACAACATGATCAAAACAATATCAAAAACCCTCAACAAGAAGATCAATCAAACTTGTAATAATTTAAAAAATGCCAAACTCAACTCAAGTGACCACACCAAATAATTTAAAGCTCCATGTCAATGTTAACCAAAAGAGACTTTATCAATCAATAAGAAAGATTCAAATGTCATTATCAACTGTAATGATTTAAACAACATAATGAGATCATAAAAATATAAAAAGTCAAATTGTCTAATATTTCCAATCCAAGTCAACCAATCATGACTAAAATACAATCTAATGACCAAAATAGGTTTACCTCAACCAAGCCAAAAGCCTCATAATGATTGAAAATCTTAACCTAGAATTACAACTTTTATCTCTATGAAATAAAATAATAATAAAACATTATTTTATACAAACCCTAATGAAATTTCAACCGATAATAAAAACTTAAAATTATCATTATTTTCTTCCATAGCCATATCCAAATAACAATGTGCATGAATTATTTCACATAAATAAGACAACCCAAGGTTTCACCCAAAAATATCAATAGGGTTACATGTTCATAAAATACCAATAAAAATTTCATGGCCATAGCCTAAATGACATTAGCAAATAAAAAAATGATTATTATTTAATCCATTTATAATTGATTAGGGTTTCAAAAATAAATAAACTCTTATATAGATGTTCATGGCTGTGTCCCAATGGATTTTTGATTAAAACAAAATATATTCCAAAGGATAACAAAACAAACTACATATTAACCAATATAAGTTCAACATAATACTTAATGAAAAATACGTTGTATGCTATAGCTGAGGTCATAATGTACTCTATCTATTTTTGGTTTATAAACACATACAACCCAAAAATCAAACTCAAATCCTATAGGGTTTTATTTAACACTTCAAACCATCGCAACAATATTATTACAAGCTATAAGATAATAAAAATATTGTGTGCATTTCAAACAAAAATACAGTTCAAAACCTCCAAGGCTGAGACAAAAAAAATATATGAAAATTAAGTAAAATAACTACTTGAATTTATGTTAAAGAATGAAATAAAAACACTTCCTTGCCTTTCAAAAATAGAGTTCCAACTTTCCACATGCTAAATGTGAAACTAGCTGAACCATTTATGGAAACCCAATGCCACAAAAAACACCTCCATTTCATCTACATGGTTGACAAGATGACTAGAAATCTATAGTTCCTCCACAATAGGATAAAAAATTCCCTGTAACTTAATTAGATCTAATCTTCTTGGCTGACATACACCAAACATTCTAGTAGAGTCTCCCCATATGATGGGCTCTCAAAATGAAAACCATGCAAATGACCAACAAGAAACCTATTAGGGTCGGGAAGTCTCTCAACTTTATTACATTAAATGGAAAGATAATGCCACCTCTCTTAAGTCAAACAAGTGAAACAAAAATAATTTAAACTAATTCCATGTCTATGGTGGGTCATTGCCACACCACCCCTCCCCACCCCCCGCCCCCACACCCGCACCCCCCCCCCCCCCCCTTTACTTAGTAAAGCCAAGCCAAGACTTGTTCTCAATAAATAATGAATGCCAATAAGAGTCCCAAACCAAAATGTAACTAAATAAAATTCCAAAGATAATTCTAAATGTTTTTAGTGCCTTTAAACTAGAATCAATGATTAATGCCTTTAATAAAAATGAAATAGGACTATGACCAATGCTCTATGTCACTCAAGAGTCCGATCAAATTCCAAGACTTGACAATGATTTTAAGGCCTTCAATAATAAAAAAAATTAAGGACCTATTTCAAGCTTAGGTATAATATGAAATAAGACTAAAATGAATATAATTAACATAATCAAATAATATTATGATATTATAATAATGTTGACTAGTGTCAAATTTTACTAAGAATCAAAATAAAACTGAATAGATCAAAGCACATGCAAAAGTCAATACTGACTCAAGACTCAAACTAGAATATCATTTTAAATCCAATTAAATTCAAACACTTAGTAAATTAATTCAAGCATAAATATGGCTCAAAACATCCATAAAATAGTGAAATCTTAGTTTATACAAATTTTAAGTTCACTATTTCCTTTTGTTCACTTTTTCAGCCCCATCTGACTACTCAGAGTCACATCCAACCTAGTTTATATCATGTACATGCAATCACAATAGACCATTATCAACATCCATACTATATAAAAATAATAAATATAATAAAAAAATTAAATAATAATAATAATAATAATAATAATAATAATATAAATAAATTGAATAATGAATCAATAACTCATTAAGCATGAAGTATCTAATGTTATAATGAAATTACATAATAAGAAAGTATCTCATAATATCCATATGATCACTCACATATCATCAACAACATAATATATTAAATCATATATCACGTAGCTATATCTTAATAGTAAAATTAAATAATCATGTCCCAAATAGTTCATATCAAAAACATAATCAATAAGTGAAATAAATGCAACAAATAGTATCATGACATCCTCCCTTACTTGGAAAAGAGTCATCTCAATGATTAAAATAACCAAGAATAGTGTTTCTTGAAAAGACTTTCATCTTCCCAAGTAACACTTATTTCAGACAATGTATCCCATTGAAATAGAATTTGATAAATATCTCTATTTCATAGTCTAACATTATGATGGTCTCGGATTTTTACTAGATCTAAATATATATTTTCCTCTTCCAAAACTTGAAGATGAGTCCAATATAGAATATGAGAAGGATTAGGAATTTACTTTATTAATAATAAAACATGAAAAAAATTGTGAATCCAAGATAGAGAAAGGGGAAGGCCTAGTTGATAGGCAACGTGATTAATTTTATCCAAAATTTTAAAGGGTCCTACAAACCACAAAGCTAATTTGGAAGACATTCCAAACTTAATCAACCTTTTTTATGGTTTAACATACATAAAAATTTTATCACCAACTTCAAATTCATGTGATAACCTCTTAAAATCAACATAGTTCTTTTACTTATCATATGTAGCCTTAAGATTTTATCTTATTATTTACGTTTTCCTATCATACTCTTGTAAAACATCAAGACTAAAAATAATTATATTTTCTAAACTTTCCCAACCAAGTGGGCTCCTATACTTACATCCATAAAAAGCCTCAAAATAAACCATCTTAATAACATAATGGTATGTGTTATTATAATAAAATTCAACTAAATGTAAATAATATTCTCATTTACCTTGTTGATCCATCACATACATTATTAACATATCTTCTACAACTTGATTTAATCTTTCTTTTTGACCATCCATTTTTGGGTGATAAGATGAATTAAAATTTGATCTTATACCAAAATTAGCAGGCAAAGTTTTCCAAAGACTTAAAAAAAAAGTTTGTCTCTATCTAAAATAATAAATTTAGGCATGCCATGAAACCATAATATTTATTTCGGAAACCATTCAGTAAACATGGATGCATCATCAATTAAATTCTTAGTAATGAAATGACCAACTTTAGCAAATTTATCTATTACTACTAGAATAGTATCATGTTTGCTTTGAAAATTTGTAAAAATGGATATGAAATCCAAAGAAATCATAGCCCACTTACCTCATGGAACATCATGAGGATACAACACTATAAGTAGATGGAAATGTTTAGCTTTCATGTGTTGAAATTCTAAATATTTTTCCATAAAATCAACAACTTCATATTTCAAACCAAGCCAATAATGCAACCTTTTCATCTAGTGTGTCATCCTTGTAACTCTAGGATGAGTAAAATGAGGTGTTGCATGCACTTGTTTCAACAAAATGTGCCTCAAGTCACTAGACTCAGGTATACAAATTCTATTTTTATGTTTGATTAAACCATAAAAATGAACATAAAAGTCAAAAATATATTTTCAATAGGCTTTTCATCCAAATTTACACTTACATCTTGGAAAAATTTATTAGAATGTTGTTTTTCTAAAAATTTAGTTTTAAAATTATTATGTAGAACATACATGGATACAAGATACATGCATCGAGTAAGTGCATCAAAAACATAATTCTACTTACATTTTACATATAAAATGTTCATATTAATTTTTTTCAAAAATTATAGCCACCTACACTGGTGAACATTTAGATCATCTTTGGAAAACAAATATTCTAGGTTGAATTGATCAAATTCTACATTAAAATGTTTACCAAGCAAAAAGTGTTTCCATTGCTTCAAAGCATGTACAATGGCAGAAAACTTGAGGTCATGCATGGTGTTTTCAATTTTCATGAGTCATATACCATGACTAAACCATCCTAAGTTAACACACCACCTAGGCCTTGTTTGGATGCACTATCCAAAATTTATAATTTACTATTATGATCCAACATAATAAGTATAGGTGTTATGGTTAACATCTCTTTAAGCTTTTGAAAAGCTTTTTCACACTCAAAAATCCAATTAAGCTTCTTACCCTTGCACTATAAGGATGTTATTAGGTTATTATAATTAGATTTTTTCATTAAATATTATTTAATAACCAAAAAAACCCATAAAATATGTATTTCATATATGTTTTTAGGAGTAAGCCACTCTTGGATAGGTTTAATTTTAGCTAGATCAATAGAAATGCAAATCTTAGATATTATGTGGCCCAAATAGTGGACCTCAATTTTAAAGAAAGAAAATTTAGATATATTACTAAATAATTTATTATACCATAGTATTGATATCATTAAATTCAAATGTTGTTCATGTTTAGCTATATTCTTACAATATATCAGAATGTCATGAAGAAAAACTAGAAAAAAATTGTCTAGAAAAACTCTGAATACACTATTCATTAAATTGTAAATGTAGTAGGTGCATTAATTCAACAAAATGTAATTATCATAAAATAATAATGCCCATAATAGGTTCTAAAAGTGGTGTTATGAATGTCTTCATCCTTGATTCTCAACTGGTGATAGCCTAATCTCAAGTCTATCTTAGAGAAGATAGTTGAATCCTTTATTTGATCAAATAGATCATCTATAGTTGGTAATGGATAAAAATTCTTGATATTAACCTTATTAATCATGAAATAATCAACACAAAACTGTAGGGTTCCATCTTTCTTTTTCACAAGGGCCATAGGTGCACCCCAAAGCAACACACTTGACCTAATGCTACCATTTTCTAGTAGTTTTTGTTGTTAAGATTTAAGCTTCTGTAAACCTATCACTTTAATGCAATAAGGTGATTTATATAGGGGATACCCTAGGTGTTACATCAATAGGAAATTCAAACTCCCTCTTTGGAGGTAAACCAGGCAATTTCTTTGGAAAAATATCAAAGAATTCTTTCAAAAATGGATATTCTTGAAATGTTGTTTTTATTAAATGTATTATTTATTATATCTATGAAACATGTAGTTTGAAGAATTTACACACTAATTTATTTAATTATAATGATGATATCAATTTACATTATTTATATTTAAGAAAACTTTAAATTATTATTGATTTCCCATATCATCATAGTATTTTACCAGTTTATTATAGTAGTCTAGATTGGATTTATGCCACCACAACCAAACCATGCCAAGAATGAATTAAAAGATCCAAGAGGAGCTCAAAATAGGTTAACATGGGTATGAAAATTTCTTAAGTCTAAGCTTACTTGTTTAAGACACTTCGAAACAAACACTCTTTTGCTAGAACCAAACTCCACATCCAAACCATCCTTCAATGTCACAAGATTCACTTTACAACTATTTACTATCTTAGGATTAACAAAGCTATCAATTGATTCTAAATCAAACAAAATAGAAATAGAAATATCATTTAATTTACCTCTAAATTTAATAGGGGTTGCTTGAAAATCTACATTTCTATTATCGATATCTGCATACACCCTATGGTTATCTTATTGACCTAATTTCAACTTGGGATAATCCTTATGATAATGATTATGGTCACATTTACAACATACTATTTTCATTTGGAGTGACTTAAGAATGATATTTTCCCTAGTGGTAGGTACATTTTGACTACCTTGGGTTTGATTTCATTTATAATATGTAGCTTTAATATAATTTTGATTCTTGATGTTTTTATTCTACCTTTTAAATCTATTAAGACCATTTGTATTCTTAGTAAATTTGTGGTTTTGATCAGATTTATTAAAATTCTTAGAAGAATGGTACATATTATTATTTTTAGACTACTATTTATTGTATTTAAAATTTTGCCTCACTTTTTGATGAACTTTCTCTTTTATTTTTACCTATGAGCAAATTCAATAGTAGTAGTCAGAGTCTTAGGATTGGTCATATTGATTGACATCATGCATTAATTTCTCCTTCAAACCTAGCTTAAACTTTGTAAATTTAGTCTCTTAATCATGCATGTAGTTAACTTGATGAAACATGTTTAAAAACTTGTTTTCATACTTAGTTACAAATATATTCTCATATTTTAACAACTAAAAATCAATTACTTTCTATTCTTTAAAGTTTGAACCTAGATACATCTTTTTGAACCACCTTTAAAAAATAGGCTAGGTAAGAACCATTAAATAGTAACCATATAAAGTATAGAGATGGTTCCACCAAATATCTATAGCTCTAACTAACTGATAAAAAACCACTTTTTATTTCACATTGGAGGGCATATTATGAAGGTTAAATTACTTCCATAGGTGAAGCAACCATACATTAGTTGCATCCCTAGATTCCTCACATGAAAAGGTTGGTGGAGGCAAATTTTTTAGTTTCTTGATGATATAATCAACCACATTTATAGGGTTGTCTTGGAGCATTAGCTCACCACCTTGACCTTCTTCTCTAAGAGGTAGTTCTTTATGTGGAACACTCTCCGAGTTGTTCAATCTACATTCTTAGGTGTCCAACATGTTTTGATGTGTATTTAAAGTGGTTAGTATCTTATTCAAGACTACCTCTTGGTTAGCATTAGGATTATTTTATTAATGGTTAGGGGATTCAATATTACTACCATCATTATTGAGATAAGGTGCCACTCTTTCAGGATCATTGGCCATATGACCTATACCTCTACCTATACCAAGGTTAACATCCCTTGGGTTATTTTTTTATATTCTAAATCTTGTTCTCACATTCATATAGTGAAGAAATAACTCAATAGGAAAAACAAAAAAACAAAATTTTCCAAAGTTCCCTTGAGTAATAAAATTTGATTTGATACCGATATGTAATAAACACAATTTTGTTTTATAATACTGAGGTAAAAAAATATGTCACAAAGTATCCAACTAAAGTTTATCATGAAAAAATGTAATAAGATCTATAACTGTGTATAGCTAACACAAGAACGAGACCAAGTCCATAAATTAACAATGACCTCATTACAAAGAATTTTAACCACATAGTAATATAATATAAGTGGGTTAGTTTATGAGCACTCATGCACATATATCTACATAATTCACTATGGCCTTCCTAACAAATCTATCACTAACTTATACACTTACCCAAGTACCTGCATAATATCTAAAATAACCTGTACCTCATTAGGTAAATCAAAAAAGTTTAGCAAACAAATGTAGGAAGTAAAACATGTTCATTAATATAATCATCATACTAATATGACATAATCCATATCTACCAAACTCACATGAAATGAGTAGTGGTCATGGAAAAGACTATTTACAAAAGTAATGCAAAGATTTGGAATGCTTTAATAAAAGTTACAAACACATATAGGACAAGATTGTCATCATCCTGATGGGTAGCTTAAGAAGATTAGACTACCGAGTCATAATTGATCAAAGCTATAAGTTTACTAGTTAACCTTATTGAAAATGTTTCAACAACCATGTTTAAGTTCCATTTTGGCATAGCTTATTACCTTCATAAAGTAGGGTTAGCCTAATGGCCTTAACTCGATTAGATGACATTCACAAGGTAAGTCAGGCATTATTAATTATCTTTTTAATTTTTAACATCCTTATTTAGTTTATACAAACATAATTAAAACATCATTTTTTTAATTTACTCATGAGTTCAAAATACTCTATACACTTATATTAGGTTTACCACTTAACTTTATCTACTTAAGTGAATTAAACTTCTTCATAGATCAATGTCATTTAGGTAATGAGTTTCATTTATTGTTAATGACAATGCCTTAAGTCATGGGAATTTTATCTTCCTTATATTCCAAATAAGTTTATCAATTCTAAACTTAATGCTTAAAACTCAATTTATTGAATTTTAACAATCCCTTGTCATTATAATTAAATAGGGAAACTTATTATTATTATTCCATAAGTCATTTCCAGATAAAGAGTAGATGTTCCTCAAACACATCATGCCTTATTTGAACTAACCATAAGAATTTAAAAACTTGATTTAATTATCTATTTTTAAGCTTGATTTTAGTTAAGCTTTCTTAACTTTGAGACATGCATAAGATTGAATAGCATTAATTATATCTTGGTTTACCATCATTCAACCTAACATTCCAATTGATTACTCAAGGTTGTTGTAAATATATTATCACTTTAAATAATGATATTATTGATTCCTTTTAAAGATATTACATTCTTAATAATTCTTAAGAATATATTGAGCTTTAAAAAAAATTTAAGTTCTTTAAAAAAATCCTTAACAAAGAGTCCATATTAACAATTGTAACCTTTAATAGGTTAAGGTAAGTCTTAGGTTTCATTGTAATTTAATGAATACATCTCCCAATGATATAATAATAAACAAATAAATTGACTTGATAAAGTAGTATAAACTTCATCTTAATAAACATAATGTTCAAATATTGTCTCTCAATTGACTATTGTTAACTTAATTCAAAAGAAACCAAATATTTATTTCAATAACCAACTAACTCAATGCCTTAAACATGAGATAATAAGACTAACATTATTATATAATCATATGACATTTAAAAAAATTCATGAATACTTATTCATAATATAATATAACTAAATGCACTTATTCCAACTATGCAAAGAGATGCATCCACATTCTCAATTTATGCATAACAGTTGAGGTTTAATTATGATTATATACACAACAAAACACTCAACCTAATAATATGAAACTAATGAATGTATGAATTTAACTCATATAGCTATATGTTCACATCATCTAAAGACCACAATGAAGTTCCATAAATTCATATATGTAAATGACAACATAATGAATAATTTGATATTTAAATGATTAAATCCAATCATAATTATAAGTCAATTTGCATACAACTAACTCAATTATGTAAATTAATTATAAAATTAAAAATGCATCTCATAATTGAAAAAAATAATATAACTAATGAATTTAATTATATAATACATAATCAATTCATTTTATAGTTGATCTTCTTCATTTTACAATCAATACTAAAAATAATTCAAATCCAATAAAAGTACAACCAAGCAATATTTTTCATGTAGATCAAATGAAGTAAGTTATCACCTCTCTTGTTCTAGTGAACCCAACCATAAGTGGTGCAAGACTAGCCCATACATTAGTTAGATATGATTCAAGCTAGTTGAGATAAGTGAGTAAGATAAATAGTGACTACTAATCTTGACTTAACATAAACCACTCGATGAAAAAATTCAAAAAATAATGTTTAATTATTGATTAACAAAACTAACACCTTTGTAATTATTCCAACTATTGAAAGTCATGATTAGAGATTTTAAGATTTGGATATTAAGAGTGTAATCCATGGCATTGCACTCATAAGCCCAAGTCTTTGTTAGGCTCCAACACTTAAAATAAATACAATTATATTACTATTAGTAACCCATTCCCATATAAATAAGTAAACTTAAATGACACACATTATCTTCGAGTCCCATACCAAATAACATGATTAAAAAGTATCAAAAACCCTCAGCAAAAAGATCAATCAAACTTACAACAGTTTAAAAAATGCCAAACTCAACTCAATTTCAAATAACATAAAGTTCTAGGTGAGTTTTGAACAAAAGAGACTTTATCAATAAAATAGAAAGATTCAAATGTCATTATGAACTGTAATGATATAAACATTTGAATGAAACCATAATGATATGAAAATTCAAACTTTTTATTATTTCCAATCTAAGTCAAGGAATCAAGACAAATAAAATAAAATGTCCAAAACATGTTAACATCAACCAAGTCAAAACCATCATAATTATTTAAAATCATAACCTATCAGTAGAACTTTTGTCTCCATGCATTAAAATAATAATAAAAAAATATTTTATATAAACCCTAATGAAATTTTGACCCATAAAAAATAACTTAAAATTCTCATTTTTTTCTTCCATGGCAACAACCAAATAATAATGCATAGGATTATTTTCACATAAATAATACAACATAGGTTTTCCCCCAAAAATCCCAATAGGGTTATAAGTTCAAAAAATACTAATAAAAGTTTCATAGTCGTGACTTAAACAACATTACCAAAGAATGGAAAATGATTATGAGTTAATCCTTATAGAATAACTTAGGGGTTCAAATACAACTAAGCTATTTTATAATAGCTTATGTATGTGGCCTAATGAATTTTCAATTAAAACAAAAGAGATTCTAAAGAAGAGCAAAATGAACCGCAAATTACACAATAAAAGTTCAACATAACACCCAATAAAAAACACATTGCATGATACAATTGAGGTTGTAATGGATTCCATTTATTTGTGGTTTAAAAACAAATACAACCATAAAATCAAACTCAAACCTTACAAGGTTTTATTCTACACTTCAAGCCATCACAATAATCTTATTGCAAACTACATGATAATAAAAAGATTGCATGCATTCCCAAAAAAAACTAGTTCAAAACCTCCAAGGTCAACCCATAAAAACTCTATGAAATTTAAGTACAATAGTTAACTGAATTTATGTTAAAGAATGAAATATTAATGCTTCCTTGCCTTTCCAAAATAGACTTACATCTTTCTACATGCTGAATGCAAAATCAATTGAACCATTTATGGAAACCTAATGCCATAGAAAACTCCTTCATTTCTTCCACATGGCTGACAAAATGACTAGATCTTTATAGTTCCTCTAAAATAGGCTCACAAAGTCCCTACAACTTAATTGCCTCTAATCCTCTTGGCTACCATATACCAAAAAATCTAATAGAGTGTCCCCATATAATGGGATCTCAAAATGAAAACCTTGAAAATGACCAAAAACAACCCTATTACGATTGGGAAGTCTCTCAAATTATTTTCATCAAGTGAAAATCTAATTCTACCTCTCCTAAGTCAAACAAGCCAAAAAATGCATTTTGAACTAATGCCATTTCTATGGTGGTTCATGGCCCCCATTTCTCTAGCAAAGCCAAGCCAAGACTTTATCTCAACAAATAATGAATTCCAACAAGAGTCTAATACCACAATGCAAGTAAAAAAATTCCTAAGAAAATTCAAACACTTTTAATGCCTTTAAACCATAATCAATAATTAATTCCTTTAAGTAAAATGAAATAAGACTATGACCAGTGTTATATGTCACTAAAGAGTCTGATCAAACACCAAGAATCGACAATGAGTTTAAGGCCTTAAATAATAATTAAAATTTAAGGACCTATTTAAAGCTTAGTCATAATATGTATTAAGACTAAAAGGAAGATAATTAACACAATCAAATAATATTGTGACATTCTAGTAATGCTGACTAGTGTCAAATTCAACTAATCAAAATGAATAGAGTAAGGTACATGTAGAAGTCAAGGTGACTCAAGACTCAATTTGGAATTGCATTTCCAATGTAATTAAATATAAACACTTAGAAAATTAATTCAATCATAAAAGTGACTCAAAACATAAATAAAACAATCAAAACTTAGTTTTTATAAATTTTAAGTTCACTTTTTCTTTTTTTCACTTTCTTGGCCTCACATGACTGCTTGGAGTCACATCTAACCTGGCTCATATAATGTACCTATGGTTATAAAAAACCATCAATGAAACCCATACTATATAATAGAAATAAATACAATAACATTAAATAATATTATAATTAAATTGAATAATGAATTAATAACTCATTAACCATGAAATATCCAATGCTATAATGAAATTACATAACAAAAAATATCTCATAATAGTGAGTTATAGATTTTTTGGGAAAATTTGTGAAGTATATTTGACTGATGCCTTCCCTATGGATCCTTGTTATTTACCCACCACATTTCACCTCTCACATAGTATTTAACCTCTCCAAATAGATCCTCATCAATTCAAATAACCAATTGAACTCTACCCACATTTTTTTGTAAAGGTTTGATTTTATATTTTTAAAATACAAAAAAATAAAATTAAGTTAACACATTTATATTATAAATTTTTAAATATTCGAGTTGGATATATATATATTTTTTAAAAATTTCACCCTACTTGGTCAAATCCCCAAGAGGTGAGGGGTTATTTTTTGTTAACTAGAGGCAAAATATTTTTACGTTGGGGATAGAAATTTTTAGAAGTCTCAATTTATTATAAATTAAGGTAAAATTTCCTTTTAGGAGGGTCAATGTTTGTGATGATAATTTCTATTAATTGTCATGAACATTAAAGTGGGCTTATTTTTATACTCATTTTATTTAAAGTTTTATTTTTTGTCAAACATTTATATAAAGAGATATTTTATACTCGAAGGGTTATGTCTACTTTATTCATCTCCACATCTTATTGTTCTTTATGAATATATTCCCTCTTCTTATAACCCCTCAAAACCTCTAAATACCATGCTTAGAAGCCTAAAATTCATAAATTGTTACAATTCAAAGGCTTTTGGCACATAATTCTCGATAATATTCCAAATTTCACTTCAGATAAGGATCAATATCTATTTTCATGAAAGAAAGACAAGGCCATTAGATAGATCGGTCTCAACATATATGAAATTTTATAATTATATATATTTGATACCATATCATGGTTATGAATAAGGAGGATTTACAAATCCAAGATCTTTTTTCCCACTCCTTATTCTTGTACTCCTTAATTAGACAAAGGGAAAAATTCTTACTACTAGGGAATTGTTTGCATCACATGATGATTATATTTTGGATTTATGTCATCTCACACAATCTTGTTATTTTATTTCTTCTCTTTGTAATAAATTTTATAGCACTTCATAAATATCTATGGTAAAGTCCTATTGAGTTAAAGTTTTGGCCTCTGAAATAGTTGAGATTCAGGATGGATGCATTAATAATGTATTACTTGTACCCAAAATCTCTTTTAATCTATTTTTTATTTATGAAATTTATGATTTTGACACTAATTAAAATGTGGAGCTTACTCCAAATAATTTTTTAATTATATAATGTAAATATCATATAGAGTTAGTAGCTAGAAGTGTAAATGATCATAGTTCAAGGCTCTACACTTTTGATAGGTTTAAGTCTTAATCTTTTGGTTAATATCTTATTGCACATGAAGATTCAATGAGAAAATTATGGCATCAAAGAATAAGATTCCTGAACTATAGACTCATGAAACAAATGAGTGATAAAAATACTATATATTTCCTTCCATAAGTCTCTTGTATTGATGGAGCGTGTCCTGGTTGTTTGTTTGGAAAAAAACATCAAGATCCATTTCCAAAAGGTAAGGCCACATGTGCAAAAACATAGCTAGAGTTTGTACATAGTGATTCTATGACATTTACTACTCACTCTTTTTTTAGGAGCATAGTATGAACTCAATTTAATTAATGACCACATTAGATGAACTTGGTTATACTTTCTCAAGTTAAAAAGATAAGTTTTTGAGATATTCAAGGCGTGCAAGGATTTTGTAGAAAAATAATCATCACTTCCACTTAAGAAGATATGCAATAATAATGGGAGGAGTATGATAATAATGCCTTATATTTTTTTTAGTGAGATTGACATAAAACATCAATTCAGTGTGCCATACACTCTATAACATAATGGTGTAGCTGAGAAAAAGGATAAAGATTTGAAAGACATAAAAAACTATATGTATCAGTCTAAGAACTTAACACCATAATATTGGGTTGAGGTAGTTATTTTTTTTATAATTACATCTATAACCACATGGCACATAAGGTTATGCAGAATAAGATCCTTGAATAATCTTGGCTAAGCATCAAGTTTGATGTTTATGGAATTTTTATTTTCTAAATTAAGGTATGGTCATTTTTTTCCTGGTGACAAGCACAAATATTTGGATAAAAAAGCCAAAAAATATATTTTGATCGTTATTATAAATATTTAAAACATTTATTATGTCACAAAAGATATATTATTTTGATGGGATGCCATATTTTATGATAAATTCAATTTACATGAGTTGGCATCTTATCCTTCTCTCCATTTTCTTCTCTTACTATAGTTGATTATGAGGACCTAATTAATGATGATGATGATGATGTTAATGATATTTTTCCTAATGTATACACTAAATATAATATATTAAATCAATCATATACACTTGGGAAATACCTATCATGCTTGTACCCTTTAGTTCTAAGACCTTCCCACAATCGAAAGGCTCATGTTCACTATCTATGGTGCCAAGTTTCTTATCTCCTAATATGAACACTATTATTATGATGAATAGGCCTTATATATTGTGAAAAATTCTATAAACCTTATCATTATCCTTATCTTCTAGTTTTGTACTTGTACCTATTTTCTAGCTTCCTAGACATTTGCATCCCAGTCAGACACCTAGGTTGACATAAATGTCCCTTTTCAAAATAAGTGTCTAATGCCTAGAAGTCATCAAATTTTAAATTAATTATATCCTTATCATCTACCTAAGTGATTTAATGTGAGATATTTTCAAAGGAAATGATATATATATAAGATCAACCCTCATTCATTCATCACCTAGAAAATATCTAAAAAATATTGGGAACTCATAAGGCAACTTATAAAGAGTAATCAATTAAGAATTCAAGTGAGTAAATATTCCCTATTCATACCTATTTCTATATAAAGCATAGAATTAGAATAACCATTGGTCTGAATTACTATAAGAACATTCCATAAGCCACCTTTTATTAGTTATAAGTTAGGTTAGTTTATGTACTTTATTATCACACATCATATACTCATGCACATAAAATACAAAATTTAGGGGAGAACTACATAAGTCCAAGTCCATCTTCACAGTATTGTCTATGTATGAAATGCCTATTGATAGAGTTTTCCTTGGGATAAATTGACACCATGTGTACACTAACCCATTTTTACCATAGTCACTCCAAGGGTGAGGAATTTAGGGTGTGATCATTTGAAAAAGAGTGATAGCCTATGTACACAATTTGAACACACCAAAATAAAGGTGACATAAAAAACAAAAAGATCCAAATGGTCACATTCAGATCCAGTCACTATTCCCTATTGGACACCTACATCAAAATTAGACACCATCGCCAATATAACCATCTAAATTTAACATAAGTGTCTAAAGCCACAAAGTGAAAAATTATAAAATCTAACAACTATTAGAGAATCTTGATCCACTCAAATTTTAACTTGTTTCAGCCCAGATCTACATATGCATAGTGAACCAACTAAGTATTCTTGTATTAAATTTAATACAATATCAATGAATAGTTTTAATTTATATTTTTGGCATATGTTAATATTATAATTTTATAATGTTATTTATCCAAGTTTTAAAATTAATTAGCTTTCTATAGATCTATTTATCATCCTTGTGGTTATTCATTTCTTTATTCTTAACCCTACTATACCCTTGTACCACCCATTCAAATTTTAGGGTCAAACATTTGGTAAAAATGACCTCTATGTATATTTATGGAAATACTAAACTGATCTAGGGTTTCTAACCTATTAGGGTTTTATCTTACTATTATTTATTTTTGGATCTAAAATTTTACCCCAGGGTGTTACCATCCTCTTGTTTCTAAGATTTGTGTTCACATGCTTAAAATTTTCTTATTATTTGATTGGTGTATTTTGAGCTCCAAATAGATCCATTTAAAAATTCTTTAGTTTAATTTTACACTTAGGTTTGTATATGAAAAACCTCTTTTTGTTTGCCAAAAAATTGTATGAATTTTTTAATTTTTAAAATTTACTAGTTTTAGTAAATATTGACATACAAGGTGAATGGTATACTTATTTTATAATTAATTTTTGTGTTTAATAAAAAAATAAATTTTATTTAATTTAATATATAATATATCTAAAATAAATTCATGTTTTATCATAATAGTTGATTCTTTATTGAATATTTAGGGTTTTACTTGTGAAACATTCCACATTATTTTCTTATTTATCACTCATAATAGATCAATTTTCAAATTCCTCAGAGGTTTTTAATAATATAATGGATTTATACAAAAAAATATTTCACATTGTAAAAATTCTTAGATAATCACTTTTAATTTCTTTCTCTATATTTGGCACATGGTGGTGAGCCTGACCTTTGGTTTCTAAACCCTAGTTTACATAGGGTTTCATAGTTTACTATTTTTATGAAATTTGATTACCTATTTTAAAGTGTTAAAAATTTAAAAATTATAATTTATTTTCCTAAAATTATGCTAAATATGGATACATTTGTTCAAAACTTTCCTTTTTAATATCTCATTATTGTCATTACTTGTTGTCTTCTCTATATTGTTAGAAATTTATAAAAAACTAAATCATAGAATCATCTTAATAAAGATAAAAATCAAACTTATCTTTTACTAATATTGTTTAAATAATATTTATCCTCTTCTTTCTAACCCTAAGGAGGGTGATAATTACCATCCTTCTAGCTAGGTCCATGTTATCACTCCTTCAAGGGGTAGGGTAGATGACATATGTATCCAAGTTCATTCCATGATACCTAGGATTTGTACTTGTGAAAAGTTCAAAGATAAAATCATTCTTACGAGAAAGTTAATAAAATACTTGAAAAATAATTTTAGTTCTAAGATCACATTATTGAAAAATAAGATTACAGACCTAAAAGAACAAATATGTGGTAGTGTTAATTATGTGTGTGTATCCTCACTACCAATGTTGTGCCAAACAAGGTTTCTTATCCAAATGCAAAGCTACAATAGAAAAAAACTAAAATAAGTGATTAAAATATTATACCAAAGGTTACTGAGAGACCAAGATAAATGATTCAAGATAAAGTGATTAAATTACCTCTACCACATCATATAGGGTGACCCAAATGCTACTATGCATATCATATAATGGATGGGCATCATACATATTGTTGTTTCAAATTACAAAACAAAATACAAAACCTCAAAGATAGTAGGAATCCTATCATTGATAAATCACTCAAGAAAACCATTTTCATTGTGAGTAACTCTCCTAAAACACAAGCACAAAAATATAAAATATTGCTACCAAAGAAAAATTTAGAGAAAAAAAAATTGAAAATAACAATCATAGAGCATGAAAAGGTTCAAAAATAAAAATTATATCAATAAAAGGACACAAATTTACCTCTTAATAATGATACCCAGATTTCCAAATAATATGTTCTTAGAAAGAAATATTTACAAAAAATTAGTTATCATGGTCAAGGATTAGGAAAACATTCCCAAGGCATAACTCATCCTATTTCCACAACTATTCAGAATGACCATCATGGATTGGGCTATATTGGCAAACATAATGCAAATTATTCAAATAGGCATATCCATTTTGTCAATGAAAAATATTAAGAACCTACAAATGGAAGAAAGTTCAAGGAAAAGGACAAATAGAGCAAGATCTCTTCCATAAAAAACTAGAGGAACCAACCATGATAAAAATGAAACATTTAACAAAAGAGTAATAAATGCATCTAAAGTGTAATATTAAACATGTACCAATCATTTACCAATGATTCTCAAATCATAAAATCATTGAAATTTAGAGAAATGAAAATCAAGGTCAAAATACAATTGTTAACCCAACTTATGAATTCAATATATGTACCTAAATATTCTTTACATCTCTGGGATATATCATGGAACATGTGAATAGAGTTATTGCATCTGAATTTTGTGTTGTATTTATGCAATGTAATGTCACACATGGATCAAAATCATTCTCTAATATGTTGCATATTAGTCCATTTTGACTAAATATAATGTAAAACTTGGCAAACCATGGTTACTTGAATCAAAGAAAAACAAATCTGAAGAAAAGATACCAAATACAAATTTATAAAAATCACATGATACAATTTCAAATTCTTCTATGCACACATATGGCATATGTTATTCAAGGAATATTATATATTTACCACTCATTACAGATTCACATCCTCATCTTGAGATTATTGAATAACTTGTGCACTTTAAAATTCTCCTAGAGTAACTAAACATGTTCCTATTTCTACTATTCTAAATAAACCATATAGCACTCAATGATGGCTTACATAAACTCCCATTCCTTATATTATTTATTCACAATGATAAATTATTATTATAAATACATTTAACATCATAGATCCTATAGTGCTAGATATTACACCTAAACATACTCCTAGGAAGTACCACTAGTTTATTGCACCTATTTTGCATGGGGTTATACATATGAGCATCTATTAGATGAGATCATAGGAAATTCCTTTCTTTTCAAATATTCTAAAAATATAATAAAGATAAAAAAATTTAAAAAATCCAAAATTATTCAACATTTCCATGACTTACTAACTCTTTGGCATCTATGTTGTTGGTTCCATATTGGTAGATAAATTATCATTTATTTATATATACACATGTTTCACACATCTTTTGAGTGTGATTCATGATTCATACTAATATTGGGCCTTCACTCTACTCATGTCATCAATATGTTAGGGGCATTCACTTATTTGATCATGATACACCCAAGTTACATTATTATATGATCATTTACATTACACATGCCTTGATTCATGCTTAGATATTTTATAGTGTACTTGATATGCTACATACTTAACATTTTTTGATAACAAATATATCTTGGGACTAGTATGATATGATTATTTTGGTTGATTATGATTTATTTACTTTCTTTTTTTGCACTTCCTTGAGTTTTTTCCTTAATTGTTATTATCTCAAATTGTATTGCTTATTCAAGCATTTGAATACGATCCATTTCTTATATCCCCTGTGCCTTTGTTTGCTTATTATGACATTTTAATATGTCATAGTTTATTGTATATTGACATTTGAACATGTTTTTATATGATTTTTGGACATCAAAAATACTAAGTGATGTCCCTTCGATTATGCAATATTTAAACATGCCCCTTGTATACAATATCCTAGACCATTACCTTTTGTATTGGTTTTGAGTACTCTCATGTGTGTGATAGATTTCTTATTGAGCTTGTATTTTTATTCTCTAGACATGTCCATGATTCACATTATGCATATTAGGACTTGATATGATCAAATTCTACATAACTCATTGGTATATCTACCTAGACAGACTACTCCTATATGCTACATGATCCATATATATATATTATATGATTACTTTATCCTTTTGAGGTAAGGTAACTACCAATTTATAATTCCCATCACATTAAAAGGGATGGGAATATCAGTGGGGCCATGCCATAGAAGCATGGATTCCACATTTTCATAGCTACAAATTATATTAGGGGCATGTTATGGAAACATGTTCTCCACACTTACACAGTTCTCAAATTCTTTGGATTCAGTGGGGGAATGTCATGGGAACATGTCTTCCACACTCAAAAAATATCAATTTAGCCAAATTTCATAGTAATATCATTTAGATACACATTTATGTTAACATTATATAAATTGATACCATTATTATACCTAGGTTTTAACTTGAGACATATATGTGGTGAATATGTCATGCAAAGAACACCTAAAATTTCCAAATCAAATCAAATTTTAGATTTTATATAATAATATGGACTATTATCATACATAGGATGGAATTTTATTGAATTTATTGAGCCATTCTAATGTAGTATTTGGTTCATATCTTGGCAAGGTTAAGGTGATTAAATAACTTAATCTTAACAAACTTATAAGTTAGACTTGATTGAATCATCTAACTTCATTAGATTTATAGGATGGAGTGATTAAATTATCCACCCTCACTAGATATATAGGGTGATCTGATTATATCACTCACACTAACTATTTTATAAGTATGATTAGGTTACATGATTGAGATAAGATCAATGGCCATGTGGAAACTCACCTTTTCACCAAGGTTGGGGGCATGTTGTCCTCCAATTTTTCTCCCTCCATATACATACATACATTTTATACACACACACACACACACACACACACACACACACACACACACACACACACACACACACACACACACACACACACACACACGCGCATGTACGCATGCACGCACACATGCATGCACGCGCACGCGCGTGCACACACACACACACATTTCCTTTTGGCAATTTTATTTAAAAAGATGCTTTATTATGAATTATTTGAGCTATGATTAGGATAATTTGGAAACCTAAAGGTGCATATATATATGCACCTTTAGGTTTCCAAATTATCCTAATTATAGCTCAAATAATTCATAATAAAGCATCTTTTCAAATCCAATTGCCAAAAGGAAATATAGTTGCATCCATACATAGATGTACTCCTAACCTTGTTATTTTTACATTCATGCATTTCAAACTATTTCAATTACAAATTATATTCACTAATAATATACTATAACATTATATTAGTGTTAGGTCAATCATTAAAAAAACAATCAAGTGGGACTCAAGCAAAGGAAAATAGTGTTATACACACCTAGGTACACATTTATATTTATTTAAATTAGCAAATTATTTACTAGATTAAAGGGGGAAAATTTAGACACTAAATATATATTATATAACACCTTAGTGTTTTATACTTGGAAAATACCTATCATGGATATACCCTTTAGTTCTAAGACATTCCTATTTATAAAAGAGTCACATTCACTATCTCTTATTCCAAATTTCTTATCTCTTAGTCTAACCACTATTATTATGACAAATAGACATTATATATTTTGAAAATGTATATAAACCTGATCATTATCATTCTCTACTAGTTTTGGACTTGTACCTATTTAATAGCTTCCCAGACACTTGCATCCCAATGAGATGCTTACATAAACATAAATGTCCCTTTTTGAACTAAGTGTCCAGTGTCCAAAACTCATCCAATTGTCAAATGAAATGGATCCTTGTGGTCATCCTAAGTGATTTAGTGTGAGATATTTTCAAAAGGGATTGGTATATATAAAAAATCAACCCTATTTCATTCCTCACCTAGAAAATACTAGGAAGTCCCAAGGAAACTCAACAAGATCACTTAATCAAGCATTCAAGTGAGAAAACTTATCATATTCATCATATTTCCATATTAGGCATAGAATTAGTATCCCTATAGGTTTAAATTATTAAAGGAGCATCTCATGATCCATATTTGTTAAGTTACAAGATATATCACTTTATGTACATGCTTATCACACATCACATCCTCAACCACACACAACCAAAAATGTAAGGGAGAATTACATTAAGTATGAGCCCCTCTTCATAATATTGGCTATGTAGGTGATTTTGATTGATATAGGGGTCCTTTGGGTAGCTTAAAACTATATGAACATTAACCTAATTTTATCATAGTCACTCAAAGGGTGAATAAGTTAGAGTTTTTTCATTTTAAAAAGAGTGATACATTATGTTCACAATTTGAACACACTAAAAGAAAGGTGACATAAAAATTAGAAGGCTCCATGGGTCAGATTCAAATCTAGTGACTATTCCACACTGGATATTTACATCTAACTCAAAAACTAGTGTAAGAGGAAACCTTCCAAATATGATGCAAGTGCCATAATCCATAGAGTGAAAAATTATATAATATAACAATTGTTTTATAATCTTGATCCAATCCATTCATAGCCTATTTCATCACAAATTTGCATATACATAGTGAATCAACTAAGTACTCTTATTTTTAATTTATTTCAATATCAATCAATAATTTTAATTTCCATTTTTAGCATATCTTAATATTATAAATTTAGAATATTATTTATTTGAGTTTCTAAATTGATTGGTCTACTATATATCTATTTATCCCCCTTGTGATTATTCATTTCTATATTCTAAACCCTAATGTACCCTTGTATATCCATTCAAATTTAAGTTTTAAACACCTAATTATCCACCACTGCCATCACCTTATTAGTTTATACCTAAGTGGGATGAATTCAATTTGTAGTTAATTATTTATTTCATTGGTGATATTTCAATTCCTTAATATACTTGATTTCAAACATGTGGTGTTTCTATTTAGAGTCATGATATTTCAGATGATCCAATTTTATTTTCTGCAGTCATAGGTAAAACAAAATGGGATTCTACTATAAAATATGAATATTATTCACTCATGAATAATCACACATGGGACTTGTTATAGATTAAATTTTCACCCTTTTAGAGGTTAATTCAAGTTCTCTCAATCTAAGTACACATAGGAATAATCTTAGGTTATAGGTGACCTCAAGAATATATTAAAACTGTAGATAAGGGATAGATCTATTAATGCATCACTTAATACCAATCATAATCTACAAAATTTAAAGGAAAAGAGAGAAATAAATTATGAACTATGGTGGTGATACACCAAATTTTATGACTACTACCATTGATCGTCATGTCCACTAAGACCTATAAGATTGTAGGAAACATACACTTTTCCTAAAAATAACCTATCACATAAATGCATTGAATAGAGGTAAGGTAGTGTTTGACTATGAGGGAAGATACTTTCCACTTATAACTCTCATGTAACCCATGATGACACTATCCACAACTTGAAATAGATGATCAAATTTCATGAAGGCAAGGTGAATAGGACAACAAACAAAGGTAAGCTAAATCTATAATTGATTAGATCAATCACTCAAAAATCTACATTAAATACAACCATATTAGTAGTTAAAACTCAATCATGTATTGATCAAAGTAATAAAAAATATTAGGGATTCACCATACTCTTGGTGGAAGGATCCAATACAATTTCAAATAATACAATACATATAGGAGAAAGAAGAAGAAGATAAAGAGAAGAGAGGTGTCAATAACCAATGATGGTTGCCAATCACTCATGAAACATGTTAGAAACAAGAAAACCTACCAAAAAATATTTTTGAAGTCTCTATTAAACATGTGTGTACTTAATTTGATGATGATATTCTCAAGGTGGTATAGGAGTTTTGTCTTGCTTGATGACTAATCCTTGAGCTCTTGAAATTGCCCCTTATGATTCATTAGGAAGTGACAAGTCATATTATTTATGTCTAAATGATTATAATTATCTTGTAAATCTATTTAATATCCATAATTCATCATATTTACACCTTTTTTCTATAATCACTTTCATAACTTTCACATTTTCTCTACTTGAGGCTTATTTTTTGTATCCTTATTTTTACACAAAGCTAATAGTTTTGATTTATATACATAACTTATAAGAAATACAAATTCATATTTGATTATCATTTATCTTATTTTATCTTCACCTAAAATTTCATGACTCAATCCCCAGTGTAGACCTACTAACCTAACACCCTCTTTCACAATTAAGCCTAATTAGACCTAAAGCAAGCACACAGTACTAGGCACCATACCATAACATAATTTAATACTATAAAAACACTAAAATATTTTAGGGTATATAAAATAAGGTTAGACAAAAAAATTTCATGCAATTCTAAGGGTCGAAACTTAAGTTATGCAAAATACAAGATTTTAGCCCTAGGCTGGTCTTGACACAAACCTATGTAGGCTAAGATTAAATAAAAGAGGATGGGGTGAAATTTAAACTATTAAAAATATTTTTGATACCTATTTTAGTTATACCCAAACTCTCCTCAACTACTCCAATCATCATTTTCTCTTGAATCATCTTCATACCTCTCCAATATGCCAAGTTTCAAGATTTTGCATGCATTTTAGGATTATACAATAGACTGTGGCTTCCCTTGTATTTTTTATCAACATATAAACATCCTCAACATATTCCAAAGGTATTTAATGAATTAAACACACCTTTATTATCTATCAAAACCCTAAACTAAATATAAATATTGTAATATCTCTTCAATTATTGAAAGTAAAATAGTAGCTCTTTAGTTGGCTTGTAGGTCTTCTTTAGGACTATCACCTTGTTAATTTTGAGAATAACTCATAATGCATGAATTATTATCTATAAACAAACATATTATAAATTTTTAATCAGTATAAATAGTCTCATTGATTTGTCATGACCTTCAATCTTTAACTTCTAACCCAAAGTTGCACTTTTCCTTCAAAATTATGTAGGCAAGCCTATATGTAGATATTCAAGATAGGATTCTAGAGAAAAATATCATTATGATATTCAACCTTGATTGTAAATTACTTATTATGACCTAAAACCAACTATATTATGATGTGGAGATGAACCTACCCTACATTCAATGCTTCATCATGCCTATGAACTAAGTTTCTATACTTGAAGAGCTTAGGGAGGGACTTTTAGATGCCTCTTTGCCTCTTGAATCTCTTAATTTACTTCTCCATTTATGACACTAGTAAAAATATATTAATAAAATTTGGGATATTTTTGTATACACTCCCTATTTCTTACACATTTTTCATATCATGTAAGGTATTCTACAATACATTTTAGTCTTCTTTGTCATAGGTGCACACAAACCATTAAATGCTCTATTTTCATAAGAATTCACTATTTTGATATGTTTATAACTTAATCTTGGAGTTAGAGATTTATAGCCTTCTAGGAAGAGTGATGTGAAGTCTCTAAGGAAATTTCATTATCATCTCTATGTCCATCTTCTATCCTTCAATCTCAACTACCTAAACAAGTGTCTTAGGCTCTGTCTCACTAACTACCTATTTATAACTAAATACACATTTTCTCTCTAAAGGGTTCATGACTACCTTGGGAAAACTATTTTGAGTCTTTCATCAAGATGTAAGGACTATCTATTATTATGATAAACCAATATTTTATTGGTCTCTTGAGATTTTAAATCTATATGAATTAAAAAAATCTTCTTCTAGGCTCTAAAGTCCCTCATATTTAGTTGTCTATCTTTTATGTTTGATATCTACCATTTAAAGAGGTTGCTTGGAGGAATGAGAAGTTTATAGAGGTTTCTTGAATACCATTATAGTAATAAACATTCAATTCTACCAAAACCATCCTTATAGCTATCCTAGATTGGCATGTAACCTATACAATTCACTTCAAAATGACCCTAAGCTCACATTTGAACCCTTTAATTGGACTTATAAGGGAATGATTAGCTTGGATAGGTTACAAACCTTGTCATTAATTTGTTTCCAATCACCTAATTCTTATAAAATTCTCACATAATTATAACTCTACCTTTTTAGGCTTGTAACAAGAGAAAATACTATGTTTGTGAAGGGGTTAAGGCTTGTATAACATTGAAATGCTTATTTATGAGCATGTGTGGTTTCAAGAATGTGTGAGGATAACCTAAGAACCTACCAATTATGTTCACATGAGCTTATCCTCTCATGAAGACACATACTTTTGAATTTAAACCAATAACCTACCATTTTCGTCACTTACAAACTTGTATCTTCATGTTCTACTCATTGATGTATTGAATTATAATTTTGAAAAGGTGAAATAAGACTCTTTAGACACTAAACAAACTCTCACAACCAATCATATGTATTAAATATCTCACAAATGCATTCAAACTTCTTAAAACTAAACTATTGGGGTTTTAGAAGGGTTTTTGACACCTTTTTTGTTAATGATTGTTCATAAAGCATGGCTCCTATAACCCTCAACTAACACATGAAATATTAAGATCATAAAGGTCCTTATATAACTATACTAGATTTTGACCCAACTCACCTTCTCCTTCATGAACCATTGTTAAGAAAATTACATTCTTGAGCTTATGAAAGAGATATTTACCCTGATGGAAAGAATGGATATGCTTTTTACTCCTATTGGGTATTTGAAAGATTTGTTTGTAATTTTTTTGTCTAGGAAAAATAGAGGAATCATTAGATGGAATTAAGAGACTAAATCAACATTAAAAAATCTTAAAGACACCTTCATAAACCCTCCTTCCTTAAGAAATCTGATACATTTTTATAAGACCTTACTATAGATGCTGAACCAGATGTCAATGGTGATCTTATTGACTTGTAAGGTGATGATGTAATATGACAATATCATTCTCGACTCTATTTCAATACCATTTCTCATTATCATCTTGATTTAATGTTAGAGATGGTGACTACGTAGTTACAAAGAGTGTTTCAATATTGAAGAAATAATTTCAGGAACTTTGGGCAAGATGTACAACTAAGTACATATCATAACCTTACACAAATGTTAAATGACCTAAAATACCCCTATATAATGATATAAACCTTCACATTAAATTTATCCTAGTAAGTATCATCTCAAAATTGGAGTATACTATAAGACTAAATCAAATTAAATACCTTAATCTTATCGAAACTACCTTAATTTATACTAAACACATTATAAGTGACCACCTTGAATGATCTTGACAACAAGACTAAGTGATTTCACTTTACTTCTAACTAGACAATTCCAAGATATCTTAAAAGCTATTAAGAACCATACAAGTTTTATCACTATAGTATCCATTATGACCAAGACAAAGCAATTCATATGACTATCAACAAGGTTAGGAACATTATGACTAAAGGTTTGAATTGTAATCACTCATGGTAGCCAATTTTGACTAACTTTTTTAATGACATCTTGGTATTTCATGCTTTCTATGCATTTAGATCAATTTTCTTATGCATCCATTGGGATATGGAGTCACCCATCACTCAAGTACATACATGGTTAGACCTTGAACCTAAAAGAAAATGGCTTAAAATAAGAAAAGATACCTAATACACCTCCAAAACACACAACAAGACAAAAACAACACACCAAAGAAAGATACTCACACACTTGTGCTATAAAGAACTTAGGGAAAATAAAATGTAAGAAAAAATACTAATTATAGCTAAACTTAAGCTATCTTCCTCCTAGATCAAAAGTTTTTTTTTTGAAAACACTTCATGAGATATAAAATGATGTAGAACAAGTTGCTTTTTGAACCTAATGTTTGGTCACAATTGAATAGCTAAAGCTGATGTTGCCCCTATGAGCTAAGATGTGATCACTTCTAAAAGGTGTCCAACTTCACCTCTACTATAACTAACTATTAAAATTAATTAAGAGGGTTTAATAACTATTTATCTTGGTCATCCATGATCTCTTGGAGATGATTAACTGGATAGGAAATTTCTAAAAATATCTCTTTTTAATTTTATTCACCTTTATGAGTGTTCTCTCCTTAAAGGTCCACTATCATTTCATCAAGATCATTTATTGCACATTTTCCAAGACTCACTTTGAAGGAAAGGTCTTATTAGTGCCCAAAATTGCATTGAAGCAATTGGGCCATTATCTATATCAATGTCTAATTTATTATCCCAACTTTTGTCTCCAAAGGTGTTCCTTTGGAAGGTCAAGTTCATGTAAAAATTGGATAAGTCCTTTGTCTGGTCTTTGCTTGGTGAATGTGTCTTTCTCTTATACTTTTTTATATTTTTGAATGAACACAATGTTTGATAGAAACAGGTCTTCAAGCTTTTTTTATTAGACAAAAAGTTCAAAGAATTATCTGCATCAAACATTTTGTCCACTACAAAAGGTCTGAAGGAATTTGATGTCTTATTTATTTTGAGCTAAGTGTTTCAAAAAATATATAAAGGGTCATTTTGTTTTAGACTTTTTATCCACATAAAAATATTGAAGGGTCAAACCTTTGGGCACTTTGTCTAAACACAAAGCTCAAAGGGATTTTTCATTTATTTTAGATCATTTATTTCAAACTTTTTTTCCATGGTAGAAGGTCTGAAGGGAACTTTCCCTTCAGGAATTTTTCCCACACAAAAATCCTAAAAGAATTAAAGGACATATTTACTTTGGCCAAAGGTACTTCTAGAAATTCCAAAGGATCATTTTACCTTTGAATTTTTTTTGAAGGATCATTTCGTTTAGTCATTTTGCCCTTGCAAAATTCTTGAAGGACACTCGCAGAAGGGTCATTTTGCCTTTGCAAAATTTTTGAAAGATTACTTCCTTCAGGCATTTTTCCCTTGCAAATTTCTCAAAGGGCACTTTCAATAAGTCTAAAGGGTAAGAATGGAAGGCAAAGGACACTTGTAAAACTTGTAGAGGGCACTTTCAAAGGATCCAGAGGACATTTTTAGAAAGTCTGAAAGGCACTTTCTATAAATCTAAAGGGCATTGTAAAAGGCCAAAGAGCAATTTTGTAGCATAGGTTCCCTAGATAAAACTTCCTAAGGATATGTTTAAAGGGCTTGAAAGGAACTTTCAACAAAGTTGTTACATAGTAGAAGTCCTATTTCCTTCAAACATTTTGCTCAAGCAAAAAGTTTGAGAGAATTGAATTTCTTTGAGAAAAGGTCAAAGTTAAATTTATGTGGGGAAATTATTTCAGACAAAATGTCTGAAACAATTATCCTGATGAAGGCACAATAATCTAAGGTTCAATTTTTTTGGCAAAAGTGCAGAGGTTCAATTACTTTGAGAAAATTACAAATCTCAATTTTTGTAAGGAAATTGCTTCAGACAAAATGTCTAAAACAATTGTCTTGATGAAGATAAAAGGCTAAATACTCAATTATTACAAGAAAAATGTGTAGTCAAACCCTTTAGATAAATTATCTCAGACATTTTGTCTAAAATAATTATCCTAATCAAATGCCTAAAAGAATTATTAAAGGACAATTATGCCAAAGAAAATCCCAAAGTATAAGTGCCAAAGCAAACAAGAATGTTAAAAACAAAGAATCAAATCAAATTTACATGGAAAAAATTTCCCTAAATAAATATTTCCAAATTGTAGGTATGGCAGTCTCTTGGATGTCTTTTGATGTGTGCACAAACATCAAATTTAAGATATAGAGACTAGTTGTTGGGATTAAAATGTTCTATGAAGTCACACAAGCATTAGTTTTAGACCTTGTAAAGTAACCCTTTGTTTTCAAATGGAGGGAGATCCAATGACATTCATTTTCATAGAGCAAGATGATCTGATAGTGTATGATCAAAGTTGAAGAGTCAAAATAACACAAGAAGCCCATATGGATGCCAAGTGTCACATCCTTAGGGCCAAGAATAGGTAATATCCATTAATGCCCCACCTCTCAAATCATGATCTTATAGAGTACATTTTCTCAATAAATTAAGATCATATGGTGCAAGTTCAAAGTCAAAAGGTCAAGCTTATTGTACATGATAAGGCTCAAGCATGTTCTTGTCAATTGATAGCATGCAGTTTAGCATAAACATTTTGATCGATGGGGCATAATAAGTTAAGGTTTCAAAATGAGCTCAAAGTGAACACAATGATGACACATGGTGTGACAACATTATATATAGTATTGAGAAACTAATGGAGTTTTATCCTTTGATTAAAATCCAATGGCATGCATTGATTTGGCCTAGCCAAATACAATAACATAAGCCAATACAAACTTTTCAAAGTGCCTGAATTACACAAGGAAGTGACAAGTGTTAAGATTATATATATTAGTCACTCTTAGATCCCATAGATGCCTAATTAGATCTAATGTGGCATGCCAAGTGTTAATATGTGGTAAGATTTTATCTTAAATTTAAAATTTACAGCTTTTTCTTAGTTATACAATGAGTTGAAACACATAAGGTCTATGAGCTAGTCAAGAGTTAATATTTAAAATCATGATCAGAGATCATTTTCTATTCATGTCACAACTAGATCATTCCTAATCCATCATTTCAAGGATAGGTTGTTCCATGTCATGTACAAAAGGGTAAGGTAGTTGTCTAGGAGGTCTTAGCTATACAAGTAACTATTCATTGGCATCTCCAGGTAGTTACACATAGTAAAAAAGTATGTCCAACCTATACCATGAAATTCACCTTCTAGGTAGGTGTAAAGGATAATTTCTAGATAAGTTTCACATAAGGACAAATTTTTTTTGGCTCTTCAATTTTTTTTATCCCTCCAGTTATGCAAGTGAGTGATCAACAACATCTTTAGGTGGTTGTAAGTCCTCATCATTATTTATAGAGGTAATTGCAACAATTATCTTTATTGTAAATAGACAAAAATATCAAGTGTGGCCAAGAACATTTTATGACTAGGAACATTTTTAAGGGACTAAAAAAATTTGTTATGCAATTTTTACAAATTACAACCCATAGTCCCAAATTTGGGAAGGATTGAAAATGTATAAATAGGGGCTCTTTCCTCTATTCTAAGATTGTTGTTGGCTATTAGTTATTTTACATTACTATTTTAGGTGTCCATCTTCCCTAGGTCTAGGTTTTATAATTTTTTTCTAGGATCAATTATTGTGTGTATATTTTATCTCCTTTGCTAAGGTAGTTGCATCTATACAACCATTAGAAATCTTTGAGAGCATGTGTATGTCTCCCTTGTCAAAAGAGTAATCTCACCATGACTATCCACATGGCAACATTTTGAAGTGTTTATGTTTGTAATATTTATTTTCAAGTCAAGTAGAAAATGTTTGTGGTTATTTTTTGTATCATATTAATGAAATGTAATAATATGTTTTGAAATTTCTACTAATTAGATATTTGGGTTTGTGTTCATTATTGGTTGTCATTTTGAGCATATACGTAGGTTATAAATCCCTTTCTATAGTTATCTTTATAATTGTTTTGTTGAATACCTTTTAGGGGCACCCTGGGTTCATGAATTTAGAAAGAAAAAGTATTTGAGATTCTAGTTTTAGTGTATTTATAGGATTTTAGAGATCAATTAATATTTACCATTATCTTGCATTTGAATTTTTTTACATCTTTTCTATGAAATAATTGTCATGAAATTATACCAGACACCCTACTATTTAGAAGCTGACATCATGCCACCCTCCATTTTATAATTAAATATAAACTTATCCTACCCTATCCTACCATACAAATAACACACTTTGTCACATACTATAAGTGTTACTTTCCTTGTATATGCATAAGATCTTGCATTATTTAAATGTGTTTTCAACTTATGATTTAAATCCTAGTATTTCATTATTTTTTAAGTCCCTTGGCTATTGAAGATTCTTCAAAATGAAGACTGTAATCATAATTTCATCTATCTTTAGTAGCTTGTGTATGACTTAGAGCATTTATGCATTTCATGTAATAACCCTTCATGGGTGAAGTGTGAAAAATTGGTTATACCCTAGTCATATTTGTTCTTCATGCCAATAATCCCTATGGATATTGAATTATAAAATTCCTCCATGTGAGTAAACTACCCCATATGTTCTCTCACCTTGGTTCAGGTAGAGCCAAAAGTAGCAAGGAGTTAACCATACCCTCTATAGGTGCTTCTTAATCATTTTTACATTTGATTTGATCTTTATTCCAAACCCTCCCCCATATACAACAACATACTAGCAAGTTTTCCATCATCACTTGCCATTTTCTTTCAAGTGTGCAAGGCCAAGTGTATGAGGTGTACAACTGGGAACTAACACTCTTTTGGCACCATTGCCAGGGACTAAACTAAACTTTTGGTCACTTATGTTGCTAGAAATTATTATAGAGATCCAATAGTATTTCATCTCGTGAATCTCTCTACTATTACTACATTGATATGACTATCTTGGTTGTCAATGTTGTAACACTCTATCGAGGACGTGGTAGGAAGTTTTTAAGGTTTGATAATTTGAATTCTACTAAATTTATTACAAAGAACTATTGATATTTCATGTTTAAAGGTGTTCTATCCCTTTTGAACATTATTTTGAAAATTAAAATATCTTTATTCTCTATCTCATTAAGCTTTAATAAGTTTAATTTCAGTCTATATCACAATAGTTTGTAAACTATTCTATTATAGAATTTTGATTTTAGTGGCAACTCTTACTTTTTTTTTGGTTTCAAGAAAGATTGGTGCCTATTCTAAATATTCTACTAACTTTCAATCATGCCTATCTTCTTTTTTATAAAGTTAGAAGGATTGAGATCATATTTCAAAGGTGAATCATTAAAGAGACTTGTTCCACCCTTACGTGTTCCTCAAGGAAGAAGGGGACAAGTCTAGAAGCCTATTGAAGGGCAAAGATTAGTTGCCAAAGGTTGTATAGTTTTTGATAATCTTGAGATCTTCATTAACCCCCCCATTATTGAGGATTATCATAGCTCTTCTACTAATTTTTAAACACATAGTCTTATTTATTTTCTAGCTCCTTCTCAACCAGATGAATCCCATTCCAAGTATAATCCACCAAGTCCACCTCATTCACCCCCTTATATCCCTTTGTCATTTTCTCTTGAACCTCTTATTAAACCAATCGTGAGGCATAGGGACCAATATGAGAATGCACATCCTACATTCCATGTTCCTATATTTTGGCCTATCAATTTTGATGAGATGCACATCTATCCTAATGAGGTTCCAAATGAAGTTAGGAAATGTCTTCCAAAATTCTAGGGGAATAATGTAGTAAGTAGTGATCAACATCTGAGGGCCTTTCAAAATATTATTGAAGATTATGAGGTTGAATATGAATATGTTTGCATTAATCTATTTGTGTAAATGATGGATGAAGATGATCATGAATGGTTTAATTCCCTTCCTATTAGATGCATTGATTCATGGGAAAAGATGCAAAATGTTTTTAGAATGTAGTATGGTGATAGGATTGATCCAAGGTTTCTCTTGGCTAAATTTTAAAATATCAAGAAGAATCCTAATGAGTGTGTGTAGGAAGTCAACACTTAATTCAACAAGACTGTGATGTGGCTACCCAAAAAAATAAATCCCAATAGCACAACATGCTTTATAAAATACTATGTTGCCTTTGATAAGAAGGCTGCATATTTCTTGAGGGATAAGGATCCCACTAACTTGTGGTTGGCATTCAATATGGCCATCCAAATTGAGAACAACATTAAGGTTGTGGGAAATCCTTTAAATAAGATAGCTCATGTAAAGATGGTCAATCTAGAAAAGACACATCCCATGAAGACAACCAACTTGGAGGAAACTATCAAAACCTTGGCCTTTACTATCAAAGAAATGGCGTATAAGTTGGCTAGAGCTAAAAAGGGGTCCCTCAAGTGTCCACTAGCTATGAGCAGGCTCCAAATCTGAATCAAACCCCAAAAGGGCCTAATTTTCACAATAGATACAATGATAGAGGGAAAAGGCATTCACAAGAAGATAGGATGAACATAAACCATTATAGAAGGTCTAAAAAGGAGGTACCTAATCCTTTAAATACTAAGGTAAATGTTATGAATTATAATTTAGACATTGTTTAGTGTGATAAATGCTTCCTTCCACACCCTCCATGTGATACTTATGAATAAATTGATGAAGATATAGATGCACCTAAATATGCATCATCTGACTATGAAAATTTTATTTTTGATTTTCAAAGACCTCAAAATGAATCATATACCTCCACAAAATTTCTAGATGATACTATGGTTGATCAATTTTGGAGCACTATCGAAATGGAGAGTGTCCCAACTTTTTACTTTGCTTATGATGTTAATTTGGCACAAGCATATGAATTTATCATTCATGATTTTGATCTCTTACTCTATATGATGATCAAGAAATATCTTGGTGGAAATCCATCATATGAGTTTCCCAAAAGAAGGAATATAAGTTGAGAAGTAGGAAATCAAGTGATGCTCCTTAAAAAACTACCCATGTAAGTTCAAAGGTAGGGAATGTAAGGAAGGAATTAAAAAAAACTACAAGAATCTTAGAATCTTCTAAAATAGCACCTATGTTCCAAGATATTTTGCCTAGAGGTGCTCCTGCTAAGAGAAATAAAACACCCATATTGTCTAACATCCCTAATGGTGTAAATGAGCTCAAACAAAATCCACCCTTCAAAGTTGTCAAATTTCTAAATCCACCTCACCCTAATCTACTTTAGACCTTGAGTGACTATATTCCAACTTGTTGGGTGAATATTTTGTCACTAGCTGACTGATGGCAAAATGGTTACATCAACCACATCGTAAGGAGATTTATGCAAAAAAATGGGTGTGGTGACCATAGCCAGAATGAGATAAATATCTCCTCTCAGTAAGGGGAGGTTCCCTATAATTTATAGTATATATATAATCTGAAAATAGACATAGGGGTGAAATCATACCATCCATCTCTCTTTTTTTAGAGATGATGTTCATAGAATAGAGGAGAATTCTAGTGTAATTAATGAAGGTACTTCTCTTCTTTCAAAAGTGATATTCAACCAACAATAGGATTCCTCCTGGGTAGTAATAGAAACCACAAGAAACCAATGAAAGCACAAAGTCTTTCATTGTCTCTCCTACTAATTAGGATAAAGGAACACATTAGGATTAAGTGTAGCTCAAAGTCTACACCTAAAACTACAATCGATTAAAGGATTATGAAGGATAAAGAGAGCTCAAAGTCTCTCTAGTATCCTTTACACAAAACATAGACTGAAGGCAAATATGGTAGCACAAAGTCTCCCACAATTAACTTCAGGACATCTTCCAACCTATTTCCACTTGTTCTGATTATTTGATTAAATGGACAAGACCATATTTAGGAAACAAACATAAGAAAAATTTCCTAGATGAGACAAGCTTATTCTAACACAAAGTCTAAAAGGCTGCTTGCTTTCTCATTCATTCAATAAAATATGATTAATAGTCTAAGCTCAAAGTCTTAGGAATGCCTTTCAATTTGGGTAGAGCTTCACTTCTAATAATAGAGAGAGATATCCCTTATAAAAAATGAGAGATTATAATATATAGCATCACAAGAAAGACTCGGGTGCTTGTTTTCATGAACACAACCCATGTTGCACTGAATGCATTGAATATCTATGAAAGGGCTATCCTAGAACAAGTCATCAACCATGAGTTTGGTGTTCTGAATCATCTCAAATGTCTCTTCCTAAGCATGGGATGTCTAGTCTTCTTTATGATGCTTACACAGTTGTCCATTCACCTTTACTCAATACAAAAAAATAGGCCATGCCTTTGAATGTTTGTGTTCTTTGATGTCTACCTGGTGGACTATTACACCTACTAGAAATAACTCTCTTATAGATATTTTTGGATTTACTATAGTTGTTCTCTCTTTCCTTGCCATGTTTTGTCTCTTCTTGGTGATCTGAGCTCTCAAGGCTATCTTCTCATTTTCTACTGGCTCTTTCGGCTCCTTTCTGGGTTGGTCATTGAGTTTGTTCTCAAGTCTTTTGAAAACCAATGATTACTCCATTACCCTAAAATCAACATCTATGGGGACGTCACTAGTCACCTTGAACCTATTTGAACCTTGAACCTTGAACTCTTTTGGTTCAAAGGTTTAGTGGTTCAATGTTTTGTGAAGGGATGCGTTCACTTTCTTTTTTCTTCTTCAGTTGAACCATTTCTTCAAACCTTTTGGTTGAACATCTTTCTAGAATCTTCCACTTCCTTCATTCACTCAAAGCTTCCTTTCAAATTTTGAACTCTTTAAACCTTTTGAACCTTTGAACCATTTTGATTTAAGGTTCAATGGTTCAATGGTTCAATCTTCACTCTTTGAATCCTTTTATTCTCTAAGTATTTTGAACTTGTTGAACCCGTTAAACCTTTAAAATTTTGAACCTTTTGAAGTTCAAGGTTCAATGGTTCAACAATTCAATGTTAACTCTTTGAAGCCTTCTTTTCTTTAAGTCTACCAAAGTCATTGAACCTTTGAACTCATTGATTCTTTGAACTTGGTAGAGGTGGGGTTCAATGGTTTAAGAGTTTAAAGTGGTTCATTCTATTTTTTTGAAGCCCGCCGTTATGTATTTTGATCAAACCTTTGCATTGAACCATTCTCAAAACACTAAGGAAAATCCTTAAGTGTTTTGAAATCCTTTTGAAGAATGCCTGCCTATTGAACCTATGACTTCCTTAAATAAAAGGGTTTGAATATTTGAAAATACTTAACTACTCAGAACATTTTTGAGAAAGAAAAGAGAGAATTTTGGTTTGCAGGACCAAAATGGTCAGTATGTTGTCCACAAAAGCAAGTGACAGATTTTGGGAATAACAACTAGCTTCAGTTGGGGAACTTCCATCAATTAAAAATTGAAGCAATCGAAGGGAGTAGAAACTAGAATCTCAATGCCTTCATCTATGACATTGGGCTATGGAGTCATGCTACCCAAAAATAAAGGCACCAAGAACCCAATGGCACCAAAAATAAGCAAAAAACACAAAACAAAGAAAGACTATACAAATGTATATATGTACAACTAGACTTATCTGATACTTCAAGAATTGAAGTGCTTCAGATGTTTCCCACTATGAGGTAGAGTAAATGGCATTCCATCTTGATATTTTAGTAAGAAACTATTTTCACCATTTAAATGATGAATGACGAATATGCCTTTCTATAGGGAATCCAATTTTCCATACATTCCTTTTGGTTCTCTCCTCTTGTCCCACAACAAGACTTGATATCTAACCTAAAAATCATGGATCCCTACTTTCTGGTCGAAGAGTCTCTTTACCGAACTTTGATGCACAATAATTCGGTCCACCACCATAGTTCATTGCTCATTAAGTTCAGTCAAGCACATGATCTTTTTGTTGATGGAAATTTCAAAAGTTGAATCTTCCACTACCTTTGATAACTTTAATGCTGGTAATTCCAGGGTGATTGGTATCTTTGCATTGAGACCATATAGAAGTTGGAATGGAGACATACCTATCACCCTTTTGGGAGTAATTTTGTCTACCCATAAAGCATCAAGCAATGCTTTATGCCAAGTTTTTTGATTGTCATCTACTAGCTTCCTTATAATGGTCACCAAGTTCCTGTTGCTTGATTCTACTTGACCATTTCCTTGCAGATAATAGTCAGAAGAGTGGGAGAGAATAATCCCATAATAGTAGCAGAACTGGGTGATCTCATGAGAAGAGAAATAGGCTACATTGTTTGTTACAATCTTGGTTGGGACCCCATACCTAGAAATTATGTTTTCCTTAAGGAAATTACACACTACTTTTGAAGTAGCATGCTTGAATGAAATGCCTTACACCCACTTGGTAAAGTAGTCTATGGCTGTAAGGATATAATCATGTCCAACACTCGAGGATAGATTTATAGTGCTAATGAAATTAATTCCCTATTACTAAAATGGCTCTTCTATCACTACAGGCTTACTAACTTGGGTTTGCTAATAAATTGTTGACACAACTCGCATCTATGCATCAAAGTATATGAATCTTGAAATAGAGTAACCCAATATTACCTAGCTCACAAAATCTTCTGGGCAGTCACAGGCGTAGAAAAATGTCCTCCACAAGCCAAATAATGGAATGACTCCAAAAGTTTGTTCTACTACACTTTATCCATGCAATGAAGGAATACCCAATCGAGGTTCCTCTTATATAGACCATTATCCCACATGACAAAGTTGGAAGATTTCAACTTAACAATCCTCTTTTCTTTATGAGACATGTGAGCAGGGCACTCACCATAGGTAAGGAAATGAGCAATATTCAAATACCACTCATTTGTAGTGGTGACAAAGAGAACTGTTAGCATGTCTTCAACTTTTATTTCTTCATGCCCTGCTTCTTCTAGTATGTTATCAGTAGTTAATTGGTAGAGGCCCCTTCCCTGCACAAGTTTTATTGGTTTGATAATAAGATCAAACTCCTATATTTTGGCAATCCAATTACCCCTTTTAGTTCTAAACTCTTGCTGCATTAGTATGGACTTGACTATTGTAGTAGGAACCAAAGTAATAGTGTGTGAGTTCAAGATGTAAAAATGGAAGTGGTTTACCACCTTTACCATAGCATAATCATGTTTATTCATGTTTGAGTACTTCATCTCATGAGATTTAAGAGGACAACTCATAAAGGAGATGGGAGATTCCACACCTTCTTTGTTTCGTTGAACCAATATGGATGAAAGTGTGTATTTAGAAGCATAGCTATACATCATGAAGTCTTTAGTGTAATTAGGACAAATCAAGATTGGCACATAGGTGATAGCTTCCTTGATTTCTTGAAATGATGACTTGCCTTCTTCAGTCCAGCTGAAAGTGGCTTTGCCCTTCATCATATTGACAATGTGGCGAGTCTTCTCTATAAATTTAGGAATGAACCTTCGTAGAAAGTTCAACTTTCCAAAGAAAGAGTGAACTATAGTTTTATTGGTAGGAAGAGAAATATCTTAAATGGATTTGACCCTTTTTAGGTCGATCTTTATGCCTTCTTAGGACACAGTGTGACCGAGAAGTTTCCCTTTAGTAACCTAAAAAATTGATTTCTTAGGATTAAGACAAATACCATTATACCTACATCACTCTAGCACTTATTGTAGATGATGCACATGATCAAGACAATGCTTAGGAAAGACTATCAAATCATCAAGGTATACCGTAATGAACTTACCTATTTCATTTTTGAAAGCAAGATCTATTGCTCTTTGGAAGGTGGCACTAGCATTGATCAATCTAAAAGGCATTTTTTGATATGCAAAGGTGCCCTAAGTTGTTGTGAATGTGGTCTTATGTTGGTCTACTTCACCAAATTTTGCTTGATTATATCCTAAAAAACCATCCAACATTGATAACATCTCAGTCCCAATTACTGTTTGCAGTAACTGATCCATGATGGGTAGGGGATAGCTGTCCTTTAAAGATGACTGGTTCAGATTTTTGAAATCAACACACAAGTGAATCTCTCCATTCTTCTTTCTTATAGGGACTATATTCACAACCCAGGTGGAATGATGAATTTGAAAAATAATTCTTGCATTCAGTATTTTCTGTATCTCAGACAAAATCCTGCATAATATCTTGAGGTTGTACTACCTTTGCTTCTACTTGTGAGGTAATGACCCAATCTTGAGAGGAATTCTGTGATTTATTTTTTAGGTCTGAGAGATTTTAGATCATCATATGAATATGCCAAAATATCAATGTAATGGTGAAGTAGTGTAATGAATTTGAGTTTTTCATCATGGGTACAACCTTTCCCAATGTTGACCATTTTTGGATTGTCTTCTATACTCAAATTGATTTGATCAAAATCCTTGGAAGATTTTGAATCCATTTGCTATTCCTTGATAAACCTATCATTCTTGTTGAAAATTTTCTCAAGAAAAATTAATCCTTTGGTAATTTTATTCCCTTTGAGCTGAAGGAACTCTTCATCAACTTTTAAATTTGTTTGTGGGGCTGATTCTCATGGTAGAGATTCACTGCCTTCAAAATAAAGATTTTTAAAGCTATTTATTTGTTCCAAAAAATAAATAATTTGGTTGTTGCCATTGAACACTGGCCAATGGTTAGAATTATTAGGTGCACTTCGTTGAAAGACTAACTCAACAGTGTACCTATCTTCTTTAAAATCTTAGTGAGGGACCAAGAGAGTTGTAGAGATAGCAAGTACATTTGTACAACTATTGAATTCTCTAAGCATGATAGAAATAATTAAAGCATCAAAGCTTTCAATGTAGTCCCACACCAAATTTTGATAATGTCACAATCTCTCATTCTTGGTTTAATACAGGTTCCTCACTTGACAAACCACTAGTTTAGCATCTCCTTTGGCATGAAGGATTTTAACACCTTTATCTTGAGTAGCCTTTAATCCAAGTAGCAATGATTCATACTCAATAGTGTTTTTGGTGTTGCTAAACTATAAATTATATGCATAAGGGAAAATATCTCCTTGAGGAGATATTAAAACTACTCTAGCTCCATAATCGGTAGAAGAATTACTACCATTGAATTCTAGAATCCAAACATCATTAGAATATGATCTTATTTTAGATTTTTCTTTATCAAGAAGGGAAGATCCCTTTTCATGTGTACTGCACCCTATTAATTCTTTTGATGTCTTATCTAAATTTTTTGGATTGTCACTTAGTAAGCTTTCATCTACTGAAACAAGAACATCCTCAGTAGACAAAAAGTAATTACCCATTCCTGAAGACTCAAATAGAATTTGGGCTTCAGGGGCTGATGTTTGGGTGACAATGTACTTTGCCTCCTTCTCAAGAAGTAGCCTTTACATGATGCCCTTGATAGGGATCCTCACCTCAGACAAGTTCATGATCAATTCTCCACCAATGTCCTTGCAAAAATTTTGCCCAAGAAGAATGCCATAGGAGGCTAGGACGTTGGCCACTATGACTGTCATTTTGATTCTTTTATCTGGGAAGGCCACAAATGCAAATTGAGCATCTTTGATTTGTCCCAATAGAGGCACTTATTTTTTTTCCATGGAGAAATATCTCCCAAAGGTCTTAGTCAGTGTGAGACTAAGATATTTTACGACCTTGGTAGACATAAAATTGTCAGAAGATCTTGAGTCTATAATGCAATAGTTCAGCTGATGACTGTTTATCAACAGGGAGACATAAAATGGTTCTATCTTCCCAGGGGAATTTGGAGAAGTAATCACAAAATTATTTTAGGTAGGTGTGTTCTTTGGGGGAAAATGAGTCACTTTCAAAATTTCTTATCCTACAAGGACAGTTTTACTCTTGACGCATTAAACTAACCTATCCAACTGCTCAGGGTTGGATTGCAAGAATTCAAACTCAAACATTTGAATTTTGGTCTTCTTAATATGGTCAATTCTATCAAATGACTGAAATGATTTAGAAACAAAGGAAGGTAATCCATTAATTTGTATTTTACTAGGTGTAGGATTGGTCTGTGAATTTGAAGTAGAAGGTGAAGGAATATTTGAGGTACTTACTTTTTTAGTGATCACTGGGTCCTTTGATTTGAAAGGTAGAGAAGTTCCCCATTTAGCAATTGAAATTGCTAGTTGAGATTCTTCCCCTATCTTTCCTTTATCCACTTGTTGAGTTGACTAGTTTTGGGACTTGGTAAATACAATGTATGATCCATCAAATTCTTCACCTTTACTTCTAGGTTCATCCTAGTAATTCAAGAAACCAATGTTGGAGCTGCCAATTAATTCTTCTTGGCCTTCTATAAAGAGATCAATGTCATCTTCTTGGTTCAACTCAGGTTGGAAAAAAAAATCATATTTAGTTTCAAGATAACCAACTACTGAATTAGCTAGTGTTGCTTCCATGGCAAGCTTCCCTAGTGGGGGAGGAAGGCAATTTGGTTGCCCTTGATTTTTGATAGCATTGCCTTGATATGACTGGTTGGGAAATGTCCTCCTTGATATATCCTGATAAGGAGGAGCAGACATCCCTTGTGCCATTTACTTTTTTAGAGCTAGCAATTCATTTACTAGATTTTGCACCATAGGATTAGTGGTGCCTATAAAAGACTATTCAAAAGATGAAGAAGATTTACCTCTATTAGGATCTCTTCTTATCTTTCCTACCAAGATAAGGTCATCTTCAACCTTAGTGGCCAAAATTTGAGCTGCAGCAAGATCTATGTGGCCAGCTTGCCTCAATAGGAAACTCACTTTAGGACACTGAGAATTGATGAAGAAGCATTTAAGATTCTTAGGTGTCAATTGAGCAATTATGGAAATCATGTTCTTCAGCTTGTCAAATTTAGCAATGAAGTCTCTCATGGGTTCATGAGGCTCCTTCTTCATTTGTGTAAGTTGGGCTAACCTAGCATGTGCATCTTCTATAAGTTTGAATCTAGCCTCAAATTTGGCCTTGAGAGTGTTCCATTTAGTCACTATTTATGTTTATAGATGATAAAACCAATCTACAATAGTGCCTTGTAATGTATCTATAAACAATCTAATTGTAATATCTTTATATTCAATGCCTATTAAACCACAGGCTATGTAAAAGGCTGCTATATGTTCATCAGGATGAACTTTCCCATCACCATAGAACTTGGGTAAATTTTTCCTTGAGCTATGGGGTAGTTCATGTAAAGTTGAGGTTAGATTCAGGGGACCAAAAGCATTACCCTAGGGACCTTGGACTGCCATGATATGGCTATTGAAAGGAGGGATAATAAATCTCTACGGGATATGTATGGACAAAGCTCTACTAGCAGAGGGAAGAGTAGATTTGTCTAGTATTGGGGACCTAATGTTTGTAGGAGGAAAACTCATAGTTTGCTAAAGGTGAGATGGTGGAGGAAAAAGATCAAAATTACTTAGCTACACCAACTCAAATACATGGTCAACAATACCTTAAGATCTCTAGCTTCGTGTGTACAATGGATCTACCAGAGTGTAAAATGGATATGGAAAATAAATGAAACTACTTCAATTTGAAGCTTGAGGCTTCAAGCTACTTAAATTTTCCTAACAGAGTCACCAAAAATTGTTGGGTGAATATTCTGTCACTAGCTGACTGACCACAAAATGGTTACATCAACCATAACATAAGGAGATTTATTCAACAAAATGGGTGTCATGACCACAACCAAAATGAGATAAATCTCTCCTCTCAGCAAGGAGAGGTTCCCTATTTTATATATGTATATATATATATATATATATATATATATATAAGCTAAAAATATACATATGGGTGAAATCATACCATCCATCTCTTTTTTTCAGAAATGATGTTCACAGAATAGAGGAGAATTTTGGTGTAATTACTAAAGGCACTTCTCTTCTTTTAGAAGTGATATTAAACTAATGGTAGGATTCCTCCTGGGTACTAACAAAAACCACAAGAAACCAATGAAAGCACAAAGTCTTTCATTCTCTTTCCTACTAATTATGACAAAAGAACACAATAGGATTAAGTGCAGCCAAAGTCTGCACCTAAAACTACAACAGAGTAAAGGATTACAAAAGATAAAGAGAGCTCAAAGTCTCTCTAATATCTTTTACAAAAAACATAGCCTAAAGACAATTATAGTAGAACAAAGTCTCCCATAGTTAGCTTCAAGACATCTTCTAGCTTATTTCCACTTGTTCTGCTTATTTGATTAAATAGACAAGATCATATTTAGGAAATAGACATAAGAACAATTTCCTAGATGACACAAGCTTATTCCAACACAAAGTCTGAAAGGCTGCCTGCTTTCTCATTCATTCAAAAAAATATGATTAATAGTCTGAGCTCAAAGTCTTAGGAATTCCTTTCAATTTGTGTAGATCTTCGCTTCTAATAATAGAGAGAGATCTCCCTTATATAAAATGAGAGATTATAATATATAACATCACAAGAAAGACTTGGGCGCTTGTTTTCAGGAATTGAATATATATGAAAGGGCTATACTGGAATAGGTCATCAACCTTGACTTTGGAATTATAAATCATCTCAAATGTCTCTTCCTAAGCATGGGTTGTCTGGTCTTCTTTATGACACTTACACGACTGTCCATTCACCTTTACTCAATATAAAAAATAGGCCATGCCTTTAAATGTTTGCGTTCTCTGATGTCTACCTAGTTGACTGTTCCACCTATTGGAAATAACTCTCCTATAGATATTTCTAGATTTCCTATAGTTATTCTCTCTTTCCTTGCCACATTTTGTCTCTTCTTGGAGATCTGAGATCTCAAGGCTATCTTCTCATTTTTTGCTAGCTTTTTTAGCTCCCTTCTGGGCTAGTCACTGAGTTTATTCTCAGGTCTTTTGAAAACCAATGGTTATTCCATTACCTTGAAATTGACATCCACAGGGACACCATTGGTCACCTTGAACCTCTTTGAACCTTAAACCTTGAACTCTTTTGGTTCAAATGTTCAATGGTTCAAAGGTTCAATGTTTTATGAAGGGCCGCATTCGCTTTCTTTTTTCTTCTTTAGTTGAACCATTTCTTTGATCCATTTAGTTGAACCTCTTTATATAATCTTCTACTTCCTTCGTTCACTCAAAGCTTCCTTTCGAATTTTGAACTCTTTGAACCTTTTGAATCTTTGAACCTTTGAACCATTTTGGTTCAAGGTTCAACGGTTCAATCTTCACTCTTCAAATCCTTTTATTCTCTAAGTCTTTTGAACCTGTTGAACCTGTTAAACCTTTGAACTTTTGAACTTTTCAAAGTTCAAGGTTCAATGGTTCAACAATTCAATGTTAACTCTTCAAAGCCTTCTTTTCTTTAAGTCCACTGAAGTCATTGAACCTTTTAACTCGTCGAACCTTTAAACCTAGTGGAGGCGGGGTTCAATGGTTCAATGGTTCAAAGTAGTTCATTCTATTTGTTTGAAGCCTACCGTTAATTATTTTGATTGAACCTTTGTGTTGAGCCATTCTCAAAACACTAAGGAAAATCTTTAAGTGTTTTGAACTTATTTTGAAGAAATCCCGCCTATTGAACCTGTGACTTCCTTAGCTAAAAAGGCTTGAATATTTGAAAAAAAATAACTGCTCAGAACATTTTTGAGAAAAAAAGAGAGAATTTTGGTCTATAGGACCAAAATGGTCAGTATGATGTCCACAAAAGCAAGTGATGGATTTTGGGAACAACACAACTGAAGGTGTTGTTACCCTTACATCAAATACACCTCTTCTAAGTATAGTGTGTGTGATATGGCTCAAGTGTTGAGTCAAATAAAAATCATCATGCCACTTGTTGAGTTATGGGGAATACCTAAACATAGGAAGAGGGCCTTTGAATATTTAGAATTTGGGGAAAGGTTAACTATGAATCAATTTGAGATATCCCAAGGAACCCTACAAGAATATGAAGAATCAAAAGAGGTTATTGAACCTACTCTGAAGGTTTATTTAGGGACTACATTAGTGGAGAGTTAATTGAATGTGGATGCATTTTATATGACCCTACTAATCAATGGTCTGATTATTCACAACTACATGTTTGGTTCTATAGCTTCTTGTAATTTGATGCCCTTGGGTGTCCTCAATGAGCTTTGAGTGAAGATCATGTGAGCCTTTGATAGGTGTTATGCCATGGGATCATGACATGTTCTAGTTATTGGACAAGTTAAGGGATTGGTGGTACAATTGGTAGTTTATCTTGCTAAGTAATTAGACATGGATGTGGTAGTTGTAGACTACCCACCTAAATTGGGGATGACGACATCATGTACATGGGATATGAGAATTATTTGAAGTGTGTAGATAGACCTTTCCTATGACACCATTCATTTGGGGGGGGGTAAGATGGTTAGACTTTATAGAGAGCTGAAGATGCTATATGTGATTGAATATCCTAAGCATGATCTAAATGAAGTGTTATACATAGATGTTGATTTGGACAAATTTGTTGGGAATGTTGATATTAGAGAGAAACTTAATATTTTTGATGTTGAGCCTGATAAGGAAAATGTAGTTTTAAAAATTTGCTTTGATGGGGCTTGCTCCAATCTTGGAAATGGAGCTAGGGTTGTCTTATATACTCGTAATGGTAAATGTTTTATATTTTATTTTCAACTTTATTTTGAGTTCATGAATACTACTTATGAGTATGAGGCACTCTTTCTTGGTTTAAATATTTCCTATGAATATGGAATCAAATGTTTGACTGTCAAAGCTGATTTTGAGTTAGTGGTAAATCAAGTCTGTAGTGCTTTTGCCATGAAAAATAAAAGGTTGAAATGATATCAAAATGTTGTTTGGGATTTACTTGAACTTTTTGATGCATTCAATCTATGTTATCATGATAGAGGTTTCAACCTAGAAGCTGACAAAATTTGAGGGCTAGGTGGTCAATGTGACATTGAAAATATGAGCCCTCACTATCACTATCAAGTGGAGGTGCTTGTCATGCCTTCAATCTTAGAAAATGTGCATCATTGGTAAGTATTTGATGATGATGAATAGATTAAAAGGTTTTTGAATAATGATGTTGATTTCCATGATTAGTTGATAGATTAGAATCCATGATTTAGATCAATTATGGGAAAGAAACCTTCTTTGGGAAAGACATCATTCAGTTGAAGATAAATACTATCCCAAGAGGACTGGTCAGTTTAGAGGCATCTTTTGAAGGAGTTAATTTAATCAAGTTGAGAGACTAATTCATTTCAAAAGACATAATTGAGTTTAACTTGGGGTTTCATGAGAATCTAAGAAAGGTTTGGATAAGTACTCACCTGAGTGCAGTACAGAAAAAAGCATACATATAACTATAAAAGAAGTACCAGGATTACTTAACGTGTTCTTATTCTGAGATAAAAGTATATAGGGAAGATTTATTTCAACATGTCATCCCATTATAGCCTAATAACAAACCTTTTAGGCAAAAATAGAGACCCATTAACCCCATATCAACACCAAGATAAGAGATGAATTAAAGAAGCTAAGGGATGGTGGTATCATTCAACCCATCAAGTATTCATCATGGGTTATAATTTAGTCCCTATAAGAAAGAAAAATGGTGACATTTGCTTGTGTGTGGATTTCAAAAATATGAATAAATCTTCTTTAAAATATAATTATCCCATACGTAATATGGATAATGTGTTATAAAGTGTTACTAGATTAGAAATGTTATCCACACAGGATGGCTTATCAAGATGCAATTAGGCTTTGGTAAAAGAATCTAAGACATCCAAGACCACGTTCATGATGCCTTGGGGCACATATGTGTATATGAGGATGCCTTTCAGGTTGATGGATGCTAGTGTAATGTTTTAATGAGTTATGGACATCAATTTTGTAGGGATGATTAACCAATTCATTGCTATGTATTATGATGACATTACTATGCACTCCAAAATAAGAAAAGAGCATTTGGAGCATCTAGAAAAGGTAGCAATCAAATGTAGGGAGTTCAAAATTTTTATTAATCCCAAGAAGTGCCACTTCGGAGTATAAAATTCCAAGTTGATAAGATATATAGTTTCTAAATATGGTGTCATGATTGACCTTGAAAGGGTTGAATCCATTGACAAAGTGATTATCCTGTAGTCTAAGAAAGGAATTCAGTCTTTTTTTGGAAAGATTAACTTTGTAAGGAGGCTTGTGTCTAATTTTATAGAGATCACTCTACCTATTAATTATATATTAAAGAAGGACCAAAACATCAAATTAGAGGAAAAGTTTATGTAATATTTTAGTGACATCAAGGGATATCTAAAGTCTTCCCCTATTTTAGCCACTCTTGATTACAAAAATCCATTCCATGTATTCTCTTTTACATCATACAATATTGTGGCTATTGTCTTATTGCAAAATAATGTATAAGGTCATGAGTATCCCATATATTTATTTATAAAATCCATGAAAGGTCTTGAAATGAACTAATCCATAATGGAAAAACAAGATTTCACTCATCTAAAAGCTATTGAAATGTTTATGCCATATATTCTAAGTTTAAAGATTATTGCCTACATCCCACACACCATGGTGGAGAACATTTTAACTAAGACTAAAGTATCTAAGAAGAGGTGAAGGTGGGTCAAAAAGTTACAAGAGTATGAAATGGATATATAGGCCACTAAGTTGGTAAAGGGGATGGGTCTATTAAAGTTTATGATTGAGACTAATTTGCAAGTTGTTGAGGTAAACAATGTTTTTTTTAATATTGGCAATTCCTTGAGTCAATTTAACACATCTTCATGGTATATAAATATTTTTTACTACTTGTAAAGTCTAAACTATCCCATAGCTTGGATAAGAATCAAATAATAAATCTCAAGCTTGTCTCCCAAAAGTACCTCTTGCCTAAGAATGGACTAGCATGAAAGAAAATAGATGGAGTTCTCCTAAGATGTGTGTTGAAAGAATAAGCTATTGTCCTAATTGAAGACTTATATAGTGGAGTTTGTAGTGGCCATTTTTCACCTAAAGTTACATATCATAAAATTATGAAAGTTGGTTATTGGTGGCCATCACTATTCAAAGATGTTTCTCAAATAATCAGAAGGTGTGAGAAATGTCATAACTTTGATGGGAGGATGAAAGCTTCAGGGTCTTTTCCCTTGCACCCTATGATGATTGAAACCCTGTTCAGATAATGGGGAATGGATTTCATTAGATAAATTGTTGATTTGTCAATCACTAGACATAATGGATCTTAGTTGTAACTGATTACCTCACAAAATGGGTCAAAGTGATCCCTACAAAGAAGATGACACACCAAGTAGTAATGGATTTTTTACTAAATAAAATTATTTGTAGGTTTAGTGTGCCTATTAAGATAATTGCTGATAATTCCATGAGATTAAAAGCCAAACCTTTGGTGGCAATGTGTAAAGACTATCGGATTAAGTTGACCTATTCTTGTACTTACAATCCTCAAGGAAATGGGAAAGTAAAATCATGTAATAAGAACTTACTCAAGATCATTTGATGAACATTGGAAACAAATAAGAAAAAGTGGGGTGAACAACTAAAGTTTTCTTTATGGGATAATAGTATCATGCCTAAGAGACCTACAATTTGAAGCCCTTTTGAGCTTGTTTATGGAGATCAAGCAATTCTACCTATAAATTTATAGTTGCCTACTCATCAACTCATGCAACAACTAAAAGATGATGAGTAGATCCACCACTATGAAAAAAGGATAAACCAAATCATTGAGCTTGATGAAACTCAAAGACAAGCTCATTAAAGACACCTTAAGTTCAAGGAGAAGATGAAAAAAATATCTGATAGAAAGGTCACTCCAAGAACATTCCAATTAGGTGATCTAATTTTGTTTTGGGATAGTAGGAATGAGGAGAAAAGAAAACATGAAAAGTTTGATGCCTTGTAGATGGGTCCATATTCCATTTATTATCAGATTGGGGAGCATACTTTCTTCTTAAGAGATCTGGATGGTGAAATATTGAAGTTACCAATCAATGGTAGACATTTAAAACACTTCCTTGATTGAGTCCATCTATAACATGTGTACCATATTGTATAGTGTTTATTGCTTTGTCTTTATGTTATTTTTATTGCCATTCTATTTTAGGCCTTATTTATATAGTTTCCCTTTGTGTTATATTGTATCTTCATTTCTAGATCCCCTTGATCTATTTTTATTTAGTTTACCATGTTTTTGTTGAGACTTCATGGATGTTTAATGAAAATTACTAAATCATGACTTTGTAGCCCAATAGATTAGCACCTAATTTTATGTTCTATGGTTCTTTACACACCCATAGTAAGTATGCATCCCTAGGTGTGACTAGTGCTATGTTGGGAAATAATGGAAGCATAATTGATTACCAAGCAACTTAACATGCAAAAATTAACCAGAATACACAAGCAACTAGAATTTAGATTTAACACAGAATATGAGAGACAATACACAACTTGTATTAAAACTCTTCCAGAAGGAAATACAACAAAGAAGATTGCCACAATTCTTCTTCCTTACACACCTCTAGGGCTCCCACACCTCTAGGGCATAAACAGTAAATCTTCCCTCAAAGCTCTCTCTCTTACGGTCCCAACACACAACTCAAACACAGAGTTGGTGTTCACCTCCAACCAGTCAGTATCCACTACTTCCAGTACACCAATGCTCCATGCACTCCACAAGTGCTCCATGCACTCCAAGTACACAAAAATACTTCAAGTAGATCTCCCCTAAACCTGTAACAACTTGCAACTCAAATGATCTTACTTATGGAAGGAACTACCTTGCCTTCCTCTTTGCTCTCTTTTTGAGTACACACTATACTCCAAGTAGATCGTGCATGATCCTGCTCCCTATTGTGTTGTTGTCCTCCCTAATCTTGCACACCTACAAATCAATCTAGTTCTGCACACCTATAAACTTGGATCATGCACACACATACACCTGTAGATCAATGATCTTACTTACCATGTAGATCTCCTAAAGAAGCCATGCACACCTGTTGACCAAGATCCTACACAATTGAAGAACCCTTCTGATTCTCCAAAACTAGCACCCACACTTGGCACTACTGTGGAACTAGGAGGAACACCCTTGCTCACCTCACACACAGAAGGAGCTAACTTTGCTCAACTCAAACTAGAACACCTTACAATACAAGCTATGAGTCTCTTAAATAGATCTCATGCAAACAATAATTAGACATCTAATTACAATAATTATATCCACAGCTTCTAGTCTAAATTTGGCTCTTGACATGCAAACACTTGGTTCATTAACTAATTGCCCATAAAACTTGTAGTTTTGAACCACACAGGCGACTGATGTCAGTCCCTGTCTACCTAAAGGTGACAGATGTCGGTCGATACCTGACTGACGCCAGTTGCTTCTCTTCACTAATCTGACTGACGTCGACTAATCAGACTGACGTCGATTACTCTGCAACTCAACAACCTTTAGCAACCTCCTCCCCTGTTTGCATCAGTGAAGATTTTAGCTCCACAACCTAACAATCTCCCACTTAGAGATAAACAACTACACTATACTTGTACCTGTACCCCATCTAATCTATTTCCTGGCTTGTATCCCTCTTCAAGATGAATCTTGAAGACCAACCACCACACAACCTATGGTGTACCTCCTGTCATCTGAGTAACTTGCCACATTCAAACCTACAAACCCATGTAGTGAAGTCCTGACCTTGCATAGCATGTATACCTACTATTGGTCCCTCTCAAATACCTGAGAACCCACTTCCCCGAATTGGCTCCTAACTCTCTGATAGCACCCACTACTTGGGCAAACTCAGGTCTATGCCAGACCTCATGTGATTTTGGACATTGAACTATCCAGCCCTTAGTGTGCTTTGATTCTACATCCTAAACCTCACCAACACCTGATTCACATCAGCTCCCACTGGAGACAAAATTAACCTATGATCTTCCATGTCTCCCATGCCAAAAAATTTTGTTGCTCCAATTTCCTCATGACATGCCACTGAACTAACCTTACCCTTAGCTCAACAAAACCCTGTATGTACAACCCTGCTAGCTAGCATACCATCCACATACAGTAACATGATAATGTAGCTATCATCATCCACTTGGTAAGACAAACATAGTAGTTACCCTGACATTGACTAAAGCCATGCTTTGTCATCCACCTGTCAAACTTGTACCACTGTCCTACAGCTTCCTCAAGACCATATTCCTTGGCCTTCCATCTCACGTGTCCATTCTCTCTATTCTTTAACTAAGGTATCCATTCATCTTTCAGTGATTTTCTCCTAGCTGGCAACCCTACCAAATCTCTCACTTGGTTCTGCATCATATTCTTGCCATGCTCCCACTGTTTCCTAGATCCTTCCTGCTCTGTAGTAAGCAATGAGTATAAAGAAGAGGAACAATGAATTTGAGGCTTACTTACCACTTCATTCCTCCATATGGGCATTTGAGACTCATTGATAGCTTGCTGTTTGCCCAAAATCTATTATAGTGACCGACCTCAGTCACCACACAGTCTGCATCCGATCGACATTAGTTCCCATGCGCTTGTCCTAACTACCAACCCTACCGATGTCGGTGTCTCTTGTTGCTGACATCGGTCCTCCTGACTGATGTTGGTCTTACCTATTGCTGATGTTAGTCCTCCTGATCGACATTGGTCTTACCCTGCCTGACATCACTAGCTTTGGTCTGCACATGACTGACATCAGCACCTGTCTGTTTGACGCCAGTTCTTCCTGACCAATGTCGATACCTATGTTCACCTGTGAGTGATAAATTTTTACCTACGAGCTCCTTTGAATCAAAACCCATGTCCAAACTGCCCTGCTCAGAAGTATCCAGCCCCATCCACTGGTCTCTATCCATCATCTCCTCCAAGAACACCAAGGCTTTCCAATTCTTAAGTCTATCAAACACATCTATCTTCTACTTAAGAACATGCATCTCCTTCTTGCTCATGTGACCAAGCCTACAAAGCCAGGTCTCTACAATAGAAGAAGAATCAGTAATATAAACAAGTAGATAAAGAGTACCTATTTTCTTACCACCAGCTAATTCAAGTGCATCCGCTATGAGAGTTCTTGTGCATCTCTCATCACCCAATTTTTTTGAAGAAATTAGCCATATCTTCAACACTGAGACCTGCATGACCTCCTTCAACACCCGTGTGTTGGCCACCTGCAATTTTAGCTTCACTTCCCCTTTGCCAATTCTTTGGCAAGGCACACCAGCCCCTAAATAAATCTTTCCCAAGTCTCCAAAGACCTCAACATGGAAAAATACTCTATTTCAAACTGCATGGAAAGAGGCAACAGAATCTGTAAAACAAGATTCTACTTTATCCAAGAAACCTCCCAGAGCATCCTGTATAACATCACCTACAACATTTGCTTCTTCAGTTCCTTCATGCTGATCTTCCACAAACCAACAATATTTTTTACCTGCTCTTTCTTTCCATAGGACCGTAAGTGACCATCTGTGCTTTTCAATTCCTCCATTCTTAGTGTACTTTCTTCTGCCATTGCTCTACTCTCACTCAATTAGAAATCCCTGAGAGTGACCTGTAACCAAACACAAAACCTACTCCCTGTAACCTTAGCTCTAATACCACTTGTTGGGAAATAACGAAAGCACAATTGATTACCAAGCAACTTAACATGTGGAAATTAACCAGAATACACAAGTAACTAGAATTCAGAAATAACACAAAATATGAGAGACAATACACAACTTGTATTAAAACTCTTCCAGAAGGAAATACAACAAAGAAGATTGCCACAGTTCTTCTTCCTTACACACCTCTAGGGCTCCCACACCTCTAGGGCATAAACAGTAAATCTTCCCTCAAATCTCTCTCTCTTACGGTCCCAACACACAACTCAAACACAGAGTTGGTGTTCACCTCCAATGAGTTAGTATCCACTACTGCCAGTACACCAGTGCTCCATGCACTCCACAAGTGCTCCATGCACTCCAAGTACACAAACTTACTTCAAGTAAATCTCCCCTAAACCTGCAACAACATGCAAATCAAACGATCTTACTTATGGAAGAAATTGCCTTGCCTTCCTCTTTGCTCTCTTTCTGAGTACACACTATACTCCAAGTAGATCCTACCTGATCCTGCTCCCTATTGTGTTGCTGTCCTCCCTGATCTTGCACACCTATAAATCAATCTGGTTCTGCACACTTGCAAACCTAGATCATGCACACACATACACCTACAGATCAATGATCTTACTTACCATGTATATCTCCTAAAGAAGCCATGCACACCTACTGACCAAGATCCTACAACCCTAAAGAATCTTGCTGATTCTCCAAAACTAGCATCCACACTTGGTACTACTATGGAACTAGGAGGAACACCTTTGCTCACCTCACACACAGAAGGAGCTAACTTTGCTCTACTCAAACTAGCACACCTTATAATATAGCCTATGAGTCTCTTAAATAGATCTCATGCAAACAATAATTAGACATCTAATTATAGTAATTAGATCCACAACTTTTAGTCTAAATTTGGCTCTTGACATGCAAACACTTGGTTCGTTAACTAACTGCCCATAAAACTTGCAATTCTGAACTGCACAAGTGACCAACATCAGTCCCTATCTACCTGGAGGTGACTGACGTCAGCCGATACTTGACCGATGTCAGTTTCTTCTCTTCACTAATCTGACCGATGTCGGCTGATCAACCGACACTGATTGCTTTACAACTCAACAACCTTCACCAACCTCCTCCCTTGTTTGCATCAGTGAAGCTTTTAGCTCCACAACCTAACATGTTAGTGCCCAAAATTTCACTAAAGTAATTGGTCCCCCTTCTATATTAATGTCTAAGTCATTAGCTCAACTTCTATCTCCAAAGGTGTTCCTTTAGAAGGTTAACTTCATGTAAAAATTGGTCAAGTCCTTTTTCTAGTGTTTTCTTGGAAAATATGTCTTTCCCTTAGACTTTTTGAGCTTTTTACATGAACACAATATCTGATAGAAATAGGTATTTGGGAGTTTTATCTCAAAATAAAAGTTTGAAGAATTATTTTCGTCAGACATTTTGTTGACTACAAAAGGTCTAAAGGAATTCAACATCTTATTTATTTCAGGCTAAGTGTTTCATAAAATATCTAAAGGGTCATTTATTTCAAACTTTTTGTTTGCAAAAAAAGTGTAAAGGGTCATTTCCTTTAGTAATTTTGTCCAAACAAAAAGCTCAAAGGGATATTTTATTTGTTTGAGGTCATTTGTTTCAGACTTTTTGTTCATGGTAAAAGATCCAAAGGGTACCTACCCTTTGGGAATTTTGCCCATATAAAAAGCCTAAGATAATTAAAGGACTTATTTACTTCAACCAAAGGTACTTCTAGAAAAATTGAAGGGTCATTTTTACTTTGTAAAATTTATAAAGTGTCATTTCTTTTAGGCATTTTGTCCTTAAAAAATACCCAAAGGACACTTGTAGAATGGTCATTTTGCCTTTGAGTTTTTTTTGAAGGATCACTTCCTTCAGGAATTTTTCCCTTGAAAAATTCCTAAAAGGCACTTTAAATAAGTCTAAAGGGTAAGTCTAGAAGGCAAACGACACTTGGAAAACTTCCAAAGGGCACTTTCAGAGAATCTAAAGGACATTTTTATAAAGTCTGAAAGGAACTTTAAAAATATCTAAGGGCCATATCAAATGGCCAAAGGGAAATTATATAGGGTAGGTACCCTAGAAAATATTTTTAAAGGATATGTTCAAAGGGAATAGAAGGTACTTTTACTGAAGTTGCTATAGAGGAGAAGTCCTATTTGCTTTGGAAATTTTGCCTAAGCAAAAAGTCTAATAGAATTGCATTTCTTTGGGAAAAAGGAAAAGTTCAATTTATGCAGGGAAATTATTTCAAAAAAAATTTTGAAACACATGTCCTAAAGAAGGCATATGAATCTAAGGTTTAATTCTTTTGGCAAAAGTGCAGAGGTCCAATTCCTTTGGGAAAATTGTAAAGCTCAATTTTTATGGGGAAATTATTTTAGATAAAATGTCCAAAATAATTATCCCAATAAATAAAAAGGGTTTAAGACTCAATTCTTACAAGAAAACTGTGAAGTCAAATCCTTTGGGGAAATTGTCTCAAACATTTTATCTAAAATAATTATCCTGATAGAATGGCTGAAAGAATTGTTGTAGGATACTTGTGTTGAACAAAATCCCAAAGCATAAGTTCTAAAACAATCAAGAACATCAAAGATAAAGAATCAGATCAAATTGACATGAAACAAAGTCCCAAAGAAATATTTCTAAATTGTAGGTATGACGGTCTCATGGATATCTTTTGACAAACACAAGGACATCAAATTTAAGTTGTAAGGATAAGCTATTGGGATTCAAATGTTCCAAGATGGTCATGTGGGCATCAATTTTAGACCCTATGAAGTAGTTATTTATTTTCAAATAGAGATAGATATAATGGAATGCATTTCATGGAGTAGGATGATCTGATGGTGTGTGATCAAATTTTAAGAGTCAAAGGAACACAAAAAGCTCATGAGGCTACCAAGTGGAACATCATTGGGGCTAAGAATAGGAAATATCCAATGATGCCCCACATTTTGGATCATGATCTGATGGAGTGTGTTTTCTTGGGTAATCAATATTAGATGGTGTGAGTTTAAAGTCAAAATATTAAACTTGAATTACATGATAAGGCTCGAGCATGTTCTTGTCAATCGATGGTACATAATTTAATGTACACATTCTGATTGATGGGGTGTAGTAAGTCAAGGTTTTAAACTAAGCCCAAAGTGAACACATTGATGACATGCAATGTGACCACATTATATAAATTATTGAGAAGCCAATGGCATTTGATCCTTTGATCAAAATTTTATGTCACGTGTTGATCCAACCTAGCTAGATCTAGTGACATGAGATAAGACAAACTTTTCAAAGGGCCCAAATTACATGAATAAGTGACAAGTGTCTAGAATAGAGCCATTAGTTTCTCTTAGAGCCCATAGATGCCCAATTAGATCTGATGTGGTGTTCCAAGTGTCGGTATGTGGCAAGCTTTGGTCTTAAAGTTAAAATTTATGGCTCTTTCTTGGTTGAATAATGAGTTGAAGCATAGAAAAAAGGTCCATGAGCTATTCCAAAGTGAATATTTCTAATCATGATCATGGATCATTTTATGCTTCATTTCATAACTAGATCATTCCCAAATCATCATTACAAAGATAGGTTATTCTATGGCATGTGAAAAAAGTAAGGCATTTGTCTAAAAGGTTCCAGCTATGCAAGTAACTATTTATTGACATCTCTATGAAGTTACACATAATAACAAAGTTTTTTTGGACTCTACCTTGAAATTCACCTTTTAAGCAAGTGTAAAGGAGCATTTTTAGATAAGTTAAACATAAAGACAAAATATATTTGGCTATATAATTTTTTTTCCCTCTAGCTATGCAAACAAGTGGTCAAGAGCATCTCCAGGTGGTTGCAAGTCCTCATCATTCTTTGTAGAGGTAATTATAACAATGATTTTTATTGTAAATGGACAAAAATGTAAAGCGTGGCTAATGGAATTTTATGGATAGGAGCATCTCGACAAGGCTAGAAAAGTTTGTTATATAAATTTTGGAAATTACATCCCATAGTCCCTAATTTGTGAAGGATTGAAAATGTATAAATAGGGGATTTGTCCTCTAATCTAAGGTTGTTCTTGGCTATTGGTTGTTGTAGGTGACTATTTTAGGTGTCCATCTTCCCTAAGTCTAGGTTATATAGAAATGTTTTTGGGATCAATTGCTGTGTGTAGATTTTGTCTCCCTTGCTAATGTGGTTACATATGTACAAGCATTAGTAATCTTTTAGAGTATGTTTATGTCTCCCTTCTTAAAAGAGCAATCTCACCATGTTTATCCCCATGGAAAATTTTTGAAGTGTTGATGTTTGTAATATTTATTTTCAAGTGAAGTGGAAAATGTTTGTGGTTATTTATTATATCCTATTAATGAAATGTAATTATATGTTTTATATGTTCTACTGATTGGATATTTGGGTTTATGTTTATTACTAGTTGTTATTCTAAGCATGTACTTAGGTTATAAATCCTTTTCTATAGTTATCCTTGGAAGAGTGTTGTTGAATACCCTTTAGGGGCACCCTATGTTCATAGATTTAGTAGGAGAAATTATTTGAGATTCTAGTTTCAATGTATGTTCTAGGATCTCAAGGATTAGTTAGTGTTAACCATTATCTTTCATTTGAATTTTTATACATATTTTCTATGAAATAATTGTCATGAAATTCTACCAGACATCTTGTTATTTGGAATCCACCAACATGCCACCCTCCATTTCATAATTAATTATAAACTTTTCTTACCCTATCCTATCCTAAAAATAACACACTATATCACATAATATAAGTGTTACTTACCTTCTAAATTCATAATATCTTGCATATTTGAAGCATGTTTGTAGTTTGTACTTTAAATCCTAGCATTATAGTATTTTTTAGTCCCTTGATTGTTGAAAATTCTTCAGAATGAAGATTGAAATCATAATTTCATTTATCTTTAGTAGCTTGTGTATGACTTAGAGAATTTGTGCATTTAATGTGAAAAACCTTCACAATGAAGTGTATAAACTTTGTTATGCCCTAGTCATATTTGTTATTTGTGCCAAAAACCCCCATGGAGATTGAATTATAAAATTCCTCCATGTGAGTAAGCTACCCCATAGGTTTTCTCACCTTGGTTCAATAAAAGTCAAAAGTAGTAGGGAGATAACCATACCATCTTTATGTGCCTCTCAGTCATTTTATACATTTGGTATGATCTTAATGCCAAACAATTCCCTAGTTATAATGACATAGTAGCAGGTTTTCCATCATTGCTTGCCATTTTATTTCAAGTGTGCAACGCTGAGTGTACGAGGTGTACAACTAGGAACCAATAAATCATACTTGATCAAATTTTAATACTTTATCAATATCATCTTGATCTTCATACCTAAAGACCAATTTGATTTTATCTTCAACAAGGGGTGTTCCAATGATGATTTCATCATATTCACTTGAATTATCTTCATCACATGCAACTAAAAATTGATCTTCTTCATTTGTCTCCCATAGAATAGGTTCTTCCTAAAAAAGGGAGATGGTGGGAGGGTGATGAATATATTCATGAGTTGGATTGAGAATTGAAGAATCACTCTTACAAATTTGGATCTTAGGGATGGTGAATTCTTCTAGCAATTCTTGTAGAGAAAGCAAATTAAGTTATGTTATGGATGTTTTATTCTTATCAATAAGCACTTGTTTATTATTTTGAATGCATTTTTGGATTGACTTCCATAATGAAATTTTTTGAGGTTCTTTGGGAAGGGTGGATGGGGATTGTATAGGTAAAGGTTATTTATCTTTAATTCCCCTATCTCAACATTCTTCAGCTTTTTCTTCCCATGACTCAACTACTTACTTCCAACTTAAAAATTTAAACCTATGATTCTCCTCTTGATGGTGTATTAAAAATTGAGGGGTGGGTGAAGGGCTTGGGAATATTGGGAAATTTATTAGCTTGAGTTTCATTGCATTTTCCTAATCTTGGAATGGTGTAGAAGTTTTGGGTTCCACTAATCTTGCTATTATGATTAACTGAAATATATTCTCATTTACAAACTCAATATTTCTAGCTAAGCATGATTCAAATTCAAGTCTTATCCTTTGAAATCTCTCTTCAAGATGATTATAAGGAGAATGAATTTTAAAATGTTAATTATGATCATGATCAGGGGATATATAGGGATAATGACAAGCATTGTAAGACTGGTATGAAGGTTGACAAACTTGGTAAGATTATTGAAGAAGGGAGGAATGATAGTACTCTTGATAACAAGGCTATTCATATTGATAACTAGAGTCATATTGGGGGTAAGTAAGGTCATTTTAGGACTAATATGGACCATCATAGGGCTGGTATAGATATACATAAGACTGATATGGCATATTATGCTACTGATAAGGATCAATATGTTGTTGATAAGGATCAACATGCTACTGATAAGTATCAACATAGGCCTGATATGGCTCAATAACTTGAGTGAAATTGAAATCCAATCCAAACTCATCCATGAAACATCATGTGAAAGGAAAAAACCAAAGAGTAATTTATTTAAAAAACACCTAGGATGCTAAAACCAATTGAATGAACTCAGAGTAGATGTTGGTGCTTGTGATCATACCTACAAAGGCTGGTATATTAGAGAGAATAAATAATAAATATTTAATGGATGAAAATATTTGTCCCACCAGGTGTGCTATAACTATTATAGATTAAATTTATACCCTTTAAGAGTGTGTTTCAAGTCCTCTCAATCTAAGCTATACATGGGAATAATCCTAGGTTATGGGTGACCTCAAGAATGGATTGAACCTCTTGATAAGGTCTATATTATCCCTTGATTCATCAGTTAAGATCAATCAATAATATACTAAATTTCAAAGAACATATAGAAATAAAATATGAACTATGGGGGTGATACACCAAATTTTATGGCCACTACCACTGATTAACATGTGCACTAATGTAGACACCGCAAATGTGTCTACACCTTGGTTTTCCCCCCTTGTCCACCTCAAACCCCTATCCTAACCCTTGGCCTTAGTCCCCTCCATTCATTTGATTAAAATAAACTTAAATATTTTTAAGTGGCCCCCTTTCCACCTCACCCTTGCCACCTTGGATCCTCCCTTGAATCCCTCCACCTTCCTCTTAGCCTTTATTATGCCAAATCTTCTCATTATCTTCCTCCCACGCCCATTTAAGTGTCCTCATGAACGTTCTTCCCACAACCCCTCGCTCGGCGGCGTGCAAGAATGGGCAGAGGCTATTTTTAGTCTCTGTCCACATTCTGCCACTGCCGACGTCGGTGACCCTTCAGCCGACGTCGGTGAAACTCCAGGCATCGGCAGCCTTCAAGACCCCTTTCTGCATCCGTTGCAACCCCTGGACCCTTGAGCTCGCAAACAGAATCCTCTCGGCGCTTTGGCATTCGACTCTCTTCTCTCTGGACCTCGTGCAACAGCAGCAACAGAGGCAGGGACTCTAGATCAGGGATTTCCTCTTGTAACAAGTCTTCCGTGGCTCCAACAATAGCTCTTCCATTCTTCAGTCAGAAGGCCAAAAGGTAAGCAATTTCATTATTTTATTCCATTCTTTCATTCAGTCTCAGTTATCTATCCTATCTACTGTCTTCTACTTGCTATGTCCTTCCCCTAAGAGGCTGAAAAGCCTTCTCAGAACCTGTCCCCTGTCCATCTTCCTCTTTCCTGTCCCCCTTTTAATCTAGTCCTAGACAACTTCCTCATCCTCCCCCGCCAACAAAGACCCTGTACAGGGCACCCAACCAGACCCAGACCATTCTCCAAACCATCCAAGCACGTCCATAAACTCTGTCTCAGACCCATCCACGAACCAAAACCAAACCAGACCCGACCACAGGCCATAACCCCGACCGAGCCGGTCACTTCCTCAACCGACGTTGGCAGGATAACCGACGTCGGCAGATCAGCTAACCGACGCCGGTGACATTTCTGACCTCGGCGACTGTCATCAGCCCGACAACTCCTTCAGGTAATCATTTTGTCTTTTCTTTCCTTTTTAATTTGTTTATCACTTCTGTATTCTGGCATTCTGTATTTCCTTGGTCTTTTATCTGTCTGTATTCAGTGGGTTGACCTCCCTTGAGGAAGTTTTCACACTTCTGGGAACAAGCTTTCACTTGGCAACCCACCGCCTATCCATCTAACATTTTCTTGTCCAAGTTCTTTTTCTTTGCAGGTGTCATTCCTCCACAGCCAAAGAGGGGTGCTCACAAGCGTCTAGATTACGGTGCGCAGTCTATATCCAGGTACTTCTAGCCTTGTCCATTTCCTTAGTTTCTTTATTCATCTTTTGAATGTAGAAAGTGAATTAGCGATAGAAACATTCTGGCACGCCCGGTGGGACCCTAGGTTCCTCCTGGGTTCCTTTTTCTTCTTCATTCATTTAGGAGCATTAGGTTCTTACCTTTTCTCCTCCTTTTCTTCTCAATGACACTATAAGCAGGAATTAAAAAGAATCCTTCTTTTCTTTCTTGCACTTTCTAGACTAGTCTAAACATCATACTCTCAAACCCTTTCTCAAACTTGTCTTCATAACAAACATCACATTTCGACTTGGGCATTAAAACACTTTGCATTCATTTCTGCTTGTGCTTGCATCTTCATAGTCCACATCTAGTAACTTAAACGCATATTGAATAAATCGTAGACACTTGATGTTACACTACCAAACCACATGCACTAAAATGAACATAAAACTTACTTGAGACAAGGCCCGACTGGGATTTCATCCCCCAGCGGATACCTTACCCGTCTCGATGACCCTACTTGGATTTCATCACCAAGGGGGAAGCCCACTCCGTTCTCTGGCAGAGGATAAACTCTAGGCGAGGTATATCTTGGCTAAGCGAGACCAGCTAACCACTAGAATCGTGAAGTGAGGGGAGCTTGCTCCTTAGCACCAGGCCGCGTACCAGACCCTAACACAGATTTTTGAGCACCTAAAACAAGACCCGAAACCAGCTCTAGACTTCTTCTTCTAGGACCTTCTTGACAGCCAATCTCCCCAAACATTCATCTAAGGCATAAGCCACAGCTTCTAGAGTTAATTCTTAGGATTTATCGCTTAGGCTTGTCTGTCTCTCTCTGCTTTCCTCTTCTCATCTATTTGTTTGAGTGAGTGAGGACGCTTTCTTCATTGTTTTTCCAAGAATCTTCAAATCTTTTGGTTCTCTAGAAAACACAGTCACCGGCATTGGTTCTTCCATCGACGTCAGCTTTCCTCTCTTACCAGCATCGGTTATCTGACTGACGTCGGCCATCTTTCTTACTGACATCAGTTTTTCAACCAACATCAGTCTCTGTCATTGTCCTTTTTTTTCAAAACTAGCAGCCTAAAACCTGTCCCTTCTCTGTCAAAGACTCCATCCTGGTTTTCTGAAACTGAACAACATAGTTTCTGAAACCTGAACCTTCTTTGCCTTGCACGGTTTTGACTCGTAGCCAAGCCAAGGCTCTTGTCAACCACGCTAGCCGTCAACCACTTCCGTCCACCCCATCCGTAACCAGGCCTACAATGGAGTTCAACTCAGAGACTGAAAGAACTCCTACCCGTCCAACCCCGCCTCAGACTCCTATTGTCCAAGAAGGGGACCAAGATTTCGAACAATTCTTGGACCTCAACGTCAAGGCCTTGCAACACTATCTCGCGCATAGCCGAACGCGAGACTCCTTGGGCAATCCAATCTACGGAATGCCAACCTCTCTTGTTGCGACTACAGCTGTATCGATAGCACCCATAGTTCAACCTTCAGACACTCAAGCCATCGCTTTGACCACTGACTAGACTTAGACTTTGACCAATCCTCTAGGTATGGCCTCTCCCTCTATCATTGGGCCCACTTCCACCAGGGTTCTGGCCCCCTGTCAACCTCAACCCGTTCAACTGCTATCCACTCCTTTTCAGAACCTTGTCGTCTCTATTCCGCCTACCCTGGCCCCTATCAACACCAGGGTGGCTTCCTACCCCTTGGCCCCTGTTACCACAATCCAACCTCTTGTGGCAACATCAGCCTTAGCTATGTCTTCTACGCAACCACCTTTAGCTTCTTCTTCTATCCCTACGACTAGTTATCCCTATGTTGCACCTTTACAGGGACAACCAACTACGTCGTATGCATCCCCTAGCCTCTTCCAAGTGCCCTACAACTTAGGGGGCACGCCATCCGTCAATCCATCGGCAGACATCATCAAAATGCTGATGGACAAGATGACCCATCTTGAGACTTCCATTTCAGGCTTGCGCAACGCTCTCTCATATGAGCAAATTTGCAACGAGCCCATCCATCCTTCTATCCCAATCAGGCCATATCCTAGCCAGTGGGAGCTTCCAAAGTTTTCTCACTTTCAAAGCAAGGAAGACCCACAGCAACACTTGCGGGCATTCAGACATGCCTGTTACCTCATTAGCCATGATGATGCATTACTTTTACGCACGTTTCCTATGTCTCTCTCGAGTGCTGCGCTTGACTGGTACAGCTCCCTTCCCAGCCATTCTCTCTTCTCATTCACACAATTGGCCCAGCTCTTCCTCGATCACTTTTCCATTAACATCACTAAGAAGGTCTCCATCACAGACCTCTATTCTATCAGGCAATTCGAGGACGAGTCCATAGCCGACTTCATTGCTCGATGGAGAGGCCTCATCAACCAACTCTCCTTTTCCTTACCCCAGGCTGAGCTTATTGAACTCTTTTCCCAAGCCTGTGCCAAACATATTTCTTCCACCCTGAGGGTTCAAACCTTCCACACTTTTGACGAGGCATTCACGATGGCTCGCAAGCTTGAGTTGCGTGCCATCGAGGAGAATAAAGTCAAGTTGCGGAGCAAGAATCCTGGCTCTAAAACTAATGACTCTTCTTCTGCTAAGCCATCATCATCCAACTCTAAATCCAAGGCTTCAGCCAATGCTATGGTCATTAGGCCTTCATCCTCCTCACCTTCGACCAATCAGCCTGAGCCATCCACATCTCAGAGTGCCACTTGCCAATTCTAGCAAAGATATGTACAACGACGGTATACTCCTCTCAGAGAATCATACGCGTCTATGCTAGAAAAGCTTGTTAAATAGGGGGTCCTCAATCTCCCTCAAGCCCGACCTCCTCCACAATTTGATCCCTCACACACCATCCCCGCGTGGTATAGGGAGCATGACTTCTACAGCTTCCACCGTGTTAAGGGACATGACACGGAAAACTGCAAAACTTTTAAGAACATAATCCAAGATATGCTTGAAAAGGGGGATCTCATCTTAGACAATCCAAATGCACCTCCTAATCAGGCCATTGACATCTTCAAGCAGCCATTCCCTAATCATCTGCCAACCCAAAACAATGTCTAGACCTTAATTGACGAGAATCATGAGCACAACATTCGAACAGTCAATACGGTCTCTCCCTTCGTCCCCAATCAACCTCAAGAGGTTAGGCCATCAATTAGTCCATCACATGTGGATGAACCTCTTTCCCCGGCTAGTTCTCCATCGACCTCTCTCATCTTGGAGGACGCCTCGGCTTTACCAACACTACCGGTCTCGCCATCCTCCTTTCTACTGCCTATGGAGGACCAGACCCTTCCTACTCCTCAACCGCAAGTGGAGGGCACCATCATCCCTGCCCTTTACCCGCTCGAGGAGCCTCGCTTTCCGGATTCTTCTCCACCCAGGGAAGAACCTGTCTCCCCTCCGTCTTCATCTCAATCTGTCATGACTTCACCACACCATGTGTCTAAGACCACTACACCCATCTCGTCTTCAACCTCGCAACCATCAACATCTTCTTCTCAGCCATTTTCCCAGTTAGTGGAGAAAATCGCGCTTCTCCCTCCGAGAAAAGTGACGCCTCAGGTGTTGTGGGAGCGTCTTAAAACCCTTCAACATACCCATGCCCTCTCATCACATGCTGCTAATCCTCCCAAGGCAGAATCTCGTCAGACTCTTGACAAAGACCAGACTCTCAAACCTCAACCAAACCCATCAAAACCAAAACCTGCATCTATCTCGTCTAAGCCCATCAAATCATTTGGCGTTCATCCTGTCTCCACCCTCACTCACCCACAAGTGAAGGTGGACCTAGGCCAGACCTCGACCAGTAGCAATCTTCCAACCAAATCAAAGAAGACTGCCAGACCACAGAAGTGAATGCCTCCTTCCCCGTCACCATTACCATCCATTTTGGGCCCCCATCCTTCGACCTTGGCTAGCATCCTTCCCACTCCGGCCTCCAATCAAAACTCGTTACCTCCTTTGCTTCCTCTGCCTACCTCCAGCCGTCCCTCTCCCAAAAAGACGGTACCAATCACCAAGAAAGAGCCGTCTCTGTCTGTCACCGCACCATCAACCCATAAGGTGGTATGGAAACCCCTTCCAACCTCGCCTAAGCAAAAGTCACCAAACTCGCGCATATCAACTAGCGCAGACCCTTTAGTGGGCTCATACTTGTTGATATTGCACCGACTTCTGCAGACCTCCAACATAACCCTTCCACCCATCCAACCTTTCCAACCTCTCGGGTCCAAGCCCTCCTGGTTCGATGATACAAAAATTTGCTTATATCATCGTACACCAGGACACGATACCAAGACTTGTTGTGCCCTCAAGGCCGTCATCCGCCGCCATATGGAGAAGGACACTCTTCTCCTTGAGGACACTCTTGACCAGACCCCGACTCCTTCCCATCCAACCTCTTCAACCACGACATCTCACCAGCAAAACACGACCCCTTCTTCACCCCCTATTTTTGAAATCAATGCTGTCTGTATAACCACTAGGTCGTAAAAGGACAAGGCAAAAGAAAAAGTTGCCATTCCTTAGACCTATCCCTTTGTCATGCCACCTCTTGTGCCCAAGCCTAAAATTTCTATCCTTGGCGCATCCCAGCCTTCTTCGTCTTCCTCTTTTGGGCCAATTCATGACTCCATGCTGAAGCAGCTTCATCAGACACCTGTGAAGATGTCCCTCTATGACCTTATCCAAACCTTGCCTTAGCACCGTCAAGCCCTCATCCAAGCCTTGCAAGCAGCGGAGGTCTAACCTGAGGACCCCCAGCCACTCACTGCCCTCGTCCATTCTTTATCTCCTGTCAACTCCATCACATTCAGCGATTCTGAGATTCCCACATCCAACATGGAAGATCAGGATGCCGCCCTCTTCATCACTGCCTATGTTGATCGGACACGCATCAAACGCGTTATGATCGATGGTGGTGCTAGCATCAACATTATCTCTACCCATGCCTTCGATCAGCTGTCTCTTCCCAAGAATTGCATCTCCAAAACTGACATGATCTTACGCTCTTTCAATGACACCACCACCACGACCATTGGCACAGTCATCCTTCACATTCGCATCGGTCCACGCACAGTCCCAGAGCTCTTCTATATCATCGAAGGAGAGTTTCAATACAACATTCTACTGGGCTGACCTTGGATCCATGCCATGGCCTATATTCCCTCCACCCTACACCGTTGTGTGAAGTTTGAGCATGACGGGCAAGTCCATACCATTCCCGCTGACCCTTCACCCTTCAAGACTTGCAACACAACCTATCGTCCCAACGATGTCCTCATTCCCATCAAGCCATCAACTCTGGCACCGCCTCCATCTGCAGAAGCCTTGACCAGTTCGCAATCAGCGGTCGCCCTCACCTCTCCTCTTCAAGCGCCAACCAAAGACCCCATGGAAGACATCTTCCAACGACTATCACTTGGGGAATATCACTTGTTGACCCTAGACATGCTCCAAACTCCGCAAGAGTATGGACGCCTTCACCTCAGTCCCAATTACGACCATCAGATCGGGATGGTCGTACCTTATGGTCCTCTTCACTTCCGAACCAACTTTGTCTATGGCAGGCTTAATCAAGCTCCTACCAACGGCAATTTCCTTTCTTCACCCCAACCTTTCACATTAGATTTCTCGTTTCTTGGCAACCCCGCCTTTGCACACACTTACCTTTACAGGTGTGCATGGAAGGGTTTTGGTTTCGGATGTTATGAGCAGGGCTCTCATCAGTCTATCGAGCCGCTCAATGATGATGATGCCAAGAAACGGTATGGCCTAGGATATCATGACCCCACTCAGGCTCCTTCCGACCTTTGTCCCGAGCCAACCATTGACCAATCTCCTCCAAACTCACCCATTTCTCCTTCGTCACCTACGGAGTCAGTGGTTTCTATCCCTCCTAGTTTTTTTTTTCCATAAACACTGTCTGCCTGGAACCCCTGACCTATCAGCTCAATGGGGTGTCCAGGTCTCTCCCTCTCATATTTCCTAGCATGGTAGAAGATGAGTCGGCAACCATTCACACTGTCCACTGCGTTGATGATGATGCCATCCTTTCCTACATGGGTGCCAATGACTCTTTCATCCAGCGTTTTCTCCCTTCCGAGACCCAGGTTATGTTAAATGAATCCACCATTGACATCAACCTCCCTTCTTCTTCTGATGTTCCTCACGTCTTAAAAATTGGCCAATCTTTAGACGCTCAGGAGCAGCTTGACTATACCCAGTTCCTTTCCAACCATAGCAAGGCCTTTACCTAGACTTACAGCGACATGCCTAACATCGACCCCACCATTGCTACCCATAACATTGTCACCAAACCAGAGGTTAAACCTGTTAGGTAAAAGCTTCGAAAGATGCATCCTCGCATTGCACTCCTCGTCAAAGAAGAGCTTTAGCGTCTCCTTTCTATCTCCTTCATCCAACCCATCGATTATCCACAGTGGGTCTCTAACATCGTCCCAGTTACTAAAGCAACTGGGGGGATTCAGATCTACACGGACTATCGTGACCTTAACCTAGCCTGTCCCAAAGATGACTTCCCTCTTCCTAACATTGACCAGCTTGTTGATCTCACGGCCAGCCATGAGATGCTATCTCTCATGGACGGGTTTTCAGGATATAATCAAATCCTGATCACACTAGAAGATCAGCACAAGACTACCTTTATCACCCCATGGGGGACTTTTTGCTATCGAGTCATGCCTTTCAGCTTGAAAAATGCTGGCGCCACATATCAATGTGCCATGACCTACATTTTCCATGATCTCCTCCACAAAATCATGGAGGACTATGTGGATGACCTTCTCGGCAAGTCCAAGCTTCGCCGCAACCACTTGACCATTCTCACAATCATCTTCTCTCACCTTCTTCAATACCATGTCTGCCTTAACCCCAAGAAGTGTGTCTTTGGGGTCCTCTTAGGCAAGCTTCTCAGCTTCATCATTTTCTTCCGTGGTATCGAGATAGATCCCGCCAAGATCCGCGCTATCCTCGAAATGCCACCCCTGACCAATCTCAAGCAGCTTCGCAGTCTACAAGGGAAGCTCCAGTCCATTCGCTGTTTCATCTCGTAGCTTTCAGACCGCTGCCAACCTTTTCATCATCTCCTTAAGAAGGACGTCTCCTTTAAGTGGGATGAGGACTGTCAAGAGGCTTTTGAAGCCCTCAAAAGCTATCTGGTCTCTCCACCAGTCCTCATTCCACCTAAAGACGACCAACCCTTCTACCTTTATATCTCTGCCACCAACCATTCGTTAGGTGCCATGATCACGCACTGAGACGAGCATCATCGTGAGCAAGCGATTTACTACATCAGCCGAACACTGGTCGACTATGAAACTCGGTATACTCATACTGAGAAACTCTATTTGGCATTAGTCTTTTCTGCCACCAAGCTCTGCCACTATCTCCTCAACCACAAAACCTTTGTCATCACTCACACCAACCTGCTCAAGTACATGCACTCCAAGCCATATCAGAATCAATGTATGGCTTGGTGGCTTATGCTGCTCACTGAGTTTGACCTTGAATTCATCTAGCAGAAATCTATCAAGGGGAAAACCATCACTGACCAACTGGCAGATGCCCCTCTTCCCGACAATCAACCTTCACAGTTTGAGTTCCCTGACGAGTCTATCGCCACACTCTCCACCGATGACACCGTCTACCAAATGACCATGTTCTTTGACAGCTCCAAATGTCAACTCGGTGGGGGTGCGGGGGTCATCCTCATCCCACTCGAAGGGGAGCCTATGCCTCTATCTTTTAATCTTGACTTTGATTGTACCAATAATATGGCCGAATACGAGGCCTTAATTTTGGGACTTCAAACTGCCCTTTCCCTCCACATCAAGTCTATCAACATCTTCAGCGACTCGCAGCTCATCGTCAATCAAGTTAATGGTTCATATCTCTGTAAAAATGAAGTTTTACAGAGGTATAAAAATTGTGCTGACCTTCTCTTGGCATCTTTCGACCATTACCTTTTGCAGACTGTTCCACGCTCTACAAACAAGTTTGCCGACGCCATGGCTTCTCTTGCTTCGCATATCCCGTCTTCATCATCGTCATCTCGACTTTTTGTCACAGTGCATCATGTACCTTTGCCTTCATACATCTCTCCTCACATCGACCATATCAACACTATCAATTCTAGCCCACGAGATGATTGGTATAAGCAACTTGTGGACTACTTGTCTCTTTCTGTCACTCCTCCCAACCTCTCTAGTAATGTGCGGTGAGCTTTCATCAAGCGCACAGCTCGCTATACCATGCTAGGAGGTCTTCTCTATAAGCGAGGCTTCGACGGCCTCCTCCTTTGCTGTCTAACCTCCACTAAAGCTTCTCAAGCCATAAAGCAAGTCCATGACGGGATTTGTGGTGGACACTTCAGTGGAAACTCGATTGCCAAGCGCATCCTTCGCCTGGGTTATTATTGGCCCACCCTTCATCAAGACTGTAGCGACTATGTTTGACGTTGCATCAAATGTCAGCAACACTCTAACCTGCTTCATCTCCCCAGCCACGCCTTGCAAGTCGCTCAGGATTTTTGGCCTTTCTCTCAGTGGGGCTTGGATCTCATCGATGAGATTAACCCTCACTCGTCTCTTCGTCATTAGTCCATCATCACTGCCACTGAATATTTCACCAAGTGGGTGGAAGCCATTCCTCTTGTCTCCACAAAAGCTGACAAAATTGTCAACTTCATCAGCAACCACATCATCTATTGTTTTGGTGTCCCTCACAAAATCATCACCGACAACGGCAAATCCTTCAAAAACAAGACTGTCCAAAAACTATGCGACTCATTTGGCATCAAACTCAGCATTTCTTCGCCTTACTACCCACAAGCAAATGGGCAGGCTGAGGCTTCCAACAAAATTTTGACTAAAATTCTCATGAAGGTGGTCAACGATACAAGAAGGGATTGGCACATTCATATTCCATTCGCTTTGTGGGCCTACCGCACTAGCATCCGAACCTCTATGGGTGCTACTCCTTTCTCCCTCATGTACGGAATAGAGGCTGTCTTACCTCTCGAAGTATAGATCCTGTCTCTCTGCATCTCCCTGCATGACATTCTCTCCAATGACGACTTTCATCAAGATCACTTAGCTCAACTTGAGTTACTTGACGAGCACCGTCTTGCTACCCTCAATTATCTCCATGTCTACCAAAGTCGCATAAAGCGGGCCTATGACAAAAATCTGCGAGAATGAGATTTTAACATTGGAGACCTCATCCTCAAAGAGAATCAGCACGTGACCAATATGGAGTGAAGTAAATGAGGCAAATTTGCCCCCAATTGGCTTGGACCTTTTATCATCATGCACAAGTATGGGTCAGGGACTTATCGTCTGTCCTCCCTCGACGGACGGCCAGAACCTGAGCCTCTTAATGTGTTGCATCTTCGACCATTCTTCTGTTAGTCGAGTACTTGTCCACTTGACACGTAACTTGAGCTCGTCCCTTGAGCAATCCTCATCCTCTTGATCCTCATCCCTTTCAACCCTATTCCCCTTTAACAAGTCCTTTACAACCCTTTTATGACGCACGGATGCTTTGTCCTAATAAAGGGAGTCCTTGAACTTTTACAGTCTTGTCCATGACCCACAAAAAAAAAAAAAAAAAAGATGTCAAAACATATCCAAGGTCACAAAATCAAATTCAAAAAGACAGACTGATCCCTTGAAGGACAGCTGTACTATCATTGCTGTAGCTAATAGACTGATCCCTCGAAGGACAGCTATTCAAACATTATATAAAGAAAAAATATAGACCACTCCCTCGAAGGATGGCTATGACTAAATCTTGCTACAAATAGCAACCTTTCTTAGAAGCTTCCCGCATTGATCAGCTTCACAACATGACCACTAAATCAAAAGACATCTCTATGTAGGCTTCCCGCATCGATCAGCCTGCACCAAAAAAAAAAAAAAAAAAAAAAAAAAAAAAAAAAAAAGGGTCATGGACTTGGCTTGTAGTTGTCTCAGGGTCTCCCATAAAAAGGGGCAAGGTTATTCCTGCTCTTAAACTGGGTTACCTTATCCTCTTCCTATCACCTGCTTAGGGGACTTTGAGCTCACTTTAATGTCAAAGTGATTCGATTACCGTTCTAACACAACACTGGTCAACGACATAATGCATGAACAGGGCTTTTGTTCTAATAACCCCTATCTATGCTTCCTTTCTGGTCCTTGTCAATGAAAGAGCAATTTGCCTTTCATCTTTTGGTCACATTTAACCGCATCAATTGGTGACTCAACTCAAACCAAGCCATTTTTCATCATTTTCAGCTAGCATCATCCTAGTCCATTTCACATAGTTTCCATGGACACCAATACACATGGGAACTACCGACCAGACCCAATTTATGTTAAGCATAAACCAATACTTGCTGAAGCATAAATAGACTTCCATTTATTTTTAGCATACATCCATCACGACTATGGAAACTTGCTAGGGATGAAAGCCTCTCGACCAATGTGACATCTGTAGCATCATCTTGCCCTCATCATTTTGACACTTGACCACGTCTAATCATCGATCAATCTTTTCCCTTCGTCCGAACTACATTGGTCTGAGGCCCTATGACCAGGGCTATGTAGGCAGCACTCAGATACCACATCCTCTGAGGTTAGCTCGACCACCCCCGTTTGTTCGTCTCTTTGATGGACAAACCTTCTCTTCTGTGACTTTGATCACGACCAACTCCAACAACTTTGACCAAGACAAATCAATCTCTTTGACCCTTCCTCCCTTTTAGGGAGAACTACATTGGCCTGAGGCCCTTCACACAAGGGCTATGTAGGCAGCACTCAGATCACATGACATTTTCTGAGGTTAGCTCGGCCACATCCTTTCGTCCATCCTTCCACCTTGACCCATGACCATTGGAGATCACGCCTATCTCCTTCGACCTTCAACTACTTCCAAGCCAATGTTGCCTTGATTGTTTTTACGTGTATGCTACCTCACGGTTGGTTAGCAGAATTGTCTGCAGACCCTATTTTTGACCCTTCGCAAGTATAGGATCATGAGCCAGTTGATCCCTACTACTTGTGGCACTTTCGTGTTTCTGGGAGTACTTCCTGAGCTTGGGATACCTGGAACACGATGACCATTTGGAGCTTCAGCTTAGATTGAGTGACCCGATCAACAAACGACTAAATGCTGGGGTCCAGTTACTTCAATTTTGGCACTCCTTGACCCTCGACATGCGACAATTTGACCCGACTATCCCGTGAAGTGGTATACGCGCAATCACGACTATTGCAGCATTTTCGCTCACACTATTCTATCCATTTCTCTATCAAATCGACACTCGATCTTCGGTTCCCTTCTCTCGACTATCGCTTTGAGGGGGGAACACCTCATCCTTTTCCTGGGGCAACCAACTCCTATTTTTGTCTTGCAGTTCGTCAAGAACAACCAACAAGACAAAAAGGGGCAAATGTAGACACCGTAAATGTGTCTACACCTTGGTTCTCCCCCCTTGTCCACCTCAAACCCCTATCCTAACCCTTGGCCTTAGTCCTCTCCATTCATTTGATTAAAATAAACTTAAATATTTTTAAGTGGCCCCCTTTCCACCTCACCCTTGCCACCTTGGATCCTCCCTTGAATCCCTCCACCTTCCTCTTAGCCTTTATTATGCCAAATCTTCTCATTATCTTCCTCCCACGCCCATTTAAGTGTCCTCATGACCGTTCTTCCCACAACCCCTCGCTCGGCGGCGTGCAAGAATGGGCAGAGGCTATTTTTAGTCTCTGTCTGCATTTTGCCACTGCCGACATCGGTGACCCTTCAGCCGACGTCGGTGAAACTGCCAGTGTCGACAGCCTTCAAGACCCCTTTCTGCATCTGTTGCAACCCCTGGACCCTTGAGCTCACAAATAGAATCCTCTCGGCACTTTGGCATTCGACTCTCTTCTCTCTGGACCTCGTGCAATAGCAACAACAGAGGCAGGGACTCTAGATCAGGGATTTCCTCTTGCAACAAGTCTTCCGTGGCTCCAACAATAGCTCCTCCGTTCTTCAGTCAGCAAGCCAAAAGGTAAGTAATTTCATTATTTTATTCCATTCTTTCATTCAGTCTCAGTTATCTATCCTATCTACTGTCTTCTACTTGCTGTGTCCTTCCCCTGAGAGGCTGAAAAGCCTTCTCAGAACCTGTCCCCTGTCCATCTTCCTCTTTCCTGTCCCCCTTTTAATCTAGTCCTAGACAACTTCCTCATCCTCCCCTGCCAACAAAGACCCTGTACAGGGCACCCAACCAGACCCAGACCATTCTCCAAACCATCCAAGCACGTCCATAAACTCTGTCTCAGACCCATCCACAGACCAAAACCAAACCAGACCCGACCACAGGCCACAACCCTGACTGACGCTGGTCACTTCCTCAACCGACGTTGGCAGGATAACCAACATCGACAGATTAGCTAACCGACGCTGGTGACATTTCCGACCTCAGCGACTGTCATCAGCTCGACAACTCCTTCAGGTAATCATTTTGTCTTTTCTTTCCTTTTTAATTTGTTTATCACTTCTATATTCTGGCATTCTGTATTTCCTTGGTCTTTTATCTATCTGTATTCAGTGGGTTGACCTCCCTTGAGGAAGTTTTCACACTTTCGGGAACAAGCTTTTGCTTGGCAACCCACCGCCTATCCATCTAACATTTTCTTGTCCAAGTTCTTTTTCTTTGCAGGTGTCATTCCTCCACATCCAAAGAGGGGTGCTCACAAGCGTCTGGATTATGGTGCACAGTCTATATCCAGGTACTTCTAGCCTTGTCCATTTCCTTAGTTTCTTTATTCATCTTTTAAATGTAGAAAGCGAATTAGCGATAGAAACAACTAAGACCTATAAGACTATAAAAAACATACACTTTTCCTAAAAATAGCCTATCACATCATTGATTTCAAGAGAGGTAAGGTAGTGTGAGATTAGGATGGAGGATAATTACCACTTATAACTCTCATGGAACCCCTAAATACGCTCTCCACAACCTATAATATATGATAAAATTTTATGAAGGCAAGGTGAATAGGATAACAAACAAAGGTGAGCTAAATCTACATTTGATTAGATCGACCATTCAAAAATCTACACTACTTACAAATATATAATGAGGTAAAACTTAGTCATTTAATGATCAAAGGCATACAAAAGAGTAGTGATTCACCATAATCCTAGTGGAAGGATCCTTTATAACTCCAAATAATGTAGTAAATATAGGTTAAATAAGAATAAAGAGAGAGAAGAGAGGTGTCGAGCATAAATGATGGCTACCAAGAACTCATGAAACAAGTTACAAACAAGAAACCCTACTAATAAATAATTTTTAAGTCTCTCATAAGCATGTGTGCACTTCATTTGATTATGATCTTCTTAAGGTGGCATAAGAGTTTTGTCTTGCTTAATGACTCATCCTTGAGCTCTTGAAACTACCCCTTATGATTGACTAGGAAGTGACAATTCATCTTATTAAGGTCTAATTGTTTATAAGTTACTTATAAACCTATTTAATATCTATAACAAATCATATTTATAATTATATTCTACAATCTCATTCATAACTTTTACATTTGCTCTCCTTGAGGCCTATTTCTTGTATCCCTATTTTGACACAAAACTATTAGTTTTGTGTGATATACAACACTTATAGGGAATATAAAAGAATATTTGAGTAAAATTTATCCTATTTTAATTTCAATTAAAATTTCATGACTCAAATAATAATTTAGACCTACCAACCCAACACCCTCTTTCATAATTAGGCCTAATTAGGCCCTAAAGTAGGCATACATTACTAGGCTTAATTAGGCCTAAAGCAAGAACGCAGTACTACGGACCATGCCATACCATAATTTAATACTAAAAAATCAATAAAATATTATTTCTCACATAAAATAATGTTATATTAAAAGTTTCATTCAATTCTAAGGGTTAAAACTTAAGTTATGCAAAATTTAAGTTTCTAGCCCTAGGTTGGTCTTGACAAAGGCTTGTGTAGGCCGAGAGTGAACAAAATAATATGAGAAGAGTTTTAAACCATTAAAAATATTTTTTTTATACATGTTTTATGTATTCTCAATATCTTTTTAACTCCTCAAATAGTAATTTTCTCTTGAATCATCTTCATACCTCTCTAAGATGCCAAATTTCAAGATTTTGCATGCATTTTAAGACTGTATAGTAGACTATGGGTTCCCTTGTAATTTATATAAACCTATAAACATAATAAAAATATTAAAAATGTATTTAATTAATTAAAAAAACATTAGTTATGTATACAAACCCTAAACCCAATATAAATATTGCACTCTCTCTTTAATTATTGAAAGCATAATTATAGCTCTTTAGTAGCCCTACAGTCCTTCTTTAGGATTATCATCTTGTTAAGATTGAGAATAAATCATATTGAATGATTTATTATATATAAAAAATAATATTATCAATTTGGATTAATTATCCATTTTCTCCTTGATTGTTTACAACCTTCAGTCCTTAACTTCCAACCCAGAGTTGCACTTTTCCTTCAAAATTGTGTAGGTAGACTTGTTAGTATTCAAGATAGGGTTATAGAGTAAAATATCATTATGATATTCACCCTTAATTTTAAATTAATAATTTTTAAATATAAAAAAATTTATTATTATGTTAATATGGCCCTACCCTACATTCAAAGCTTCATCAAGCTTATGAATTGAGTCTCTATACTTTAAGATCTTAGGGAGGGACTTTTAGGCTCTTCTGGGCCTCATGGATATCTTAATGTATGTCTCCATTTATGAAACTTGTAAAAAAATTTTAATAAAATATGGTATATTTTTATATACACTCTTTATTTCTTCCACATACTTCATATCATATAAGCTAGCTTGTAATACGCTTTAGTCTTCTTTATCATTAGTGCACACAGTCCATTAAATGTCTTATTCCTCATAGAAATTTGATATTTTGAGATTATTTTAACTTGTTTTTGGAGTTAGAGACTTATATACTTATTTAAAGAGTGAGGTTAAGTATTTTAAGAAGTTTCATTAACATCTTTATGTATATATTCTATCCTTCAATCTCAACTACATACACAAGTGTTTTAGGCTCTATCTCACAAACTGCTTGTGTACATCTGAATACACCTAAAATATATAAAGGGTTAATGAAAACATTGGGAAAAACATTTGTATTATTACATAAATTTTAAATTACTATCTATTATCATGAAAAATTAATATTTTATTGGTTTTTTGAGATTTTAACTCCATATGAATAGAAAAGTCTTTTTTTAGGCTTTAAAGTCCCTTATATTTAGCTCTTTGGATTTTATGTTTGATATCTACCACTTTAATAGGTTTATGGGAATAATTATAGGTTTATGGAGGTTTATTTAATACCATTGGAGGTAAGAAACATTCGAATCTACCAAAACCCTGCATGTAACCATCCTATATAGGTGTACAACCTATACAATTCACTTGTAAATGACCCTAAACTCACATTTAAACCCTTTACATGGAATTTTAGTGTCATAAGGGCTTGGATAAGTTATAAAATTTTTAAGCAATTTGTTTCTAGTTATCTAATTCTTATAAACTTCTCACATAATCATAACTCTATTTTTTAAGGCTTACAACAAGAGAAAATAATATGTTTGTAAAGGGTTTGAGCCCTGTACAACATTGAAATGATTCTTGATGACCATGTTAGGTTTGAATAAATTTTTAGGATGACATAATAACATACCAATGATGTTCACATGAGCTTATCCTTCCATGAAGACAATATTTTTAATTCAAACCTATAACTTGCCATTTACATCACTTGCAAACTTATATCTTCATGTTATACTCATTGATGTATTGAATGATTTATTGAAAATTATGAAATATGAATAATTAAACACTAAAATAAATATAAAACCCAATCATATGCATTAGATATCTCATAAATGAATTCAAACTACCTAAAACTGTGTTATTATGGGTTTAGAAGGGGTTTTGACACCTTTTTTTTGTTAAGGATTGTTCATAAATTGTGGATACTATAAACCTAAAATAATGAATTTAATATTAAGGTAATAAGTTCCCCTATCTACCTCAAAGATATTTTTACCCAATTCACCTTCTCCTTCATGAAAAATTGTTAATAAAATTACCTTCTTGAGCTTATGAAGGGGATCTTTAACTTGATGGAAATAATGGATAGATTTTTTACTCTTCTTTGGTCTTTGTAAGATTTGTCTATATTTTTTGAGTATGGGGAAAATAAAGGAGTCCTTGGAGGTACTTAATAGATTAAATCCAACCTAAAAAAATCTTTAAAAGACCTCCATAAATCCTCCTTCCTAAAGAAATCTTGTACATTATGCTAAGACCTTGTTGTAGATGCTAGACCAGATGCCAATGGTGCTCTTCCTAACCTATATGGTGTTGATGTAATGTGACAAGATCATTATCAACTCATTTTCCCTATCATTTTTCATTATCACCTTGATTGAACATTATTAATAGTGGCTAGGTTATAAAGTGTGCTTTAACATTGAAGAAATATTTTCAAGACACTTTGGGCAAGATGTATGGCCAAGTACATATCATGACCCTACACAAATGTTATATGACTTAAAATTCCCATCTCTAATGATATACCTTCACATTTGATTTCTCCTAGTAAGTATAATGTCAACATTCAAGTATACCATAAGACAAAAGTTAATGAAATACCTTAATATTATCAAAACTACCTTAGTTTCTACTAAACACATTGGAAGTGACCACCTTTAATGACCTTGACAACAAGACTAAGTGATTTGACTTCATTTACAACTACACCATTATAGGAGACGCTGAAAGCTACTAAGAAAGGTTTATCATTATGAGATCTATTATGACCAAGATAAATCACTTCATATGACTATCAACAAGGTTAGGAACATTATGACCAAGATTTTGAATTATAATCACTCATGGTAGCCAATTTTGGATAACAAGACTTATTATATCTTCCAAAGGGAAGAAAACTTATGTAATGTAAATGGGTTAATAAGACCAAAATGTGGAAGATGGTTTAGTTGATAAGTATAAAACAAACTTTGTAATAAAGGGTTTTTCATAATTTGAAGGAGTTGATTAATATAAAACATTTTCCCTTACTACCAAGATGGATTATGTTTGTCTTGTACTTTATCTCACTATAACACATCATTGGTCAGTATACTATATGGATGTGAAGAGTGCCTTTCTACATGGTGATCTTCAAGAGGAAATATTTATGGAGTATCTATTAGGTTTTATGTAAGATTATTCATTTTTATGAAAGATTCATCATTATCTCTATGGTCCCAAACAATCTCCTCAGGTTTGGCATGATAATATGGATATATTTCCACTTAGTTTTGGTTTCACATGATACCACTCCAACCCCAATGTCTACATATAGAAGCACGTGGATGATATTTTGATATTGGTTCCATATGTTGATGATATCATTCTCAAAATCAATTAAAAACCCATGATTTAGGGTTTCAAGCACAATTTCGTAGAGTAGATTGACATAACTGATGTGGGACTTCTACATTAATTTATACACCTTTAGATACATAAGTCTCTTGAGTTATTTATATTGTTTAATAGAATTATTTTCATGATTTTTCATTGATTCAACATGGCTGATTGTAAGCCTTTTACCACTTCATTTTAGTTAGGTGTTATTTTATTTTCTAGTTTCATGACTCCTCTAGTTGATCTAACACTATATTGATAACTAGTAGGTAGTATTTTATACCTGACTCACTCTCACCTTGATATCATTTTTGGTGTTAAAATTGTATCTCAGTTTTCCCCCGAGCCTCATTAGAGTCATTATAAAGTAGACAAACATATTTTATTCTACTTTAGGAGAACCATACACTTTGGGATTCAGTACACACCACAAGGATCTTCGTAGATTGTGTAATATATATATATATATATTTATATATATATATATATATATATATATATATATATATATATATATATATTCATATTAAGCAGGTGATGTTGATACTCATAATTCCATTTTTGGATTTCTATACAACCTTGGTTATGATCCAATTACATGGGATTACAAAAAGAATAAAACTATTACATTGTCCTCTATTGAGGATAAATATCTAGGTGCCATAAATGATATCCAGGAGGCATTTTGGCTTAAAAAATTATTAGGTGATTTGGCTTTTGAAAGCATAGTCCCACTATTATTTATTGTGATAACCAAAGTGTGATTATAATTTCACACAACCCTATTGATAGAGGTGTTTAAAAAACCTTAGAAAACACCACATTACCATTAGTTGTGACATTTTATTAAGATGAAGGAAGTTTTCCTTGAGGGGTATTTAGCATGAAGTCCTTTCTTCCTTTTATTATTATACATGGGTACCCAGTAAGGCCTAGTATCCAGGACCCATATTCTATTTTTCTCCCTAAATTTCACTTATGAGAGGGTGTTATAGTATTATAACCATATGTATTTTAATAAATTAGATATTCATATGTTAATTTTGAATAAACTCTACTTAGTTTGGAATTGGGGGTTAGTAGTTAGTAGATGCATGAATTAATTAGAGAATTAAATAAGTCATTACCTTATCTCCCTTATATAAATATACTCATGTAGGTAATATTAACATGTAGAAAACAAGATGTTGAGAAGTGTGAATAGTGTAATAACATATAGAATAAAATTTTCTTGTGTTTCCTATTACTTGTGAGGTAGTATATTGGATTAAAAAAATGTGGTTGTGTTCTTTAAAGATGATCTTGGATATGTAAATCTCCTTACTCATAACCATGATAGTATTTACTACATATATATTTTTAATTACTCACATACTAAAAAAAATTCCTACATACAAGTTTGTGAGCTTATGTTTCAAATGCATTCATAATTGAGTTGGTTGGACGGTTGTTATAAGGCCTTCAAAAAGTACAAGTCACAAGTTCAAGTCTCTATATTTTTATTTTGATATAAATGTCAATTTTATGAGTAAGGCATTCATAGGGAAGAAACATAGATTTTTGTGGCTTCATATATCACGTAGATATATAGTTGACATGGTTAAAGAAAAATATGGTAAATCCTTGAATGTGAAGGAGGTATAATGTTCAAATGTTTCTAAGATCATATTTTTAAATATTTTTTCATGCAAACAATCATACATATGAAATTAAAGTAACATGATATAAGAGTGACTTAAGGTTTATTATCAAAGAGTATTGTAGTAAATTGGTTAAATGATATAAAAAGGAATTATTAAATGTATTAAAGTTTAAGAGGTCCAATTTGAATAAGTGCAATTTTTTTTTTTTATAATTTTTTAATATTTTAGTGTTATATATTAAGAATGAGCTATTTTATCTATTTTTATTTTCACAAAGAAAGTAGGCATGTGACTATCTTATCGTTAGGTTTTAGGACACTTTGCATCCATAAAAAAAGTATATTTTTATTTGGAGGTCTCCCTTTGTGATGTTTTTATATAAAATATGAAAATGGAGAAATAAGGTGTGTAAAAAAATGTGTATTGGGTGGATTTTAGTTAAATTTGACACCCTAATATTGTCAGTGCTATCAGAGACAACCGAGTTACACTTTGAGATTTGCAGGCCCCTAAAGATAAAATAGGGTGAGAGAGCCAATAACCCACCCACTTAATTCTATGATATATTAAGACTAGGATCTATTGTATTATAATTTTTAGATATATGATAGGATTTTTATTTATTTCCTTTCCAAATTTTGGTTCTTGATTTATTTGATATCATTGATGAGGATAAGACTAAGATATTTGGTAATTTTGTTTTACATAGTTTCACACCTCTCATTTAATAGGGTGAAGATATTTTATTTTATTTTGATCAGTCTTATATGATTATAAATATGACATGGGGTTTCTATCACTAGTAGTGTTGATCAAATTATTTTGTGTTTATGAGGATCAATGCAAATATGCAATATATAGAGTAAAGATTTATCATTAAGACAAGGATCGATGTAGTTGAGTATTCCCATGATGATACTCATTTTGTAATATAATTATGTGTGGATAGAGAAAATTAATATGACCAAGATTATACTCATATTTCATGTCATAATCTGATCAAGCTTTCAATAAGTGACATCATTTGTGTTTGTATAATTAAAAATTCATGAACGACACTGGTTGATAAATTTCAAGATATACAAAGTGAGAGTCTATGGGTTATGGCATATATTGTTGGATTATTTAAAAGACATTTTCCCTAGAAAATATTTTTGTCACCTTTGGATCAAGGGGGGTTGTTGGTTGGTGTGATCCAAATACATTTATTTAGTATGTAAGTTGTGTATTTGTAATCAGTTGTTGGTTGGGACATTGGGTCCTATATGTAAAATATATCCTAAAATATTATTTAATATTATCAATGAAAAAATAAATGATTATGTGTGTGAAACCTATTTATATGTAGGTTTTATTTATTCAATATAGTTTTTAACCATTTTACGGTATTTACTTTTCTCTATTTACTTAAAAACTACTCTAAATATTATGTATTGAATCAATTTTTGATGACAACATGCTTCTATCCCTTATTAGATTCAGCCTTATTATATATTTCTCCTACACCTCTTGAATCTCTAGCTTTGGATCTAAATCTTCCCTTTCATTTGAAAATTAATTATCCTTTGTAATGAACGTGGAAGTTAGTTTGATTACTATTGTGATAATATATGATATCCCCTAATGTGATCATGATTGTAATAATATTACCAAATTCTATACATAAAAATATGGAATCTCCTACACTTTCATTTATCTATTCACTATTATCCATTTTAATATTATCTTTCTAGCCTTATTAGGAAAACTAACCTCATATAAAAACTAGATCTTATAATTTCCTTATCTATGGTTTATTTTCTCAATTATATAAGAGTTTATCTTTGCCTCTAACTAATCTCTTACAATCACCCATTAAGGTTAAGGAAAAAGTTTAATTTTTGACCTTATTTCCATATCTTGAGTTATTCCTTGCCTTTCCTAAAACTCCTTTCTTTATTTTTATTCTATATGAGCATAGTTACTGACCTTCTCTTCCCTCCTTTGTGCTAACATAAGGGCATATTATCCTAGTAAATTTTAAGTCTCCTTGGGTCCTGTTTTAGGATATTGTTATTGTCTCCACTTCTAGTTTAGCTTCAACTTTCCCTTGTTTTGTGTGTATCCTCATACTAGATCCTCTTCTAAAGTTTAGATCCTTTCTTATCACCATCATTACTATGTAGTATCTCTTAAACTACCCTATTGAGCTCAATTATATTTTAACCAACTTACTATATTTCATAATAGAAAGAAACTCCATCTCTCAATCCACTACCATGCTCTTGTTTTTCAGCTTTCTTGCTTTGTCTCTTCTTTATCGCTTAACTTATTTTCAAAAAAAGTTATAAATATATTTTTAAAATGCCTTTATTTATTTTTATAATTTTTTCAAGTGAATTTCCTTAAACCAAATTCTATTTAATGGTTACTTGATGTCACGTGTTTTCCTACATACATATTTTCTATCATTACCTACTAGTGCGATGCAAATAAATTTTATCATGCACCATGTGAACCTTTTCTCTCTCCTTCAAACCATAAATTTGTGACACATACTAAAGAAAATATTATATTTATTATAAAATAATTTTATAATTTTTAGAGATCATTTTATTTAATCCTACTCCATTATTTATTACATAACTCATTATATCTTTTGTATGGGTACTCACAATTCCAAGTCCACAAAATATTTAAGAGAGTTAACTTAGATACTGATTCTTATCTCAAAATGTAGATGTATTATAACATGAAAAATATTGAGGTTATTTATTGACTCACCTGAATGGATATAAAAACTTCAACTTGAAAGCCTCGTGTACCTTGTACACATAGATCTATTTCTTTTATAACATTTTTTGTCCTTTTCTTTACATTGCATGATTTAGTGATTTTAAACAAGACTAGAATTTAGAGTAATATCTAACTTATTTTTCATATTTTATATATTAAATATATATTTTATATGATAAATTAGTCTTTTTCACTTGGAAAATATCACTTATGGCTCAAACCTTTAGTTATGTACCTTCTTGCTACTGAATAATCTACATTCTCCATCTCACTATGCCTAAATGATTATCTTATAGTTTGACCCTAGTATTATGATTAACCATATCACTTATATCCTATAATATGATTAGAACCTAATATACACCCTTCACTATTAGTTATAGATATTCAACATTTTCCTATTCTCCTAGACATTACCATCCAAATTAGGACACTAGCATTGATGCTATTAGCCTAGTTCTAACACTAGTTTTTATACCTCACAAACACTCAAATTTTAAAATATTTTGATAGGTATGGTCAACTATTATGTTAGTTTAACCCTTTTATGAAATAATTTCAAAATATGTTGTATAAATATAAGCCAAATACCATTCACTATAATCAATATATATATATATATATATATATATATATATATATATATATATATATATATATATATATATATATATATATAATGTTCTTTTAAAACACACATCTATCTAAAGTCACCTCTCAAGATTGTAAAAATAACATGATCTTCCATATTTCCCTATCAGATATAGGTGAAATATTCTTACAGGTCTGAAGCATATAAAGAGTATTTCATGAGTATTATTTTCTAGGTTACAAGCTAAACCACTACATGAACTCACATATAACATATTTCATAATTATTCACACACCAACTCACATAAGGGAGATAACTAAATAGTCATGATGTATTGTCTATGTAGGTAGCACTCACTCATAGAGGGGTATTTGAGGTTAGATAAAATTCACCTAAGCCTACTAACCCCAAAATTTCAAGGTATCATGCCCTAATTAGAGGACATAAGGTTTTGAGCTACACATTCAAATCCATAACCTGTGCACACAATTTAATCAAAAAAGTTTAAAGGTGATAGATAACCCTAACAGGCACAATTGAAATTTATAAAAAAGGAGATGTATTTCATTGTGGATATAAGAATCAATTTTAGGATAAAATCATTGACACTAATTTACCTATTTCAATGGCAGTTTCAATATTGATAGAGAGATATTTTCTAGAATCTAATGAATCACACTAGAACATCATCCAAACTATATCTACATGTTCACTTATCTGATATGATTTCACATAATTCAATAAGACAAGTATTATTACTTCTTTGTGATTATGAAATTAAATTACTATTTTACATTTTTATTTTTATATTTAACATATTTATGTAATTTAGCACTATATCAGAATATATTGTGAATCTAAATTATTTTATTGACATGATTATAAAATAGTATTATTATTATTTAATTAGGTTATTCTCTCAAAACTTAATTTAAAAAAGGGTTAAGTAGTTGGTGATCCCAAACTCTAAGTTTTCCTATGGAATCATAGCTTACTCTAGGTTTTTTAGCTTTCTAGAATTTACATATTCTTCTAATTTTTTCTCAGATCTGAATTATTTCATTAATATAGACTTTTTTTAATTTATAAGACATAGTAAATTTTAATAAAAAATATTGTTTTGAAAATTAAAATAAAGAAGCATTAATTCATCATCTCAATATAAATTAGGAATTAATTGATGCATTCTTGTATGTCACATGAGATTAAATAATTAAACATGCTAAGGCTAATACATCCACATCTAGTAATGATGAATATTTAAATGGTATTACTACAACTTCAATCCCATTATCCCTTCCCATAAATACACCATTTTTTTCTACATTTAGTGGGGTCATGAGATGTGTATTCAAGTCATTACTCCCCGAAGGTCAAACAAATATTTATATATCATCCATGGGAATAATAAATTCTTCAACTCATTAAATACTATTTGATAATATATTTAACAATTCATTATATTATGATTCTAAAGAAGTACCAAAAGTGAAAATGGAATATAATGCACATCCAAATTCACCACATTATGGGAGCACATTAGATGGGATTATTGGCATACTTACACATAAAAATACCTCTTATGGTATAACGACCTTATATTACATTTGATGATAGTGAAATAGTGGATGATGACTGAGACATTCACTTATTATTTATTAGAGAATATATTTATCATTAGCCTATACATAATTTTAAGGTTGATAAAATTTATAATGAGATTATATTTACCATGACATTACTCAAAAAATTTGGATACACACATGATGATTTATACCATTCTACCAAGACAATCAAGGCAATCGGTCGTAAAGCACAAGAGGTTTTTGGTGAAATTGATTTACCATTACAATAAGGTATAACACATATGGCCACAAAAGTTTTAGTTATACCACACACATGATTATTTGATATGCTATTGAGATGACCTTGGATTCATAAGCTCCACACAATGACCTCCACAAGGCATAAATGTCTTAAGTATGGTTATGTCAATAGGGTAATCACACTTTTAGGGATTTAATATGAAAATCTACTAAAATAAGAGAATTTTATATAAAAACAATTAATCATACAACATATTAAGGTTAATCATGAGTGAAAGGGTAAACAAAAGGAAATCCCCTTTCCTAATCAGTTGATACTTGAGTGGTTGCTACATCAAAGATACATAGTGGACTCCCCAAAGTCCCCATCTATACTTGTACAACCCATCCAATTGTTAAGAACAAATAAAAATGTTTTAGAGAGGGTAAAAGGACCTAAAATTTAATTAAATAAGTAAAAAACCACTGAATAATGGGTTGTATAAACCATTAAAAATTGTTATATCACTTCACAACCATAGAGTCCAATGAATCATACACAGAGTATCATATATTCCACAAATCTAGACTTGGTGCATATATATGATCCTTGGTAACATTGATTAGTTTTTGGTACTATATTCTCAGTCTAGAGAACATTATGATAATTCATTAGATGGGATCATTAGTTGGACCTTTCTTTGCTAAAAAATTCAAAAAAATAAAAAAGTTTCAAAAAATCAAGAAAATATAAAAACATTCAAATAAATAAAATATACAAAAATATTTAACATTCACATGTTTACTATATTTTGAATATGTTGTTTACTATATGTTATTACATATCATATCATTTTATTTATATACACATATTTTCATGGGTAGTTGAGTTTGATACAAATATACATTAGATCCATGCTACATGCATGTATAGATGTTGGACTTTTCCTCTGCCCACATGACACACTATATTGGGGGCATTTTATTATATTGGCCTTGATTTATATAGGTTAAATTATTTTATGATGAATTTAAATTATCATGTTCATATTATATACTAATTATTACACATGCTTATACTCTTTTTATTTGATATGGTAAAATCCAAGTTTTATAGGAACTTGGAATCACAAGAGTGCATTACAGAAGTTTTAATAGACCAACTAGGGAAGAGAAGTGAAAAAATAGAAAGTGGTAGTAATTATAATGGAAAAAAAAATAGGAAACCATAATATAACTAGGATGAATTTCCCTCCTAAGGGTTATTAGAATTAGCAGTGTCCTTCACTAGGATAGTCAATTTTTCCTTTGAAACTTTAACCTGAGTGTAGTTTTCAGGGCCTTCAACCACTTCACCAAGGAAGATCATTCTAGGGTGATTTTTAAATTTTACCTATATGGGAGACCATTTATGGGGGACCCCCTTGGGGGAGCCCTATGGGGGTATTTTAAAACCTTTGGTGATTTCATAGTAAGGGACTGTGGGGGTTGAAAAGAGTGGACAAAGGCCTAAACTATTGATTCTACTTGTTTGTGTAATGCATTCCAATCCTAGATGAGTTTAGATAAGACAAACCTTACTTGTTTCACCTTTAATTTAAAGTTCTCTAGTATTTATTTATTTATTTATTTCTTTTCAGCTCCTTCATAACCGTGGCTTTCCCTTTCTAGAATGATTCTAAAGGGGTCCCTGTTTTAATAGGTTTTGGTTTGGGGATAAATAATGGTTTGAGAGGGAGGTCATCTGGGGGGATTATGATAAACTATTTTGGGGGTGCAATTAGAAGGATACTGGGATCCCTCGGTAGGATCCTCCACTAGGGAGTCCTTCATAGAAGAGGAACCTTTGGGGGGAACCTTTCATCCTAAAAGGGCTTGGCCATGCTTAATAGGAAAGACAATCAAGCCTTGGTGAAAAATGGGGTTGGTATCATTAAGCTGATGAAGCAAGATGGTAATCTTAAAGGAATTTAGAAAGAAATAAGGAAGACTAATTTTAAACCCAATGAAATGATTAAGAAGCAAAAAATGGTGGGAAAATATTAGTGTATATTTACCTTCGAGCATCATGTAGCACATGATTTGAATGCAAATGTTAGGCTAGTAACATGAGAGATTAGCCCATGGGAAGACTTTTTTGTCCATTTGCACAAAATCATTTGTTATAAAAAATGTTGCAAGGAATCTTGCTTTTTTGACTAGTCTTTGAATTCCTTGGTGCCTATGCATGACATTCTAGTGTCATCATCGATGAACTTATTCAAAATATTAATGGTGATTCCATGCATGGAAACCTTTTGATTTGTCCAAGCCACCCAAAAGTCTTGAAAAATCTCAATGTTATGCTCAATGACACATTCCAAATTCCATGCATCTTCCCTTTTTGAGCTTTTTCCAATTTTTTTTAATTTGCATACATCCTTGTAAGATATAGGCCCCACTTGATCCCTATTACTACCCATGGAGACTAGGAGTGTAGATTCAAAATGGGAGAGATGAATTTTCTATATGGGGCATAAATAAATGAGGCACAAATGGGTGAGAAGTCCTCCCAAAGGCTCATAAACATAATTAAGGCCCCTTCTTTTGAAATTATTATGGATTAGCTTAATTAAGATCCACCCCATTGATGTGAGGTCATGTACTTGCATAAAGATGATTTTTTAATCCACATTGGTACCTTTAGTATAGATGTAATTAAGAACATTAGAGGGGGTGTTACCTACATTTTGATAGTCAGTTAAAAGGTAGAGATCAACTTTAATGCTAGAAAGGATGTCAGCCACCCCATTTCCTTCCCTGTAAGTGTGTATGAGTTGAGAGTGAGGTATACCATTTAGGAGATGCTTCATGTCATCAATGATTTCCTTAATAGTATTGAGGGTATAATTTTTCCTTTTAAAGCATTAATAATTTTAAATGAATCTCCCTCTATAATGATCATGTTATGGTTGATACTTGATTCCAAATGTATGCCCCATAGGGCCACCTTAGCCTCAACAAGATGGTTTATTTGATTGGCCATGGAACTTGCATATACCACCAACATCTCCCTTTTAGTGTTATTTATAATTCCTACTCCCCCTATAGGATCCAAATTTCCTTTGAGGTACCATAAAAATTTAGTTTCACTAGCCATCTAGAGGAGCCTTTCATTTAGTATGTTTTTGGATTAAATCTTTTGAGGGGGAACATAAAATCTATTAGAGATCCTAGTTTTTGAGAATGAGTAATATTGAGGGGGGTAGGATATTTATCTTTAGATGGGAAAGATTTTCAATTTGCCAAGATGGTATAGCAGAGGTGGGGGAAGATGCCCTTCAACTAGTGCTTTTTATTGAGGAAAAGACCATCATTACAAATTTTCCATATGTACCAGAACTAGTGGAGAAGGGAAATATGCCAAAGGAAGACTAGAGAAGGTATATTCTAGAGGGGATCCATTACATAATGAGATCTTATATATTATTTATTCTAACCTAGGCCATGTTGAGGTGATTTAATAACCAATTAAACTAATTTAGACTAAGGGGGCATTCAAGAAAAAGATGGTGAGTAGAATCTTTAGCACTTTTATAGATTGGGAACCTATTAGGGGAAACCAATCCCATTTTGGATAAGTTATCCACTGTCAAAATTTTATTTTGTGCCACAAACTATAAGAAGAAATTAACTTTGGGTGTTAGGTGCTTTTCCCAATAGTTTTTCTAGAGATTCTAGTTGCTTTCCAAATCGAGGTTAGTGGCATGTCCTGAGGCCACTAAATAGGATCCATTATCTTTCACCTACAAAACAAAGTGATATTCCTTCTAGAATTAAGGGATGTGGACCTAGATTAAAGCTAGGTTGAGGTTATGAATGGATTGAGATTATTCCATTATTAGATCTTCACTGGGGAAGACTTTTCAACACTTTATTCCTTCTTTGATTTCATAGTAATCCTTTATCTTGGAGCCCCATCTTTTCTTGAGTTGCATATACCACCTAGCCCAAGTCCCCTAGGTGGAAAGAGGGGTTGGGGATTTCCAAGTATCTTCTCAAAAATCAATTTTCTCGCCATTGCCAATTTTTCATAAGATGCCACTCTTCAATAAATCCTTGCATCTAGTTATGGATTTCTAGAAGGATGATCTATCAATAGGGCTTTCTTCCCATAAGAATTAATCCTCTTCTACCCCTTCTAGTTATTTAACATTTTGGATTATTTTCTATTAACCATTATCCTTCATTAGGTGCCAATCCATTTTTTCCAACAAGGCTCTATTCATGGATTTTATGCTTCTTAGGCTGAGACCTCCATTAGCTTTTGGGAGATAGACTTTTTCCCATGTAATTAGATTGAATCTAAATCTTTCTTCATTACCTTTCCATAGAAATTTATTTTGGATTTGTTCAATTTTAGAGGAAATATTAGATGACATTTTGAATATAGAAATTTGACATTTTGGGTGCTCTGAATAGATGCCTTGAGGAGCTAGTATTTCCTTGCTTGGTTGATGAGATGTCCTTTTCATCTCACTAATTTCCTTTGGATGAAATTAATTAAGGGTTTCTAAAGTTAGGAATCCATTTTTATGGTAAAAAGAGGAATGCCTAAGTGGTTTACTATAAATTTTACCACTTGATAGTGAATGATTTTGGCAATTCTTCTCTGTTGAATGGGTGGTGTATTGTTGAAGAAAATGAAACTCTTTTGAAAGTTGATGCATTAGTTTTACACCTTTTTGTAACTATTTAAAATGCATTTAAGAAGTTTGGATTCATTAATAGAATAATCCACTAAGATAATAGTGTCATCAAAAAACTACAAATGAGTGATAGGATCTATATTTTGGGCCACTAAAATGCCCTTTAATAGGACGTAGTTTTAGGCTCTCCTTAAGCTTCTCCCCAAGGTCTTTGCTAGAATGATTAAGAGGTAAGGAGAGAGGGGATCTACCTGTCTTAACTCTCTTGAATATGGAAAGAAGCCTTTTTAGACCCAATTTATAATAATAGAAAACTTAGGGGTGATAACACAATTATGGATGATTTTCATGGTATCATGATTCAACCCTAGCTTTTCCAAAATTTGCATCAAGAAGCACCAAGAAACTTAGTCATAAGCCTTCAACATGTCCAATTTGAGTAACATGCCCTACATTGAGGATTTGGAGATGGAATGTGTACCTTCATGGGTTAAAAAAATGCCATTGGTGATTTATTTGCCTACCATAAAAGCCCCTATAGCTCTCCAATGATAGAATCAAGAAGAGTTTGCATGCACTTAATGAAAACAAAGGAATAAAATTTGTAGGTGGTATTACAAAAGCTAATAGGCTAGAAGTCCTAAATGTTAATAGTGCCTTATTTTTTCAAGATTAGAACCAAAAAGGTATTGTTGATTTCTTTAAGGATGGATTTAGAATGAAATAATTATCTATCATCTTCTTCAACCTCTAGATGAATAATGTCCCAAAACTTTTAGAAGAAAAAACAAGGTAACCCATCTGATCTGAGTGCCTTGAGACCATCCATGGAGAATACAAATTTTTTTATTTCCCCATTTAATGGGATATTGATGAGAGATGCATTATCCATAGTTAAGAAGACCTTGTCAAAATTGGAGAGAGTAGAAGAGACTAGAGGAGCCTCAGGTTCTCCATCCTCTGAGAGAAGGTTTTTAAAGAAATTTATAATCTATCAGGATATGTCATCTTCATTCTTGTTGATGGTCCCATCTTCCAATTTCAATTAAGGGATTATATTGATATTCATATGTCTTAAAACTAAATGTTGGAAATATTTCATATTCTTATTGCCCTCCTTTAGCCATATGCATCTGATTTTTTCTTTTAGAAAGCCTATTTTTTTGCTTCTAGGTTATGAAATTGACACAGGAGATCTTTTTCCTTTAAACACACATGATCATTGTAATTTTTGGAGTCATTTATCTCTTAAATAAGTGAAATTTCCATTTCAATGGACTTTTTCTACAAAATAATGTCCCCAAACACTTCCTTATTCTAGATTTTCAACTTATTTTTAAGGAAGTTGAGCTTTTTCATGAGAATGAACATGACATAACTCGAAAAGGGTTATTTCCACCTATCTTTCAATAAATATATGAAGTTTGGGTAATCAAGCCACATTATTTCAAATCTAAAGGGACTATATTTGGGTTTGGAAATTTTGTCAGCTTCAAAGACTAGGGGATTGTGGTCAGTCCTAGGTAGATAAGAGAGTCTGCTGAAAAATAGAATGTCCCAGTTTAAAGAGACCAAAAATCTATCAAGGCAGACTTGAATTAATTTTTATCCCAGTCTTCTATTGGGCCATGTAAATGGGGTTACATTAAGGTCCATGTCTACTGAGCCTACATTAGCAATGAAGTCATTAAATTTTAGCATGTAAGGTTAATGAGTCTACCTTTTTTTTTTTATCTCTAGGGGTGAGAGGAGTGTTGAAGTCACCCACCAAAATCTAGTTCCAATTAATGAAAGTCTTACAAAAATATGATAAAGATTTCCAAATAACACTCCAAATAGATTTGGATTTAGGAGCATAAAATTTAGATAGAATCCATTTGTCTTTACTTATGATGTCAGCGAATAAAACCAAGATTTGATTGGTGGATTTCCATAGCATGTCTCCTTTAAGAACATCTAGATTCTAGAAGATAGCCAAGCTACCTGAGGCTCTTATGGACTTAGAGGATAAGGCATGGGCATTTTTCCATATTCATGTCATACTAGTTTTAAGGGCAAAAATAGACATTTTAGTTTCCTGAATGAGCAAAATAGAAGGATTGATCCTTGTAACGGTGTTGCAGAGGGTCCTTTATTTCTTGGGGTTATTTAGGCCCTTAATGTTCCATGAGAGTTCTTTCATTTATTATCACATTGGAATATAATATTTTGTTAGGATCCATTAGCAATCTTTTTTGTAGTTTTTATGTTCCTAGTAATCATTTTTGGGGATCTACCTACTAGTTTGGGAGCAACACCGACATTGGCTTTTTCCTACCTCTTTTAGTTTTTGAACAAGTGATAGACCCATCATCCTAGTGGAGGTCTAGGGATGGAGAGAGAGGATTGTAACATTTCCCCACATGCTTATACTCATGTTTTCATCTTGCATAGTGTACTTGATATTGTATGCTACAAGATATTTGTATAGCACATGTATGCAAGGACTAGTAAAATATGCTTATGCTAGGTAGTTATATATTTCATGTATTCATGTTTTCACATTTCTTACTCGAGTGTAATTATTATTTGCTACCTTGTATTGATTATGGGAAATTTGAACATGCTCCTTATTTTTTGGCCCAAGTGCCCTATGCTGATTATTTCTTTAGAGTGTGGATGTTTAGACATGTTACTTGTTTATTGGCCCCATTTCCCTATGTGTTGATTTTTTTGGTTCATGGAAATATTCACATGTCCTCCCATTTGAGTATGAAAAATTTGAACATGCCCCTTGTTTGTCATATCTTTAGACACACTTACATGACATTGAGTGTTCTTTTGTGTGTGCTTGATTGTTTTCTAAGATTGTGATTATTACTTATAGACATTGCCATTATCCATACCATGTGTGTTATGTCTTATTATGTTTGGATACTAAAAACTTAATTTATACATCTACTTAGACATGATACCATTATATGATTCTTTTATATGTGTGTGTGTGTGTGTGTGTGTGTGTGTGTGTGTGTGTGTGTGTGTGTGTGTGCATGTGCGTGCGTGCGTGCGTGTGTGCGTGCGTGCGTGTGTGCGTGCATGCATGTGTGTGTGTGTGCATGTGCGTGCGTGCGTGCGTGTGGGCGTGCGTGCGTGTGTGCGTGCATGCATGTGTGTGTGTGCGCACGCGCGCGCACGCGTGCGCGCGCGCGCGCGCGCGCGTGTGTGTGTGTGTGTGTGTGTGTGTGTGTGTGTGTGTGTGTGTGTGTGTGTGTGTGTGTGTGTGTGTGTGTGTGTGTGAACCATGTATATAACATGGATATTTTATCCTTTTGAGATAAGGTGACTCTCATGTTGCATTCTCTTCACCTCAAAAGGTTGGGCATGTCAGTGGTGGAATATCATAGGGACATAAGTCCACATACATAGTTGGAAAATTTGGTAGAATTTGATATAGTTCACATGATTTTGATATACACTTGGGTTCAATTGTATGAATTTGGCATAGATTTTCATAGATTGTGACAAATATTATCTACAATTTTTAGAGTAAGGGTTAAATTTTGATCAATACTTTAGATTGAGACACATTAAAGGTGAATATTCAATGTAAATTCACAAAATAAGATATACTTATTCAGATTACATACAAATATTTGCATCAAACTTACCAAGATGCATTATTTCAATCTTTATCTATCTATAACAGTTGGCTCCTTTGAGTAATGTGATTTAGATTTGATTACCTTTTTGGCCTTAGCACTACTTATTTTTTGTATTGATGTGGTTATACCATTTTACTTGGATGAGGTTGGATAGATTATGTATACACTTGAGATGTGTGATCATGATTTAGTGTACTTAATGGACTTGGAATAAATCATCTTTGAACCAGATTTGGGGTATGATCACCCTCCAATTGTCCTCTTATCATATCTAATGTTCATCTATGAAACTATATTTATCTAATGATTTAGATAGGAAGCATCATTACCAAATCAAACTACCAATGGTAAATAAGGTTACATCAACACACAAGTGTACTCTTTCTTTGCTCTATTTTCTTTCAAGAATTTCAATTATTCCATATTTTAGATTATGTGAAATAATTACACTATAACATGCTCTTGGTTATAGGTAATACATAGATGAATAATTTAAATGGGGATCAAGTTAAATAATTATGTGTTTTACACATTAAGGTATGCATTTATTCTCTTTTAACCTAATAATTTCATTCTTATGCATTACTAGAATAAATATGGGTTGGGGGAATGTAGATGCAAGACCTTAATATTTCTAAAAGGCTCACATTCCTCATTTCATTATGGCTAAATGCTTATATTAGAGTTTTTACCTAGTATTCTAATTACTCATATCACCTATAGCACATAATATGCTTAAAACCTTACATATCCTTCACATTTAGTTATATATATTTACCATTTTCCTATTTTCCTACACATTAACATATAGATTATGACACTAACATTGACACTAGTGTTCTAGTTCTAATTGTAGTGTTCACACCTAAAAAATACTCAAATTTTCAAAATCTTTTGACATGTATGGGTCAACATATACTATTTATTAAATCCTCCTATGAAATCATTTCAAAATGAGTTTTATAAATACAATCTAGATACCATTCATTATAATCAAGAAATATCAAGTGATTTTCAAGTACACATCTATCTAAACACAACTCTCAAGCTGGAAAAAATACCCTATTTTTTCATATTCCCATATCAATCTTAAGTTTAGTATTATCATAGGTCTAAAATATATAATGAGAAACACATGAGAAGTATTTTCGAAGTTACAAGATATAACACCACATGCACTCACATATAACATATTGTAAAAAATTTCATACATAATCTCACATAAAGGGGATAACTTCATCAGTATGAGGCACTATTTAGAGTATTTTCTATGAAGGTAGTACTAAATTATAGAGGGGTATTTGAGGTTAGTTAAACTTCACTTGAGTCTACTAACCCACTATTTTAGGGTGGCATGCCCTAATTGGAGTACCTAGGTTTTTGAGATACACACTGATATTTAGAACATGTGCAGCCAATCCAAATTGATAATATTCAAGTGATAAGGAAAATTAATAGTTTTAGGTATAATTTATAGAAAATGACATGTACTTCAACACATATAAAATCATCGATGTTAGTGTCCCTATTTATATGGTAGTGTCTAGGCTGATAGAGAGTTAATTTATAGAATCTAATAAATCATAGATGAACATACTCCTAACTATTTCTATACTTTCACTTATTAGATCTACTTGTGCATCATTAAATAATATAATTATTATTCATTATTCATGATTAAGTAATCAAATTACTAGTTTTCATTGTTATTTCTATATATAATATATTTCTATAATTTAACACTATATCATAATATATTATGAACATAAATTATTTATTTGTCCTGCTTATAAAATTATCTCACTCTTAGTTGATTAGGCTATTTTCTCAACCTTTAATTCCAAAAAGGGTAAAAAACATATAAAAACCAAATTAAAATACAAAAAAATAAACAAAAAATATCCTATAAAGGAATACCATTTTTTTATGTAATTTCTAGTTGCCAATCTCATTATAGCTCCCCCTATTATAAGGTTCAAGCTTCACAATCTCACTACATCCAGTCTTACAGGTAGATAATTATATAGAGGCATTCATTTTTTGGAACATAATTTTATGTGCTTATCTATCTAAAATGAACCATTTTTGGTTCATTATAGGGTTTTGGTGACCCAACACAGATTTTTTGTTCATTGTATCAATGCACACTAGTATTTATACACTGTGTTAAGCCCCCTATTACACCCTATGTGTTATTTTTTCTCTTTGATCTCGATATTTTATCAACATTATTATATGTGTGTGTGGTCTAATTCCTTGATATCACTTTTATCAATCTCTTTATTTATTGTATATATATCCATAAAATTCTTAGAATCTAGTTTCATTTTTTATTTTGAGTTCGTTGATGATAAATTAAGCGCAATGCTAGGTGTCTAACTCAATTGGATCTACATAGTGTCCATTAAATTTTGAACCGAAAACATTGATTATTTAACTTTCTAAAAATTAGCATCTCACCATCCCTATTCTTTCTAGACTTTGTGTTGGCTACCTTTATTTATCCCTACACAATTCTTTATTGTAATGCCATAAATCTTGGATTCATATTACACATGATAGGATTCATGAATCAACTTATTTTTACACAAATATATGTCATCCTCTTATAAAGGTTATTTTTATTCATTTATTTATGTAGAAATATTTTAAATTTTATTTAAATCTTCCCATGCATCTACATTATTCATAAATGTGGCACTATTGAAAATTTAATCTAATAATATCACCATAGTTTTATCATCATTTTAAAAGATCATGTACCTTTTTTTTAACCACATATCTCACCTATTAGGGTAAATTTTAAGATCATATATCATTAAACCCCTTAAAATTCATTGGTGAATCTATGGAAAACCATTTCATAGGCATGGAAAATTTGATATGTATGGTGGCAAATCCACTGGGAGGAAACTAAGGACAAGTAAGCCTCAAGGGTTTGAATTTTTGTTTTTTCATATCCCCATTTGATGGCACTTAAAAAAAAAAAATTGAACAACACTTTTTAATTGTAGTATCAAATGACAATGCTAAATGCTACCACCAAATATTGTTGTCAAACAAAGCTAAAAATGACACTATTGAATGGTGGTACTAAATAGTGTTACCAAATGATGCTACTAAATGACACTATTGAATGGTGATAAAAAATGGTTATATCAAATGAAACACATAAATGGTGCAATTGGGAGTGTTTTTGATCTCTTATCCAGTGTGGCTAGCTGGTGTGGAATTTATTTAGCTACATGTTACTCATTTGGTATAACTGGGTAACCCATGCTATTAATATGTTAGTCGGCATAACCATTTGATTTAATATCCTTGGTTTACAAAATCCACTTATAAATAACCCCCTTTACCCTCATTTTAACCATTTTTTATAATTATTTTCTCATTCCCCTCATGCTTTCTATAACAATTAACCTACTATAGGCATACCAACCACACAATGATTTACCTACTCCCATAGCCAACGACATTCACCTACTCCAATGCCATGGATTCCAAAAAAATATGTTTTAAGAAATTTTTTATACCCTAATATTTTAAAGCTACTAAAATATATATATATATATATAGATTCAATGATTGGATTTCTAAATGTAGCTTTTTCAGCCTGTTGTACATACCATAATATGAAATCAACACTGCCTTACTGAAATCTCCAAGTCTTAATATGATACTAGTGAGATGAGGTTAAAAATAAACATCAACTCTAGATTAATATCCTTTGGTACCTAAACTATAGACATCCATAATTTGATAGGTATTTTGTTCCATAATGCCAACCCTATAAACCCAAAAGTAATGTTGATTAATGAAAAAAATAAATATTTAGAGTCTAATTTCAACTTGCAAATCAGTCAAACCGATATGTATATCTATTTTAATATTTGAAATTAATTTTTTTGTAATTTTTCATTAGTTTCACTTATTCATTTAAATTTAAAAATTATTTAACTAGTCATCCTTTTTACTCATTCATACTTTTTTGATTTCATAGCAGATAGTTAGAAAAGGGGCCTACACATTGATAACATATCTGAGCCATTTATGAAATCAATGGTTTAATTTTTCCTTGAAAAAATAGTGTTATAGGGAAGACTGGTAGGCATTCCATTTTGGTTTTTTGTTTACATTCTTCATACTCTTTCATCTTTGAGATATGACTAGTGTACATTTATCTCTTCTAAGATTAGGTTAGAATTGAATTATGCTTTTACTAATCTAAATTATATAATTTAATATTCCAATTTGATTTTGGTCTTGCACTATGAAGCCTTATATGACCTTTAGAAAACATCAATTCCAACTATTTTTCATCCAAAAATGAGCATAAATACTTTATCTATTGATGAGCAGGAGGTTAGTTTACCATTCAAACAAATCACTTGAATGGTTTAATTTATAAACTATTACAAATTTGAAGCTTAATATTTCATTTCTTATTATAGGAAATATTTCATGCATTTATGACATAAAATCAAGATGCTTTAAAAGCAAATCATTCCATTTAAGGATATAGAGATTTTGAGTTTGTAGATTCATCATTCGATTCCTTTTATATTTCTAAATGTCCAAGAGTTTCTTATGAATTGTCTCCACATGTAGGTTTCCATATTTAGAAATTTCAATAATAAATGGATACATAAATTTTAACTTTCAATATTACATTATCTTATTTATTTGTTTAATTTTTACAGTTGACTCATAATCAATTGAGGTTTATCTTAAATAACCTCAAGAAACCCGAACATTTCATCTACTAGTGTTTTCCATTTGTTCAAGGTTTTTTACATTCCATATTTTGGTTTTTTGGTTGATGTTTCTAAGATTATAGATTTTATTGACTAGATGATTTCCTATTACAGCTCAAACCACCCATGTTACTCTAAATATGACATAAATTGAAGGACATACTCTCTCCAACTATAAGTACTAAATGTATAATTTGAAAATAACATTAATTTTTTTAAATTTACCATTTTATAATATAATTTATTTTTTTATGGCACACTCAATATCTAAGGAAAACTATGCCTCTACCATCACCACCAAAACCAGTTCGTAGAAGGGAAAGAAAATTTCATTTATAACACCTAGTAGAGGAACACTGCATTTATCAAGATTTGAATTCCCTAATTTATCTATCAGAGGTATCTAGAATGCACATGGATTAACATGTTTTCAACAAATTGATCTTGGTGAGGAATATCTAGGGATTAAAAGATGAAAACTTGGCGGTAATGCTTTCAATTCCCATGATTTTATTTAGGGTCAAGATGTACTTGTTCTAGAGGAATCTCGAACCTCTTCACCCCCACCCCATTAGCTAATGTTAACTTGTCTGATGATGGCATGAATACATTTACATTAAATAATTTATAATTAGAAATGATTAATTCAAATCTTAAGGAAAGAGTTATATATGAGTTGAAAATGTATTAGTTTGAGAGTTTTGAGTGAAAGCATTGATAAAATAAATAAATTCCTATTATGAAAACCACTACTTAGAGAGAATTTATTTCATTAGTTCAACTTGAATCCACAAAGATTTATGCTTTTCTTGGTCAAGATAAATTTGAGTTCGTATTTATTTCTAATAGTTATAATGATAATGTTTTGATTGTTATGTTAAACGAGTTGGAGAATTTAAATGTCAAATCTTAGGCATATTTTAATAAATGGAAAAAATACATTAACCTTATCATTATTACAAATGTTGAGAAGAATTTTTATGGTAATTTATCACAATTTATATTAAATATGTCATAACTATTTTAGTTTTTATCTAATTATATTTCATTTTTATTTGTAGGAAAAATATGAGAATCTTAAAAAAGAAGATAAGGTCCTTAACGTGCATTTGAAAAATGCATGAAAAAGTTTTTATTATTTCTTTAAATTAAAATAAAAGTTTATTCTATTAAATAAATAGAACAACATAATTAGGAAAATAATTAAGGATTAAGGATGAGACCTTGATGCTTTATTGAAGTAGAAAATAGATGTCGAGCCAAGTCTACCTTCTAAAGGTGATATTGTAAAAGAAGAAAAATAAAATCTTAATCATATTAATTATAGTATAGAGGATATTGAATGGGTAGGCATATTAAAAGATAACACAGAGGAAGGGTAGGGAGGTATTTCTAAAGATGGTGGTAATAATGTGGATGATGGGAGTGACAAAGTGGCTGAGGCATATTTTTTAAAAAATGATATTTTTTGATAATGTAAACTCATTATTATATTTTAAAAATAAACTTACATTTAAAAAAAAAAATTGAAATGAAAATGTTAATTTTGAATGTTCAAATCTTAGTTTATTAAGTTTTAATTACTTTTTTACTGAGTTATGGTTCATTTATGATCTTACATGCATATTTTGAGTTGATGTAGTTCAAACAACATGGTGATGTGGACAACATTTTTTTTGATGGATTTGGTTTAAGCATGAATTTGAATTTGATGTGATTTTTTTTTAAAGGGGTAAATTTTTTTATTAATCATAGCAAATCATAGTATAAAGCACAAATGGCTGAAGCCCCAACCAAATAAAAAGAATACCAAAAAAAACTAACAACAACCATCACCTACCCATCTCCACCCTATCGTCACTCACAATCCTCTCCAAAATTTGACTAACCTCCTTGGGTAGCTATGCCCATCCATCCACCTTTCGGTCCTTTGAGTCCTCTGAAGTCCACTTGGCCAAACAATCAGTAGCTATATTCCATTCCCTTAGAACATGGGCAAAAGACACCGACTCCATGAGTGAGCTCATTTGTAATATCTGCTACACCACTACCGAGAGTTGCCAGCTCACATCCATCATTTTCCTCTTGAGTATCATGTTAATCACAATCTGTGAGTCGGCCTCACATATCACCCATCTCTAGCCAAGCTCATCAACGTGCCTTAAGGCATACAACACCGTGAGACCCTCCATCTTGTTAACTGTCTGCTCCCCCATATGAGCCAAGAGAATGAAAACCATAGTTTGAGAGGTGTCTCTTCTGATCCTATCAATACCAGCCAGTCCATATTTCCCCTGGAGGAGCCATCGGTGTTTATCTTCAAGAAGCCCTTAGGAGGGGGGGTCCATCATCCACTCCTCTGTATACGCTGCTTGCCGCCGCCCCCTCTCCTCATGCAAGCCAAGGCGGGGGAAATACCCTACATACCAAACCTTAATTATATGTGATTTCATCTTATTAAATTATTATCATTATTTTATATAATGGAAAAACTATAGTTATTATGGATGTAGAGTCTAGGCAATAATTATGGTTTGTTTCTAGTTAATGGAAATTTCATTGGTCTATTTGACAACTAAGTAAAACATTTTTTTGCATGAGAATTTAATCCAATTCAACGATGAAGGCTTTTCTTATGTTTTTTTCTACACTTGAATCTTCATGAGTTTTTTCCTTTTCATTTAGGTCATGTTGTTTAACAGGGTTGCCATTTTCTATTGCCTTGGTATTTGAGTTTAATATTCATAATTTTAAACTAAAAGTTAAGATTAAAACTATTGATATGGTAAAAAAATATCAAATTTATGTTTTTTAAAAAATAATAAAAATATGTATTTAACAATAAAATATTATAAAAATACAAAAATATTATGACCCATTTAAAATTTTGAAGAATCAATTAAATAAAAGGGAAAGTTGTAATATGAATAGAATACATATTTCAAATGACAATGTTATCAATAATTTAATGAAAAAAATATTATTAATATTTTAAAATATCAAAAATTATATGAAATTTGATTTAATAATATGATAATTGTAATAAATATACAACTAAAACTTGGTTAGTTGAAATAATCCTACACAAACCTACTCATCACAAGTGACATTTGTATTTACCATATTGGTGGCATATTCAGTGTCAATATTTACATCCTATCTATTGGTTATTGTATTAATGATTCCTCTTTTTTAATTTATATAACCCCATGTTTCTAGAGATATTTCATAAGGAAACATGTTGACAATGTAACATGAAATATATAATCTCAAATGGGTTTCTAAATTTTTATCCAATCTATTTCAAAGTTTTGAATTAATGAAAGATAATGAACTAAATAATATTTCAACTTATACTAAGCCCAAAATATGTTTTTTTAAAATTTTATATAATAGGAAATATTCACTAACACTTTCCTACATGATGATACTAGGATAAATGTTTTTCCATAACTATGTAATTGCCCCATTTTTTATTGATTCCCTTAGAAGGAAATATTTTTCAAACATTATAATTATGAAATGTGTTGAATAAGATGCCAGTAAATAATTTCCCAAAACAAATTTAATTTCAACTCCATTGACCTCTACAAATTTACTAAAATTCTTAAGAAGAGAACCCATATATTTGTGATATAAATTGCTAATCGACTTTTGACCATTATCATTATTCTAAAATATGGGATTCACAACTACCATGGCTTCCAATAATTGGGATTCTAAAATATAAAATTGATATTTGATCTCTAAAAATAAGTTTTGTGAAATAATACTCATTTTCATCTACATTTTAGACATAACTGTATCATATAGAATACATGTTATAGGTAGTCTTTTAGTTTTAGCTCCCACAAGATCAGGTATTTTGTATAAATTGTATATTCGTATCTCCTTGACATTAACAATGACACAATGATGATCATTGATATTTAATTTAAAATATATTTTAGTATTATTAAAATCTATCAAAATTTTCCAACTACTAAAAATAGGTCCCTAAAACTTTTCATTCAAAGTGTATAATATATCTAGAGATTGACATACTGATTTTATTAATCACATGAAGTCAACAATATAAATGGATCTCTCTTGAGCATGTTTCATTAAAAAATTAATTTCCTTCAATATTTTGAGAATTTCACATAATGTCAACAATGTTTCCAAATATGTTAAATGGTACACCAAATCTTTTGACTTATCAACTTATCTATGGTATTTATATGTAAACCTAATAATGATGGATATTATTTAATTTTTTTGCATGTAGGGTCATACATAGAAATTTATCTTGTATCAACATCTTTTAGTAGTTTTTTACCATTAGTCACTCCTATTGAAAATATTTGGAACTCCAAAAATCTTTTTAGACTGTTTGACATATAAGCATGTAAGTCATGAATGAGCTCTTACACTTTTGTGACATTAAAAAAATTGATAACTATTCCATATGCAATTTTCATTCTATGAGCCATGTAATGAATGAGAATCATATATGGGGAAAATTTTATTTGTATTCAAACACACAAACCATTTCTGTACCCCTATATAACTGATGTACCATCATCCCTAACACACCCCAAATTTGTAGCTATTGCATAATCATCCATCTCAGCTTTATCTTTCAAATTAAATACAACTAATTTATGAAGGTTTTCAACATCACAATTTTCTACCATTTTATGAACTACTAATATATGAGGTTGCCTTGAATATTTATCAAAAGTATAAACTTGTATACAAACCCATGATGTGTTGTCAATTGTTATGACCTCACCAATGGATATTGAGATGAATAGTGAATTTTGAAATTTTCATTTCAAATCATCCTTCTCAACCATTGCTAGACATTTTTCCTTTTCCTAAGCATTGCTATCTGACTAATGTGATTGTGGAATATCAACAAATCAATTATGTCAAAATAAAATCGTATAAAAAATAAATAAAAAATAGGTCCACCCTTTTTCAAAATGTGGTATACAATAGAGAACTATATATATTTGGCCTTTATATGGGACTGCATAGCTTTTCCAAATTGATTTTTGATTATTCCCCCTTTCTCAACAAGATGTTTTTGATATTTATTATCATTTTCATACTCACATACATATCTTACATGCATACATTCTTTTACATTTTTTGACCTATCTATCTTATTGTTTATCCATCTTTGTGCTTCACTAGCACTATATTTTTCCATAATATTTCTTAACCGTGTCTAACTTAGGTTGTATTTTGTGCTCCTTTCCTAGTTCTTATCTACATATTGTACATCTATGTATTTTTTAAGTATCATTACCATTTTTAGGTTGTATAGGTGAAATAAATGGAAATTTTGTTACCCAATCCACCTTAAAGGACCTTCCATTTATCTATCTACTTATCTTCCTTTGCAAAGATTTCTAAGTGAATTTTCTAGCTAAACTTAATGTTTGATGAGAACCAATAATATCCTTTGGTAGTTGAGTTTCATGATGATTATCATCAAAAACTAGAGGAACATCTTTGAATGGTAGCATATCATCATAAATATAAAATTTAGGGGGTGACATGTTATTTTGATTAATTATTTATTGTGACATACAATCATGATTAGTGGGGATTTATACATGTAGAATTATTTTTATATTATTCAATAGTTAAAATCAAATTCAATATAAACTAAAAAATTAATAATTAACTATATTATGAGTGCATTGTGGTTTTGTGGTATTTTTTTTTGGATACTTAAAATAAGATAATATGATCAATTTTCATGATAATTGGCCTATCCTTTTATCATTTCCACTAGATTCCATGATGAATAAGGATTTTATAGTTTAATTTTATCTAGATCCTAGAATTCCACCATCTAGTTCCAAACCATTTGATTATAGCCAAGATACTACCATCTAGTTGTAGCCAGTCAGTTTGTAGCACATATGTTTCCATTTAGTTTAGTAAATTGGTTGTAGATTGGATGTTGAAATTTAGTTTATCTATTTATTTAAATCACAAATTCTTCTATTTAGTTCAACTGGTCATTTGAAACTTAAATGCTACCATTCAACTATAGCCATTCTATTATGGTGTAGATTATGTTGTTCAGTTTTGGCTTGTTGCTTGTTGGATGCTTATTTGATATCATGGGGTGGTTATTAAAATCAAAATTTTATGGTTACTCATGGAATTATATGTATTATATATATCGTAAATTGAATGGCTAAATAATAAATTATTATAAATAGTTGGCGAGCTGACTCATAAAATAATTTACACTATAAAATTTTAGGTGATTCAAACCTATGTAGTGACCCTAAAAAGTCACCAATTTTTTTTAAATTTTTTTGGAATACTCACAAATTAATGAATATTCATCAATAAAATTTACCCTATCATCTATTATCATAACACCATGGTTGACTTAGTAAAGCTATGCATTTTTCCTCTTGAGTCATCTCTATGACCTCAAAATTAGTTATTCTTTGAGTAGATGGGTGTGGGCCTACCCATTTATATCAAAGTATAATTTTTTAAAATATTGATCTATATGTCAATACCAAAAAGTTGTTCTCCATTTAATAGTAATTAGTATTCTCTTTGATAAGTAAATCATGGTCATTCATAGGGATGTGTGCTAGACATGTCCATTTTACCTTCATAGATTATCTCTCAGATGCCTTGGGTTTCCACATAATTTAATAAATCCATATCTTAAGGAAATTTACCACCCATTTGGTCTTCAAAAATGATATTACTTCATCTAATTCTCATACCTCATTTGGCTTTGGCCCCCTTCTAGTTACATCAGGACCTTGAGATCCTATTAGCTCTATCTTAACCTTTAATTATATTTATATATTATAAAATACCTCCCTTACTCAATTTTTTTTAATTGTGACATTTGGGTACTCTTCCACCTTTTATTTTAGCTTATATAAAATTTTCACTTTTCCTATATCTATAAATAACACCCTACCATGTTCTAAGCATACTTCACCTATTATAGCTATATTAATACTTAAATTTACCCCATTAATTATTCTATCCATACATGAAGGCCTTTGTTGGTCTTGATGTATCGTGAGCATGTCATCTCCTTTTTGTGGTTATTCTATAACCATTATATTACTATGTAAATCTCCATAGTCTTCCTTTTTGTGTTCCCCCCCATAGTTGGCACAAGTATGGAAATTGGGAACTTCCTATGGTAATGATATGGTGTAAAAAATTTGAATCAAATGGTGCATGCATGGATACAAACTCATCCTTGGACATTTATTCTATGTGTTCTACGTATTCCAAACTATTGGTCATGTCCTTGTGACACTATGCTATTCCTTAACCCATGGAAATTTGTTTCATGTCACTCTTTGACAACCCAATTTTTTTTATAATCATTTATATTTTCTTAACATACTTTACATGAACACACAACCTATGATTATTTTAACCTTCTTAATAATAGGAAACTATCTATCTTGTGACCTTTCTGACATACTTCACAAGATTACATCACCATTTTTACGCTATTTTTTGCATGGTCATTCTAGGTATATCATTATTTTTGAAGTTAGTACACCAAATACCTCCATACACTTTAGATGTAAACCCAATTATAGTCAAATTTTGTAACTAAAATTTCATTTTAGGTAACTAAGCCTCTAATAATGGGCTAATTACTAATTCAATCACTTTAACAGACTCCATTTTCAAGGCTTACTATAATGCATATTGCCAATCAGTGAAATATTTCATTACAATTTTTAATTAAAAATGGGTCAAATGCCCCCGTATGAACAATTACACATGTTGTAATATATGGATTTCATATGAGATATTTCATTAAAAAAATATTGAAATGTATGTCATAATAATGTGTACTATTTATATCTCCCTTATTTATCTCCTTTCACATAAAAATGTTTTTCTACTCAAATTTAGGATATAAAAATATTTAATGAATGTTGTCTTTAGTGGATCAAAATAAAAAATTATTTGGTTAGGATCAAAATTCTTGTTTCAAGTATATGATTATCCCATTAAAGTTGTTTCTAATAACATAGATTTTATTTTTGTAGATAGTATGACCTTTGCATAACATAACATATCATAATTATGTAGATGCTATGCCATGTCTTCCATTACATTATATTTTGGTAGTTTTTTAATATCATATCACCACTAATGTTGTATTATTATATGGGGTTGTGCTATTAAAACAACTCCCATGTTCACTAGAGGTAAAAAATTAATTGGCACATTCTATAAAAATGGTGTGCTCATGGTTTGGGAAGCTTGGGCTATTATATGCTGGGTGGCCAAAACAACATGGCTTAAGGTTGACTGACTCACCCCTTTGGAACAATGGTAAATATATGTGCATCTCCACTTGTATTGCCTCATCCTAAGTTATAAGTTACTACTTCCATTACCTTTGTAACTCCAATATCAATCATTGTGTGACCTCTTATTTTATTCACATTTGTGTTACATTGATTTCCCCCTAAAGGTACATTATCCACTATTTTTTCAACTACATGAGATACATTGTCACTTAAATACTATTTTTGATAACTTATTTATTTTTATTCAATTATACTTCCTTCTTTGAAATAAAACTAAAAAATTGAATCGACATGTTTTTTCACTCCATCTTAGGCCATCCTTAGAATTTGAAAATACCTCTTCCTCATTTTCCATATCCTCTATGCCAAAATTTAATGTATTATACCCTTATTGGATAAATTGTATACACAATTATTCTTCATCTATGAAGCATATCACAATATGCAAGTCATCTATTTATTATTCCTATCCTTCGTAAGTCTAAAATAAATTCCCCAATTACTAATTCCCCATCATTCTAGGGTACTTGGTTGAAATATACTTTTATTTTAATTTTTTACTTATTAACCATCTTATTTACTTCTCTATTATTTAATATTTTCACATACTTCATATGTATATCTCAATCCTTGCCTTGGTATATAACAACCTAACTTTTGGGTGATAAAATTACTAGCTCTCAATTTATATTTTTTTCTAGTCACAGGTCAACCAAAACTATCTTAACATAGAATATTTCCCCAAATAGATGAATTATATATAAAGGATTCCTTCTAAAAGTAATCATCCAACCATTAGATTAATTCACAACTTACATATTCATATTAAAATATGCACTAGTGCATAGAGGTCTCACCTCAAGTGTAATCTAGAGATCACTAGGTTTATCATGATGAGATAATGACATGATGAATAATTACAAATAATATATTAAATATTAACTCTACATCATAGGTACTTATTCAATTAATATCAAAATAAAATTATAAATATACATCTTAAAAACACATTATTCCAAAATTTTGTTACATATTAGGGGTATAAAAACCCACACTTATATTGTGTTAATCAAATAATAATTACAAATACATATATACTTTTAATCTTTTTTATGAAAACATGAAGAACATAATTACGAGTACTTTTATGCTAAACTATTATGTGAATCCTACATTATACTACACAATTTTTATTTTTTCACTACTTCAACCTTCCCCTATTCAAAATACCAAATAAAGATCCAAATGGGGCATTTATAGGGTTATTATGACCCTTTGGCCTTTACAGTCGATAAAAACATATTATTTGATCCCTTATTGATAACTTGAGGGTTTGTAGTTAGTGTGGAGATATCATGTACTATAGTTATCCATAACCTTCCCCCATGTTCCTCATTTTATTATTCAACCCCATGCCATACAAAACCCGACATTGTTTGAGGACATGTGTCTAATTTTGTGTCATTGATTCACAACCCTCGACCATGATTATATATCTTCACTGATATTTCCAAAATATGTTTTCCCTAGGATTACTTCATCCTTATGTGAATCATGTAATTATGTAATTTTGTATTGATGACCAATTAAAGGTGTATTGTACATACCAATTATTTATCATGTGATGTTTAGGCCTTTACATGAGAAAGATTTTTCTATATTTTCGTATAAAAACATGGTCACAACCACTTAAATAAATTATACTCCTTTATACCTTTAACTAGTGCATTATTTTAAAATTATGATCCTATTTTATAGTCATTATAATATATTTATCTAATGATACCCCATGATGTGTGGATTTATTTAATTTAAAATCCTTAAAATAACCTAGAAATGAGAGTGTATGCCATCAATATATAATTTAGAGATCATTTTATTAGTCTTTTCCATAATAATATTATTTTATGCTACCTTATAATTATCCACGATAGGGTTTTGATAGTAAAATACCACTCCCCAACATATGCTAAGGATTTCACATGAAAATGCATGGGAGTATTAATAGGTCCTTGCACAAACTAGCTTTAAGTAGGCTAATAATGGTCAATAATAACATATTGAAAATAACACACATAATACATAGTCTACATAATAGTTTGGGGTTATAGACAAGGATCATGCTCAAAGAAAGTTTTAAGGTATTTTATATGGTAATATACACATATAATATAAATCATATGCCTAACTATATCCAAAATGTAACTTAATGGTAACCAAGAGGTGTTAAAAAAGGTAATAAAAGGAAATACACTACCGTTAGGTGATAATAATGAAGTATTTGAAATGAGTATTGTAAGGGTGTCATTACATGGAAACCATGAGGTGTAAATAAATATATAAAGCTTGTAGATATATTAATATACTAAAAATCATAAGCTAATATAATAATGGATTAAAAAAACATACCAATAAAATATAACCAATAAAATAAAGAGTATATACGGTCAGATTACATACTTTAGCTTAAATTTTGGTGCATTAATTTCCCCCTTAGATTAAATTGAAATTTTTAAGAGATGTCTATAGGTGAATTCAAGCTGGTAAGAAAAATGCCCAAGTAGACATTAGTTTTGAACTCCAAAGAATAGGTGTATATTAATAGTTTATCTTCTCTTATTTATATCATAAAGTCCTTGTACAAACTAGTATTCCTCAAATGTAGCCTTATTATCCCCAATTCCTATTATTATTAATAAATTATATTTATATGAGTGATCACAGTAGATTATGTCTTTATTATTATAAATGACTAAAGTAAACTGAATAAATATTCACAAATCAAACTTAGTAAACACTGTTCACCTAGATAATGACATTGAAAAGTGTGAATAAAATATAAAACATCATCAATTTTTTTTGATTTAGTCAACCAAAAGGAGGTGTGATACTTTTCATTTCCTTGTATATGTAAATTAAATTAGGAATAATACCATAAACAATAATAAGAGGAGTGGAAATGGGGAATGGGAACCATTAGAGGACATGAAAGGTGATCCCATGTTATGAGTGAGAGAGGAATAAAAAGTAGATAATAATGACATAGGAACTCTCATAAAACACCATGAACTGAACCAATATGACATTGACATAATTATTAGGAGGTATACTCAGGGAAATTAATACACCAATGATATTGTGAGAAAAAAACATCAGTTATATAAAACTAGGTGTATACTTATGACCCATCGAAACTTGCCACATATCACAATAAAATAACATAATACAAAAAGATAAAATCAAGCTCTATAACGAATGATGATAAATAATCAAATTAAATAAAATTAAAATATACATAACTTACCTTTCCACTAAAATATAATGCATGAAAATAACTTGTCTTAATCACGATGAGCATATAGTATACTTATGTTAATCCTCATGATATAATACAAAATGGGGAAAATAAATGTTGGTGTACATATATGAGTTTAAAAATGGAAATATATGAGTCTTTCAAGTATGATGGGAAAAAGGATCTAGACACCCAAAATGGTAAAAGATAAATTAGATTTAAAAAATCCAAAAAGTGGAAAGGCAATATAAGGTATAGGAAGGATAAGGCTTGATAACCATAAAGTAAAGTTAAATTTAGGTATAACTGACCCAAAAATATGGTAATGATGTATTTAAATAAGGTACTATATAAAATCAAGGGTAAATGAGAGACTAGGTATAGATGACTTGAAATTATGTAAATGTAAAAACAAGAGATGGGGTTGGATATCCATGAGATAAAGGCTTTATTAGGTCTAAAATACATAAATAAGAATAACGATAATAAATATTAGGATACCAAATATAAATAATAGGAATATAAGAAAAATATGTAAATGAGGAGAGCATCTAAAGAAAACCCAAAGATGTAACTTTTATTCAAGAATGTATAGTTTAAGTGTAATGAATAGTTGATTACATGGTCTTATCATCTCAAATCCTTAAAAACTAATGTTGTCACTATGATATAATGTTTTAAGGATATGAATAACATGAGATAAATAAAATGGGTGAGAATTAAAAAAATAGTTCTATCAATGGGAAAAACTGAATGGAGATTAAAAAAGACATTGCCAAGGTGAAAACAGGTATATGCTAGAATAAATATGCTCTAACTAATTTATCAAGACTAATATTTTTTGAAGTTGAAAGGTTTAGGAACTCTACTTATAAATTCAAAATCTTGAGTTGGCTTTTGAAGTATATAGACCATCCCATGAAATCTATGCATTATAATTAAAGATTTCTACCTTCCCATAATTTGTTACTCATTTCACATGACGCCCATGGATATATTATTCAACTAAGAGGAGTGGGCAATTGTTTAGAAAGGAAGATGGAAATAATGATAGATATGATGATTGTTATCCCAATCTATTATCATATGACACTCTAATGGGTATCTAACCTATATTTTTAGGTATATTATGGAGTTTTAGATTTAGTTAGAATATGGAATGCCATTTATTTGATCATGTATTTTAGTGTGATTTTGAATTATATGCTTTTTTTTTTCATTTTGATTTTTTATGATATTTTTCATTTTTTAGATTTTTCTATTTTTCATCCTCCATAGAAAAAGTAGAAGTATATTAAATGGGTTTTAAGAATGACTAACATAGGTAAGCTTATACCTAGCTACTAAAGATAACCTATAAAAAAAATATTCTTAGATACTCCTAGTGTTGCACATTTAAAAAGAGTTTTATGTTTAAACCAACCTCAATTTTTAGAATAATGAGATGAAAATAAGGGGAAAGATAAATGAAAAAGATAAAAAAATAGGTTTACCCATTTAAAAAAATTGTATAAATAGAGGTGATATAATGATAGATAGATTTGGAGACTTTCATCACAATAGAGTGGAAAATTGAATGAAATGCTATAGATAGACTATAATAGCTATTCCACACATAATATATTACAACTAGCTTTGTGAGACAAAATAAAACTCTAGATCATTTCCTTATCTTTCTAAGAAATAATTAGCTATGGTTATGAGTGGGAGATGAAAAATAGTAGCTATCATGAAATGTAGTTTCTAATGACAAAGGCCTAGTTTATTCCCTAATGTATTAAAATGAAACTCACAAAATAGAACCCAAAAGGTGTAAAAATGGGAGGTCAAATACATGAGGTAAAAATTTAAGAAAGATCCATAATGTGAAAATTTAAGTAGTTATGATCCAAGAGGAAAAATAAAAGAGAGAAAATACAAGTGGTGAAATAGGTTAGGTAGAAACCAAGAGGCATAAAATATTAGGAAGGATCCTGAAAGTGTAACGATAAGAGATGGATGTTTGTGAGAAAGTCATAGTTGATTCCACAATATCTTATAATGAAAACCATAAACTAGAAATAAAGAGGTATAAAAATAAGCAAGATAAATAAATGCAACATTAGAAGTTATAAATCCAATAGGAACTTAAATAATAAAAGAGGGATCCCATAGGTGATGTTAATGTAATAAGGATGTAAGAGGTGTAATATACACAAATGATCAGAGAGACATAATGTGTGAGTTGAAACCTTGAGGTGAGTTAAATAGAGGTATAAAGTAAGTTAAGATGAAAAATAAGATAATTAGAAGAGACCTAAAAATATTAATAACATAGAATATAAAATAAAATAAATGTTTAATTAAATGTAAGAAATGAAAAACATGGAGAAATGAACTACATGGAATATTCAAAATCTGATGAATGCACCTAAAGAATATTAAGTTTTAAAAATTGAGTGTACATAAGATATTTGAAGATGTGTCCTTTGTTGGTATACAATTGATAAGTATTTAGTCCAAGGATATATTTGATAATGTAATGATCCGCCAATTTTAGGTGTATTTAAAATATTTTTCATGGTAGTAATCCAATTTTAAAACTAAATATTTGACATTAAAACATTTGACATTAACATTTTTATTATGTTACTTAGAGATGTGAATTTTTAATAGGATTTATGTTGGAGAGTGCTCATGTATCTCTCACCAAGTAAATATATGACATGGTGGAGGGATTCATGGATGATACAATCATAAGGTAACATAACTTCTATTAGTAATAAATTTCAAAGCCATAAATAGAGAGGATCGATTTTCCCTCATGGAGGTAAACATGTTAGTGTGATATACCTAAAAGGTGGCATAAAGCTAGAGATTATAATCAATATAGGAATTTAAAATTGTATTTTTAAATATATTGAGTATTTTGTTGGTTGATTATTCTTGGACATTTCAATGAGGATGATGAGTAATATAATTATTTTCTATAATCCTAAATTTGGACCAAAGTTACTTCATGTGTTTATTTTTAAAATTCTCTTCATTATTAGATATGGCAGTATGGAGAATTAAAAATTGGCACATGATTTGATTGAGGATAAATATTTATGGAGTAACTTCATTAACATAATATTTAGGTCAACATACCCCAATTTTTGAAAATTTAGACCCTTGAGATACTTTGAACCTTAACCCTAAAACCATGTCATGTTTTTGAACATTATTAGAATTTGAAGATCATCCACTTTAATAGAATTGACCTACTAAATTATGGTTTTGCTTTGGGATTTCCTAATGTTGATAATAATTGGTCTTCATGTCTTATAGTTATAGGTTTCGTGAAGCTATTGCTGATGGATCATGCTTAAATTTTACAAATTAACTCTATTCAAGCTTCATTTTTTGAAATCTCTCCCTAAAAAACCCTAGCTCAAGCCCTTGGTTCAAATTTACATTTGGCAGGAACATTTCAAATTACTTTAGACTTATTTATTAACATGATCAAACCTTAACTTGAAATTCCTACTTGGTCCATTTTATTTTCCCCTTTTGTTTCTTATATTTCTAATCGAGTCTAATGTTTATGTTGGTAGGGTCAATTTTAAGTTTTATAACATGGTCATTTTGTTATCTATGTAGCCTAAAGTCTTAATTATAAGGCCCCATTAATGTTTATCAACATGAAAAAAGACCTTAGCATTAACACTTTAGCCTAAGTTTCTATCTACCTGAGTCCTAACTTAAATATCTCACTTATTTGTAGATCCAACGAACTATGCTTATGTGGAACTGAAGATCAAACAACACAAGGAAAGCTCAAAGGTTGGATGGGCACCAATATTAAATATAATCTTAAGCCTAACCTTTAACATAAGGAATTTTATATTTTTATACAAAAATACCTTATTTTAAAACTTAGGTGTTTGATTTTAATTAATTAAAGGAACCAATCATGTACAAATGCTTGGATCATGATCTAAGGTTCATGGTCACTCAAAGATTTAGATCCAACAAAGTGAAGACAATGTCAAAAATTCAAAAGGCTCAAGAAGCCCTATGGCACCACCATGTGGCACTCCCACATATGGAACTTCATGAGCTTAAAATTGATGTTTTCATGATCATCATTTGACATCCATGAGGCCATCATTGGCATCTGTGAGATCATCAACTTTAATCCCACCAAACCTAAAGGACTTCATGAGCTTAAATTTGACATCCCTAAAAACATCATTTGATAGTTGGGAGGCTATCATTGATGTCTGTAAAACTGTCAAATTCAAGCTCATCTAAAATTTTGTCTAGATAAAAGGGGCATGTTTTATGTCATTCAAGGGGTCATTTGATGTTATGCTTTAAATTTTTTCATAAAATATTTTATTCTAAGTCTATGGCATGTTTATTAACATGAAATACACTTAGTGTAAAATATTTTAGTCTAAGTTATTTTATGACTATGCATTGATTAAATTTCATGCATCTCATAGGATCAATGGATCTTGTTATGTCAGGCCTAGATGATCCAACACCATGAGATCATTGATGAATTTTTAATGATTCTACAAGAGCCCATAGGCTCAACACATGGTGGATTATCATTCTATATGTGACTGATATAAGAATCAAAGTTCAAAAATACCATAAAGGTGCCAAGTATCATAACCATGAGGCTTGATGTAAAGATGGCCAATGACATGCAAACACCCAGATCATGATGAATGACCCATGTTTATCCTTAGATCTTGATTAAATGATATGAAATAAAAGTTAATTTTTAAATAATAATGAATAATGATTTGAAGTTATTTATGAAAAGTGTTGTGAAAGTGCCAAATAGATGCCAAATAAGTGCCATACAAGTAAAAAGTGACAAAATGAAGATCTTGCATGCTTGAAAATGAAAACGTATAAAGGTAAAATGTTAAAATCAAATCTTAGTCATGTATGAGCTAAAGTCCATGTAAACCATCACCATTAAAGATTTAAGAGAGCCCTAAACTTGCATAAAATGCCTAATTTGAGCTTGAATTGATCATAGTTAAGCTAAAAGAGAATTTAATTGTAATTCAAGCACAAAATAATTGACCAAAAGACCATTTGAAACATAGTAGTAAGCGATTTCCAAAGTTTGGAAGCCATGGAATCTTGGAGGAAACAATACAAGGACAAGATAGATTTGTATTTGTCTATAGACAATGAAGGAAGGGTCTTCAAGGACATAGACCTAGACACTACTGCATTGAGCATGGGTAATAAGAACTGGTTCAAGCTCTTTTGGACCATTAAAGACATGCAACCCATCATGAAAAAAGAAAAGAAGATTGACATTACAACTAGAATTTATATTAACCTAATTGTAGTTAAAATGGCCAATCTCCACCATGCTACCACTAAACTAGAGGTAATCCATTATATTGACATCCTTGCTCCCATTTTTAAGGATTGTATAATTGATTAGGGTTGGATTATTCATGAAAGGACACTTAGAATAATTTAATTCATTTCCCCACTAGCATTTGAGAGTAATTTAAAACTTCAAAAAACCCAAGTGGATTTGCCCATTATTAAGGAATGGACTGGCAAGAATGATCTAGACACCATCCTTAGGCCATGGTTACTCCAAGGAAACCATGTGATCTAAGACCCTGCTTGAAACATCCTAGTTACCTAATTTAGAGAGTGGGTTATGGTAATTATGAACTTGTTAAATAGAATATCGAGAGCCTCTTTAACCACATATGTCAATAAGAGTTAGGTATCCTATGTATACTTCATGGTAGATAAGGGCTCACTCCCCTAATTAGAGAGATGATCAACGTCCACTTAAGGAAACAATTTACAGCCATAAAAAATAAGATTAGTAACTAATTCTTTATGATTTCCTATCTATTGGATACCTTGCTAGCTTCCACCTAGATATCTTATATCAAAAATTGGTCACCTAAGGGTAGATTTATAGTCTCTCACCACTATTAAAAGCTACACATATTAAAATATAGGCATACCATCCAATTATTTTATAACTATGTGTATCTAACCTTGGTGGAAGCCATCATAGGGATCCCTATGCCCAGGGTAAGCCCTCTAATCAATAAATATGTGGAGTCAATGGGAGATATTTGGTTATATCTAGATTGTATAGTGATTATCATTGAAGGGATTTTGATTTAACCTTATATGTTGCCTGTCTATGTTCCCATCAAGCTGGCAGAGTAATAAATTACATACCAACTTCTTAGTGGTGTGGATAGAGTGTGTAAAGATAAGAGGAAAGACATCTTTCATTCCTTTGTTTTAACCATAAGTATAACTATTTTACAAAATTAAGATTAGGTGAATATTATGGCTAGGCATAAGGAATATTTTAAATTTTAGTTTGATGAGTTGAAGATGTAGGACCCCAATGTTATGGTCTCCACATAATTGAAATCCAAGAAATTATCCAACCTAGTGTATGTGCATAAACTCAGTGTCCACGACACCATATTTATCAAAGAATACAATTTTGAGGAAATATTGGCTAGGCTCAAAGGACATAACATTAGACTTGAGCATAGACTGACCAATGATGAGAAGCCACCAGATGACATATGACAAATGAGACCTATACAATATCATTTTATACATTTACCTTTAAGGCCCCCTCAAGAGTAACCACAAATTAAAGGGTAATAGTCTCAAACACAAATTACACAAGGTCTTGGTAAAGATGATATGGAAGAGAGACCTGGTGAGGGTCCATCATCCTCAATCCCTCCTAATAGACTAACATATCCAATTGAATACCTAGACATGATTACCTTATAGATTTATGAGATAGTGGAGGATTCCCTAAAGGTCCTTACTAAGGTGTATAGTTATGATGAAGAAGAGGAACATGCTAAAGAAGCACAATCCTAGGCTCAAGCAAAAGAAGCTAAGAAAAATAAAGGAAAAAAAGTTTCCCTAGACTTAGTCCCAGTGGAACCATTGAAGAAGACAAAGGTAGAATTGGCAATGGTCCTAGTTGGATCAAAAAATCTAAAGTTGAATTTCAATCACCCCATGAGTGAGGTCAAATTATTTAGTGATGAGTACCTCATCTATGGACCAAACATCCCTAATTATTTCATTTATGGAAAAGTGCAAAAAATACCCACTTAGCACCACTCATGGGCCCTGACCAAGACTGTTAACATTGATTTACATGATGATATCAAGCCATGGGTAAGGGATTTGATGAAGGAAGAGGAATAAATAAGAATAGTGGATACTAAAAGGTTAGATAACAAGTATATAGATGCTCTAGGAGCATCAAGCAGTACCCAAATAGAGGCTCTTAAACCTCCAAAGTATAATGAACCAACTACTACTATGAAATTCAATCTAGATACAACTGTATTAGAAAGAGTGATAAATATAAAGACCATGGTGGGAACTAAAGAATTCACTTTTCAAAGGGTTGAGCCATTTGTAGGATTAACTCTAATTTAAGGTCAGCAACTTGGTGAGCATCCCATCCATGTAGAGGATATTTGAGAACTGACTAAAGCTCACTCAACTCAAGTCAAGGTAGGCATCAGGGGCATGAAACAAAGAGTATCTAACTTGGAGAAGTAAAATGAGGATTTAAATATGTAGGCTATCTTATCAGTTCTTGGGTAAATGGTCAAGATGCTTTAGGAATAATTATTTGATATGTTTGATGCATTGAAAACAATGAAGCTAAGGTAGAGTGCATTGGTGCAGTAGAACATATTTTTTAAGGGTCTAATAGCCCAATGGCAGGCTTCACAAGACAAAATAGCATGAGTAATCAACATCTAGATTGGAAGGTAGATTACTTAGCTTAAAATAATTAGTCCAGGACATTTGAATGCAATTATAGGAATTGTTGTTAATAAGCTCAAAGTTTTAAGTGCACGGTCTCAGGATCTAGAGATACTCTAGAAAGATGATGAAGAGATAATATAAATGATTAAACACTTACTTGGGACCATGCTGACCAATCTTGCATAGCCTACTATCTTAGGCATCATCAAGGATGATGAGTTCAATCATAGGGCCACCTTGGTGATACATTAAATAAGAACTAAGAGTCAAGGGTAGTTTGGGGCAAACAAGATTAGGATCCTAGATATGATCCTTAATGCAAGAGAAGGGATAGCTGAGGCCAAGAACATCAAATAGGATATGATAAAAAATGATAGAGAATTGGATGCTCTAGTTGACAATGAGGAGTGTATTTTAAGACCACCTATAGACTTAGAGCTAGTTAATGAGTAGCACCAAAAGGCTATGAACATCCTCCATTAGCAACAAGTGAGTTCTTAGGCATAGGGCCCACTAATTAGTTAATATTACATTTTGTAAAAGCATTGTAACATTTTAAACATTGAACATTCCATTGTAAAGGTATATGCTAGTCTATTAGCATATTTGCCTTTAGGTCAGTCTATTTTGAAAAATAAAATGTGTTCTAGAACCTTATAGAAAAAAGATAGTTGTCCTTACTTATGCATTTTTATCTTATAACTGACTAGAATACTTCTTTGTCTTTCTATAAAAGGAAACACTACCATTTTGTAAAGAGAAAATTTTGATCAAAATTTGTATACTTTAAGCAGTTAATACAATCAAGGAATTCTAAAAGGATTATCCAAATTTGTTTGTGTCAATTGATACATGACTTTTTCTCTCAATTTCTAGTCTTAAGTCTTAAAATTGAATAGTTTTTATGAATTTTGAGTTGCATATTTGATTATAAGGTTACTAATTTGTGCTTATGCTATATTAGTTGAATGATCTTGAATTTACTTCATTTTATTTGCTCTACATCAGATTGTGTAAATGCTATTCAAGTGTGGTAATAAATCTTTAAAGTAAATTCAGTTCTTACTTGTACTTATTTATATCATCCTTGGAGGTTTGCCTAGTATGTAATGAGATCTAAGATTATGCTATTTTACACTATATAATATTTAAATGTATACTCAGCTATAATTGAAACTTTATCCTAATTCTTGAGGCTGAGATCAATAATCACTTATTATCTTTTGACCTTACCCTTATCTTTTGCTTCTTTTTTAACTAGAAGACATTAATTTAGATTTCATTGTAAATGCCTATTTAGATTAGTTTGTAGTTTATGCTTTGATCATAATTATCTAATATTAGCATAGATACTTACACTTTGTAAATATTTGATCCATGATCATTCTCAACCATCAATTAATATATATTTTGTGGAATAGTTAAACATTGCTCGCTTACTATTTCATAATAGGTAACATAAGTTGTGAAAACCTACTACTCCTGCTCTCAATTCCCAGAATTCTAAAATGAGAAGTGTTATTTGAATTCTAAGGAAACCTATGATACATTTAGAGGCATCAACAAGTCCCATTGGTGGTAGAAGGAGGGCCCTTTGTGAATTGATTGAATCTTTTTTAGTCTTAATGTTTTGATCTAAGATTGATGTTATCTTTGCACTTTTACGTAATTATTTACTTAGAAGCATAAAGATCATTGATCTTTGTGGCCTTTGATATTTATTTGTGTTTCTTTTACACAAAGATCACAATTATTTGAATTTTGATGCTTAATTTTGGTAAAGATGGATTAAAATCTAAGAATTTGTGGTAGTTGAGGTTAGAATAGCTTATTTTAATCAAAGATTGGTATATATTTCATATATATAGGTTTATTTGAGCTTAGACTTATAAAGATAGACCATGTTTGCGCAATTGGACACATCTTTGAGCTATTTTAGTCGATGGTTGATGTCCTTTACTATTATTCATATAAATCTTTGTAAAATTAGCTTACTGTGCAAGATTAATCCTTGTTATTTATAAAGATTAACTTGACATATCATATTTCAAATAATATCTTCAATATTCAAGCTAAAATCACCAAGAAGTCAAATAAGATCACATTCAGAGATAAGATAACCTTTGCTTGAGCCTAAAGTCCATAGAAGCCAGGTGAGACAAAATTAGGCATAAATGTTTCAAATATTTTCCAACTTCAACTCTTTAAGGTACCCCTACCTTTGAACTTCATATAAGTATGTCTTGGTTTGGTTGTTCTTCAATCAATGTGCTTGGTGTGGTACATGATCTCTCATGTAACCTTAAAAAATACTTGCCAACATTTAGTCTAACTAGTATTATAACTGTTAAATAACACATTAAATATTTCAAAGCTATTTTAAGGTTGTTAAATGTCATACATGAAGATGTATCATGTATATTTTTCCCATTTACTTTTAAATATGTTGCATATGAATGGTTTCTCAATTTTCCTAACAATTCTATTACTAGTTGGGATGATTTTACCAATGTTTTCATTGACTAGTTTGGCAAAATTATTAGTCCATGCCTCATATACCAATAGTTCACCACCATCAATAGGGATGCAAGCGAGACCATAAGGTCATTTAATGCTAGGTTATATAAAATGTATAATAGGACCATAAACCCTTATAATCCTGATGATGATTTAGCTCTATAAATCTATAAGGATATAGTAGATCCTATGATTTTGTATTCCTATAAAGATCTCTTCTGCCTATAACTTCATTAGTTAGGGCTTATTCTGAAGTAGTGATCATGAATGATCAAATGTATCCCTAAGGTAAAATTGCCTACTCTATCACAAATATCAACCCACATTTTCCCACTCTAAACATCTTCCCTAACAACAATCAAAATGTTCTATCCTCGAATCAACTCCCAAATATGAATCAATTACCTTTGAGTCATTCTAATACCAATAAAAAATTAGTATTCTTAAGTCATCCTACTAATAATGAATTCAATTCAAATGATAAAAGAGATTTAGTACTAGTTATTAGTATTAACAATAACCAGGTGCACAATTTTGAAACTACCAAGAATGAGTATATTCTAAAAATGGTCTAAAAGTTAAGCACTAATTTTCTTCAACTATAATATTTTCTTATTGGATTTTGGTGCATCTACCAATATCATTCTAAAAGGTATTTACAAATAACTTGTCTTGACACATATTAAGTTTGATAGAGTTTTTACTCAATTAGATAAATTTAGAGTCAAACTAATTAGGGAATTATTAAATGACCATATGTAATTGGCCTTTGATCCTAGAGCACAATAATTTATTAATATCTTTGTTGTTGACATTCCTAATGTTTATGGGACCTTGTTAAGTAGGGAATAGACTAAATATCTTAATGGATACATGTTTGCTAATTATTCACATTTATGGTTGCCTTAGAAAGGAGTTCCAAACCAAATCAAGGTTGAAAGAGAGCTGAGGATGAAGCACATGATTACTGAGTACAATGATGTGAATGAAAGGGTCAACATAATTGAATTAGACTTAGGGGTTTTCACCCTAGAGACTACAAAGGTATGTGATCCTAAGAATACTCATGTTATGCCTACGCTATGAAAGCTACATTTTGATGGTGCTAGGTGTAAGGATGGATCTGGAGTAGGTATTATTCTAACTAAACCTATTGGTAAGAAATACCATGCTTTGTATAGGCTCCAATTACCATGCACCAATAACCTTGATGAATATCAGGCTCTCATTTTAAGCTTGTAATTTGCATTAAAAATTAAAGTCAAAGAGATACTAGTCTATGGTGACTCAAAACTAGTAGTCAACCAGGTGAGAAGAAAATATCAATGCAAACTCTCATACCTCAAGAGGTATAATTTTAGGGTATGAGATATAATAAAGTCTTTTTATGCATTTAACATTGTATCCATCCCTAGAGAGGAGAACAAAGTTGTTGACGAGTTAACATCTGCTGCATCTAACCTAATGCCTAACCAAGACTCACCCAACTTCAGTATTAGGTTGATACCTTATCTTTTGGTCCTAGATAATGTGAATAATTTTTAGGTATTTAGAGATTATCAATAAATATTGAACTTCATGAGTAGTTCAAGAGAATTTGAGGCTCATATTATTAATGAAATTGATGAAAATGCACTTAAGGAAGGCAAATTTGATGGTAAAGTCATTCAACTAAATGATAATAACATCCCTAAAGGGATGACTATCTTAGAGAGATTATTTGATCAAGTAAAGCTAGCTAAGGTTTATAATATTCCTAAAGTAAATGGGAAGGATTACAATGCAATTGATCTTGACCCTCAAGATTAACCTCATCTAGTTAACATTAGAAAAGGTTACACTAGTGTTGAGAATGAGAAGGATAAAGAGCTAGTAATGAGGTATAAAGATGTCATATCTTGGTCTTATGATGACTTAAAAATATTTGATCTAAGAGTCATCACCCATACTATACCTCTTAAATAAAGTTGTAAACCCTTTAGGCAAAAGTAAAGACTTATGAACCCTATTTAAGAACCAATGATCTTCAAAGAAGTTAAGAGATTGTTAGATTCTAAAATTATGTTTCCCATTAGGAATTATACCTAGGTGGCAAATTTGGTGTTAGTTAGAAATAATAATGGTAAGATTAGGCTATGTATTAAATTTATAAATATGAATAGATCATCTAAAAAGGATAATTATCCTCTTACCTCTCTTGACCAAGTAATACAAATTGTTTCAGGATCAACCATGATGTCTTTTCTTGATGGTTTTTTAGGCTACAACTAGGTGTTGGTTATCAAGGAAGACAAAATGAAGACAAATTTCAAAATTAAATGGGTCACTTTTACATTCAAGAGAATGTCTTTTGAGCTAATAAACACAAGATCTACTTTTCAAAGGGCCATGGACCATGCCTTCCAAGGTCTAATTGGTAAGTGTATCATTATATATATGGATGATCCAACCATTTTTTATAAAAATAGGGAAGATAATTTTATGAATTTACAATAAGTATTTGAGAGATATAGAAGTTATGGAATCTCCCTCAACCCCAAGAAAAGCATATTTTGTGTTACTAAAGGCAAATTGTTAGGTCAGATTATAACTAAAGATGAGATCTCCATATATCTTGAGAAAGTGTAAGCTATATCTAAGATAGAGCTATCAAATATTATAAAAGAGTTAAAATCAAATTTTGGTAAGATAAACTTTGTAAGAAAGTTTGTTTTTATCTTTGTAGAGATTGTTAAGCCATTGAATGACATGTTAAAGAAGGATTAAGGTCACATGGAATGAGGAATCTAAGAAGGCATTTAATGACATAAAATAAGTACTTATTCAAGATCTAATCTTAATAAATCCTAATTTTTCAAATGACTTCTATCATTATTCTTTTGTATTTGAACATACTATGGTTGTAGTTTTAACTAAAAAGATTGATGGGTATGATCACCTAATAGATTTCATAAGTACTAACCTTAAGAATGATGAATTTAATTATTCATTGATTTATAAAAAAACATATGCATTAATTAAGGTAGTGAATAAATTTAGGCACTATATCTTTAGAAATAAGGTGCACATTATTCTACCTGACCCTACCATAAAACTTATGCTGAGCCATAATGAACTTGGTGGATGTAGAGGTAAATGGATGTTAGTTTTGTAAGAATATGACATGGAAATGAAAACTAAAAAAATGGTAAGGTGCCAAGGTTAAATTCAAATAATTACTAATACCATCCCTAAGCTAATTATTATGTGATTCGATCATTAAAGATTTCAAGGTAGTGAGTGGTATGATTCCATCATTCATTTACTAATTAATGGCACTTGTCCTGTAGGACTAACTAGGGAGCAAAAGATGGTCCTAAGGCTCAAGATAACCCATTATCTAATAAAAAATTGGGTTTCATAGAGAAAATTTTGAAGGGGTCTACTTGAGATGTGTCTCAAAATAAGCTATCCAAATCATGAGCACCTTCCATGAGAAGTTTAGAAATGGGCACCCATCTAGGAAGACTACATCCTACAAGATCCTCAGAGTTGGCTACTATTGGAAAAATATTTTCAAAGATGCTCATAGGCACATGAGATAATGTAACTCATGCTAAATATTTAGCACCAAAGAGCCTAAGAAAACAATACCTTTATATCTAGTCATTGTTGATAAACCCTTTGTATAATGGGGGCTAGACTTTATAGGGGTAATTAACCCTAATTTAATAGAAGGTCATAAGTATATCTTGAGTACCATAGATTATTGCATAAGGTTGATTTAAGCTATAGACACAAAATTAATGCAAGATTGAAGAAGTGATTAGTTTCTTAGAGGAGAACATATGTACCAAATTTAGAACTCTAGTCTCTTTGGTGTGTGACAATGGATCCACATTTATATCTATAAAGATGACAAAATGGGAATATGATAATGTAATTTGTCTTAAGTTTTCAACCAACCATTATCCTCAAGGAAATGGATTTTCTAAGTCTACCAATAAGAACCTAATAAAAGTAATCAATAATTTTGATAGGCCTATAACTTGGTATAAGCTTCTCAAGTAGGCCCTATGGGTAGATAGGATAAGGATCAAGAAATCCTTAAAGGTATCACCATTTCTATTGGTGTATGTCCAAGAGCCTATCTTCCCTATCTCTCTCAAGCTACCTACATATAAATTCATGCAAGAGTATATGGAAGAAGGCTATGAGCTTGAAAATTCAAGATTAATAGACATCATCCAAATGGAAGATGCACGTGAGAAGGTTTTTGCTAATTTTAGAAAACACAAGATCATATTGAAGAGGTGGTTTGAAAAGAGATCAAATATCAAGGTGTTTAGATAAATGTACTTAGTTCTCCTTTGGGATAAAGCATCTGAGCCTAAGGGTAAACATGGCAAGTTCACACCTCTATGGATTGGCCCCTATCATATTATAGACACACTGGGAGACAACACCTTTAGACTCAAATATTTACAAGAAGCATAGTTCACACTACCCACAAGTGGGAAGTAACTCAAACATTACTTCTTTGTTATTCCCACTAAGGTATTTATGGATTAAATATGTAATATGGTTAGACTTAATATAGGCCAGCTAGTTAGTTTCTTTCAATTCTTTCCTTCCTACCCCTTATTTATACATAAGCATGTATGTATGTATGTATGTATATATATATATATATATATGTATATATGTATATGTATGTATATATGTATATGTATGTATGTATGTATGTATTTCCTTTTGTTTCTTATTTTGATACTTTCTATTATATGTTTACTTTTATTTCCTTGTTCCTTATTTCCAATAAGTCCTTTTGGACAACCCAAATCAAAGTTTATTTATCTTGTTTGAAACTCCAAAATTCAAGAATGTGGGTATGAACCTAATATATGTATTGACCATGGGTCTGAAATATGAGCCTAATGTTATGATTTGAAAAAACTAGTAAAGAACAATGAAAAAGGCCAACTAATCTATGAGAGATTAAACATTATCTTGACCTAAATTTGGTTTTAAGAATATTTTGACTTGTAGGATGAAAGCTTAAACTATTGAGGCATAATCATGCTTGTACTTAATAAACATCCTTTCTTGGGATAATGTTTACAACCATAGGTGATTTTATAAGGATCAAACACTTGACTAAATCCTTAAAATTGGCTACCCTAGTTCCCAATCTTTCTAAAATCATAAAATATCTAAAAATACAAAAAATAATAATTCAATGCAAAATCAAAAGATTTTCAAGCATAGGTTATTCTAGTAATCTCCATTGGGGATATGGAAACCTAGATGGCAGTGAAGCAAGAACATGAGTGGAACCAAATACATCTCTATCAGGGCTATGGATGCCTGGCTAGTAGTAGAACAATTCCTAAGCCTTCCCTAAACTAGAATCATGGTTCTTAATAAATATCTAAACATGCTCCAAGTTAGTGTTAATGATTAAAGATATGAAACCTAGAAGTTTTCCCCTAAATCCCATGGTAAACAATAAGTTAAATCAAAGCAAACACACAATATGGCTATGTATTAATGTTTGATCCTAATTCTACAAGTACAATGTTTATTTCAACCATAAAATGATCTAGATAATGACATTGATCAGGTGGAGTGGATGACTTAGTTATTTTTTTAAACTAGAGTCTCTAAGTTTTAACATATTTCTATGTTTCCCCCAGAAGTCACAATTTGTTGAGGTCAACATACCTCCATTTTTAAAAATTGGGACCATTTACATACTTTAAACCTTAAGCTTGAAACCATGGCATGTTTTGAAAATTATTAGAATTTGAAGATCATCCACTTTAATAGAATTGACATACTAGTTTATGGTTTTTCTTTGGGCTTGCCAAATGTTACTAATAATTGGTCTTCATGTCCTATATTTGTAGGTTTCATGAAGCTCTTGTTGATGGAGCATGCTTAGAGTTTATACATTAGCTCTATTTAGGATTCATTTTATAAAAGCCATCCCTCAAAAAACCCTAGCTCAAGCCCTTGGTTCAAATTTATATTTGGTAGGACAAAATTGGTGGGAAAATTTCAAATCACTTTAGACTTAAGTTTAATTTTAATGTTAGGTCTTAATAATATTTATTAACATGACCAAAACCATAACTTAAAAGTCCTACTTGGTCCCTTTTATTTTCCCTCTTTGTTACCTATATTTCTAACTGAGTCTAATGTTTGTGTTAGTAGGGTCACTTTTAATTCTTCTAGTGTGGTCCATTTATTATCTATTTATCCTAAAGTCTTAATTATATCTACCTAATTCTTAACTTAAATACCTTATTTATTTGTAGATCCAATGGCTTACATTTAAGTAGAACCAAAGATTAGATGACACAAGGGAAATTTGAAGGTTGGATGGACCCTAGTATTAAATATAAGATTAAGCATAAATTTTATCATAAGGCCTTGTTGTATATTTTAACATAAAAAGACCTTAGTTTAAAACTTAGGTTTTTGAATTTGATTAATCAAAGGAACCAATCACATACAAATGCTTGGATAATGATCCATGGTTCATGGTTACTCACAAATTTAGATCCAATGGAATAAAGATAATGAAAAAAAGTCAAAAGGCTTAGGACATCTCACAGAGTTACCATGTGGCACTCTTGAATATAAAACTTCATGAGCTTAAAATTTATGTTCTCATGACCATCGTTTGACATCTATGAGGCCATCATTGATGTTTGTGAGACCATCAACTTTAAGCTAACCAAACCTAAAGGACTTCATGAGATTAAATTTTATGTCCTTGTGAATGTCATTTGATTTTCATAAAGCCATCATTGACATCCATGATACTATTAAATTTAAGCTCATCTAACATTTTGTTTAGATAAAAGGGGAATGTTTTATGTCATTTAAGGGGTCATTTGATGTTATTATTTAAAAATTAGCATAAAATATTTTAGTCTAAGTCTATGGCATGTTTATTAACATGGAATAGACTTAGTATAAAATATTTTAGTCTAAGTTCATTTATGACTATGTACTAATTAAAGTTTATGCATCTCATAGGATCAATGGACTACACTATGTTGGGCCCAGATGATCCAATGGTGTGAGATTGGTGATGACTTTTTAATGGTTCTATGAGAGCCTGTAGCTTTGACAAATGGTGGATGTTCATTCAATATGTGATTGATATAGGAAGTAGAGATTAGAAAACCCATGGAGGTGCCAAGTGGCACAACCATGAGGCTTGATGCAAAGATGGCCAATGACATGTGAAGGCTTAGATCATGATCAATGGCCCATGTTGATCCTTGGATCTTAATAGAATAGTATGAAGTAAAAGGAAATTTTTAAATAACTACAGCTAGTGGTTTGAAGGCATATATGAAAAGTGCTAGATAGATGACATATAAGCACCACATAAGCATAAAAAAACAAAAGGAAGATCTTGTGTACTCAAAAATACAAAATTATAAAGGCAAAGGGTCAAAATCAAATTTGAGGAATGTATGAGCTAAAGTCAAAGTAAGCCATCACCATTAAATCTTTAATAGAGCTACAAACTTGCATTAAAGCCCTAATTTGAGCTTAGATTGATCACAATTAGGCTAAAAGAGAGTTGAATTATAATTAAAAGACAAAAGAATTGACCTAGAGACCATTTGGAACATAAAATTAAGTAATTTTCAAGGTTTGGAAGCCATGGAAGCTCAGAGGAAATAATATAGGGATGAGATAGAGTTGTATTTGTCTATAGATAATGAAGGAAGGGTCTTGAAGGACACAGACCTAGAAATTACTATATTGAGCATGGGTAATAAGAATTGGTTTGAGCTATTTTGGAATATTGAAGACATGTAACCCATCATGAAAGAAGAATATAATATTTTCACTATAACCAGAAGGTATTATGACCTAGTTATAGTCCAGATGGCTAGTCTCCACCATGATACTACCAAACTAGAGGTAATTCATTATATTGACATCCATTCATTTTTAAGGACTATAAAATTGAGCAAGGTTAGATTATTCATGAAAGGACATTTATAATAATTACATTCATTTCCCCATTAAAATTTGAGAGTTATTACAAAATTTTGAAACCCCCAATGGATTTTACCATTATTAAAGAATGGATTGATAAGAATGATCTAGACACCATCCTCAAGCCATGGTTTCTCCAAGGGAACCATGTGATTCAAGACCCTACTAGAAACATCTTAGTTGTCCAATTTAGAGAGGGGGTTAGTGTAATTATGACCTTATTAAATAGAATATTAGGATCCCTTTCAACCACATATTTCAATAAGAATTGGATATCCTATGTCTACTTCATGGTAGAGAAGGAGCTCACTCCCCCAATCGGAGAGATGATCAACATCCACTTAGGAAGAAAATTTATAAACATCAAAAAGAATACTAGTAACCAATTATTTATGATGTCCTATCTATTGTATGCCTTTCTAGCCTCCATTTAGATCTCTTATATAAAAAATTGGTCACCTAAGGGTAGATTTATAGTCTTCCACCACTATTCAAAGCTATACATATTCAAATATAGGCATAACATCCAATTAATCTATGATATGTCTATCCAGCCTTGTTAAAAGCTATCATAAGGATCCTTATGCCTAGGGTAAGCCCTATAATCAAGAAATATGTGAAGCTAATGGGAGACATTTGGTTATATGCATATTGTATAATGATCATAATTGAAGGGATTTTGATCCAACCTTATAGGTTGCTTGTCTATGTTTCCATCAAGCTAGTAGAGGAAGAAATTATGTACCAAATTATTAATGGTGTAGATAGAGTGTAAAAAGATAAGAGGAAAGGCCTCCTTCATTCCTTTCCTTTAAAAATTTGTAGAACTATGTTACAAAATTGGGATCAGGTGAATATTATGGCTAGGCATAGGGAATAATTCAAATTATAACTTGATGAGCTGAAGATGTGGGACCCCAATGGCACGGTCTCCACACACTTGAAATCCAAAAAATTATCTAATGTAGTGTATGTGTACCAAATGAATCTCCATGATACCATATCTATCAAATCAAACAATTTTAAAGAAATATTTACTAGGCTCAAAGGACATAACATTAGACTTCAGCATAGGCTGACCAATGATGAGAAGCCACCAGGTGACATATGGAAAATGGGACCTTTGTAATACCATTTGTTGCCTAGACCTTCAAGGCCCCCTCAAGAGAAATCAAAAATGGAAGGGAAATATCCCCATTCATAGATTACATAAGGTCCTAATAAATATAATATGGAAGAGAGACCTGGTGAAGGCCCATCATCCTCAGTCCCTCTTGATAGACTAACATCTCTACTTGAATACCTAAACATGATTTCCCTACAACCTAATGAGATAGTGGAGGATACCCTCAAAGTCATTACTAAGGCATATGGGTATGATGAAGAATGGGAACATGTTGAATAATCACAATCTTAGGCTCAGGTAGAATAGGCTAAGAAAAATAAATGAAAATAAATTACCCTAGACCTAGTCCCAGTGGCACCATTGAAGAAGAGAAAGGTAGAATTAGAAATGGTCCTAGTTGGATCAAAGAATCCAAATTTGAATTTAACTCACCCCATGAGTGAGATCAATTTATTTGGTGATGAGTACCCCATCCATGGACCAATCATCCTTAATTGGTTTATCTATGGAAAAGTGTAGAAAATACTCACTTGGCACCACTCATGGGCCCTAACCAAGATTGTTAACATTGATGTATATGATGATATAAAGCCATGGATAAGGGATTTAATGAAGGAAGAACAAGAAATAATAATAATGGCTACTGTAGGGTTAGATAACAAGCATAGAGGTGCTCTAAGAGCATCAAACAATACCTAGATGGAGGATATTGAACCTCTAAAGTACACTAAACCAACTAATACCATGTAATTAAATATAGAGATAGATGGATTAGAAAAAGTGAAAATTAGAAGGCCATGGTGAGAAATAAATAATTCACTTTTCAAAGGGATGAGCCATTTGTAGGCTTAACTCCAATTGGAGGTCAACAACTCAGTGAGCATTCCATCCATGTAGAGGATGTTAAAGAACTGATTGAGGCTCACTCAGCTCAAGTTAGGGTAGGCATCAAGGGCATGAAAAAAATAATATCTAACTTAGAGAAGGAAATTAATTATTTAAAGACACATGCTATCTTATCAATTCTTGGGGAAATGGTCAAGATGCTTGAGGAATCCTTCCTTGATATTTTTTATTCATTAAAAATAATAAAGCTGAAGTAGAGTGCATTGGTATAATAAAACATAGTGGCTAAGGTTATAATATCCTAATGGTAGGCTTCATAGGACAAAATAGAAAGATTAATCAACATCTAGGTTGGAATTTAGACTACTAGGCTTAAAAAAATTAGTTTGGAACATTTGAATGAAATTATAGGAATTATTGTTGACAAGGTCCAAGGTTTAAATGCATGGTCCCATGATATAGAGATACATTTGAAGGATGATGAGGAGATAATAGAAATGATTGAATAATTACTTGGGACCATGCTGATCAATCCTGCATAGCCTACTATCCTAGGCATCATCAAGGATGATGAGTTTAAACATAGGGCCACTTTGTTGATACAAGAAATAAGAACTAAAATTCAAGTCTAATTTGGGGTAGATAATAGTAGGATCCTAGATATGATCCTTAACACAAGATAAATTATAGAAAAGGCCAAGAACATCAAAGAGGCCATGATAAAAAATGATAGAGAATTGGATGCTCTAGTTGACAATGAGGAGTGTCTTTTATGACTACTTGTAGACTTAGATTTGGTTAATGAGTACAACCAAAATGCTATGAACATCCTCCAATAGTAGCAAGTGAGTTCTTAGGTAATGGGCCCACCAAGTAGTTAATATTCATTTTGTAAAAGCATTGTAACATTTTGAAAATGGAATATTCCATTCTAAAGGCATATGCTAGTTTGTTAGCATATTTTCCTCTAGGTCAGTCTATTTTGAAAAATAAAATGTATTCTATAACCTTGTAGAAAAAGGATAGCTATCCTTATTTCTTGTGCATTTGTAACTTACAACTAATTGGTATACTAACTTATCTTTCTATAAGAGGTAGTACTACCATTTTGTAAAGAGAGATAATTTTGAGCAAAATTTGTATACTTTGAGTAGTTAATACAATAAATAAATTTTGAAATGATTGTCTAAATTTGTTTGTGTTAATTGTTACATGGATTTTTCTCTCAATTTCTAGTCTTAAGTCTTAAACTTGAATAGTTTCTATGAAATCTAAGTTTCATCTTTGATTATAGTGTTGCTAATTTATGCTTATGCTAGATTAGTTGAATGATATTGAATTTAATTCATTCTATTTGCTCTACATTAGAATGTGCAACTACTATTTGAGTGTGGTAGCAAATCTTTAAAATAAATTTAGTTCTTACTTGTACTTCTTTATGTCATCCTTGGAGGTTTGCCTAATGTGTAGTGAGATATGAGATTATGATATTTTTCACTATATACTATTTAAATGTATACTTAGTTGTAATTAGAACTTTGTCATAATTTTTGAGGCTGAGATTAGTAATCACTTATTCTAATTCTGCCTTACACTTCTCTTTTGCTTCTTTTTTAACCAGATCACTTTAGTTTAGATTTCATTATAAATGTCCATTTATATTAGTATATAGTTTAAGCTTTGATCATAATTCACTAGTATTAGCATATATAATTACACTTTACAAAGATTTGGTCCATGATGGATCCCAACCATCAATTAATACAAATTTTGTGGAATAGTTAAACATTTCTGTACTGCTATTTCACCATAGGTAATGTAAGTTACCAAAACTTGAAACTCATGCTCTAAATTATTATAATTATAAAATGAGAAGTGTTATTTGAACACTAAAGACACCTATGATACATTTAGATGCATCAACACATAAAAGGGGCATAACTTCAACCAATGTTGTTAAAGTGATTAGTAGGAGTAATGATGAAATGCGGTCATACTATGATCAAGGATACTTTTTGATGAGATATAATTCACACATGGAGAAAAAATATGTCTTTTAAAGAGTTTAAATATTTACTAGATGAGAATGGATAATATTTTCATGTAGCTTAAAATGATTATACTTCCTATAAAAGGTGATGGAATGTTTTTCAAATGTTGGCCAATAGTAACCCATGCATAGAAGTTTGAAAATTTTGACATGTCTTCTAAAACATCCTTTAAAAATTGAATCATTTAATTACTCAATAATAGGATGAAAATCATATTTAGTAACACATTAGAGTAGGGTGTCATCAAATTACTAATAATATAAGATGCAATGTTTGAGAACATGAAATTTTGATTATGAATTATTTTCCTTTCATGAGATTCATCATCATGAGGTTGTATTTATTTTTATAAGTATTGGATGATGTCATTCCATTAAGTGATTTGTATCTTATTGAAAACATCAATGTCAAAGATAAGATAATAATACTTTAGTGTGGATATATAAGGGTATTTATGAATATGAAAAAATAATTGATTATCATATAAATATTTATGCAAATGGAAAAGGGAAACTAAAAAAGAAAGTGAATATGTAATATCACTATGCTCTCTTAGGATGATTCAATAGTGAAATATGAAAATTATTTAGTAATATTGGTATAAAACGCATGAGATTGTTTAAATATTTCACTTATGTATTGATAAGATCCACATATTTGTCAATAAACAAATTGGGAATCACCTAAAGTGTAATTAAGATATTTATAAATCAATGGTTACTTGAATTTCAGAAATTATAAGTTCACAATCATCCATGTGTATATGCTTAAATATATAATTATATGTTATACTAGTCTTGTACACTTGAAAAATATAGCTCAAGGCTATACCCTTTAGTTTGACCTCTTTCACATCCAAAAGGATCACACTCACAACATCACTAATCATACTTACTTATTATTTATAACTTGATTATTCTAAATATACAAATTATCTATAACCATAGAACACATAAAATTTGATATATATCCTTCGCATTCAATTACATAACCTAAAAACCTTATTTTCATCTTAGATAATTACATTCAATGCATGAGTATAACATTGAAACTACTATCTTACTCCAATGTAAGTGTCCTTACCCTATGAACACTCACATCTAAAAATATTTTGAAGTGTATGGGTCAACCTGAGAATGTAATTAACCCTTATGTGAGTATTATTTCAAAATATCTATTATAAATAAAATTGAAATCCAATTCATTTGGACATCTATAAATTAGCAGGAAATCACACATTCAATCTCAATCAATCAATTATACAACTAATCTATTCTACCCTATTAATCAATATTTGGATATCAAGCTTAGGAATAGTCATACTAAAGGTTTGAAGCACTCCAAAGACATCCCAAGAGACATATTTATCATGTTAAAAGATAGATAACTAAATGAATTATCATATAATATATTTTACCCTTGTGAACACACATTCCCAAACATAAGGGATAAATACATAAATTTGAGGACCTTCTTGGAGTATTTTTTATGTATGTAATGATAATTAATAGAGGGGTATTTAAAATTAGATTAATACTATGATCCCACTAACCCATTTTGGTAAGGTAATCTAATCCAAGGTGGAGAGCTAGGGTTTTAGATACAAGAAATCATCAATAGCCTATGTGCAAGATCTAAATACATCAAATGAAAGGTGACAATAAACCCATAAATATCTAGGTGGTCAAATATTGATACAATGAAGATTTATTACATGAAAATGGTGTGGGGATTCAAACAATAGAGTCAATGCAAGTGTTCAAAGGTTGACTCAAGTGTCTAGGTAGCCAAAAAACCAATTTATAGAATCTAACAACTAATTCTTGAACATTAAATAACTTTTTCCCACACTTGTACATCTTAGATCTATCTACATATAATTTCATAAGCTAAGTATTATTTCTTCTTTGTAATTGTGCAATCAAAATACTAATTAACATTGTACTGTTTATATTTAATATTTTTGTAATTCAACACTAAAATAAAATATCATAAACTAAATTATTTAATTATCATACCTTTAGAAATAAGTTATATCACTATTTTATAGCCTATTCATCCTAACCATTAATCTAAAAGAGGGCTAAACATTTGGATAACCTTTATTGCATGCAAACCTTATCTTGTTATATTGTTTTCAACCTCCTAGGTTTTTTACTGGTTTTTATTTAGCTTTTTTCTATTCTTTACAGGTAACTTAGGCGTAACCCTAGATTAGGTTGTGTTTTTATTAAATAACTCGAGTTACCCTTTGGTCCACATAAAATGTCTCAAGCTAATACCATGTTAAATTCTCCTACTAATGAGAGTGAAAATACTAATAATTATCTACATACTAAAAATTTTATTATAGAAGATATATGTTATCATGAGGATAACAAAACACATGAGTATAATGAAAATTAACAAGTAGATCATGAACAAATTAAGGTCATTTCATTATTTTTAGAGCACATTCATGCAATTCTTTAATATCTCCATAAGATCCTATATACTATATTAGACAATAAAACAAATAAAATCATATAATAAAAATCATGTGCATATATTTATCATTCTATTAGAGCTATGGGACATCGCCATATCCCCATATCTCTCCCCTTTAGCAAAAAATTTCATACTATATCTCATGGGGGCATGGATTATGTCTTTAAACCTTTTTTCCTTGGATCAAATATAACTATTGATATATATTCCATAGGATCCATTAATTATTCAACCCAATTACTAGTTTCAATGCCTATTTAAACATAAGAGTATGCATCCCTTTGGCAACTTATCAAAATTTAAACCATAGTGATAAAAAAGTGAAAAATATTATAAAAACTATACATATTTTTCAAGGTAAGGTTACCAACATTTAGCATAATTTTATGAAATCACCTCATGTTATTGCTTCAAAATATGTATTTCATAACCCTATTACACTTGAGATATAATTTCACCCTTTTAAAACTATTATTTTTTCACCCAAATCCACACTTTGTGATGGAAAGGGTGATGTTAAACAACATATTCCATTTTTTTATGCTACATCCCTTGATTATACTTCTAATGATAAAATTTTGACAAAATTATTTACAAGAATCTTAAAAGAATGCTTTGATATGGTTCTATGAACTACCAATAAAATCAAAAAAACAATTCAATTCCCTAGTTGATCAATTTTTAGCACATTTTTCAATCAACATTACTGAAAAGATCTCATGTACATGAATGGCCAAGATCAAACAAGAAATAAATGAACTAACTAATGAATATGGAGATATAAGACATTTTTGGATAAAATGACAAATCCAATGGAAGATAAATAAATTCATGACATATTCAATAAATGTTTTCTTATTCCCTTACATAAGTCTAATGATTTCATAAAATTTAAATATTTTTATGACTTATTACATATTGTTCAAGATAGAAAAATGAAACTTATTGCGTTAAACAATCTCAAGTATGTAATTAAAACACCAACTACATCCAATAACAATTTTCGTATCAAAACAAGTTACAAGGTAAAACCTACTAAGGTTAAAAAGGACACAACTACCATGATTAATATAGTGTATCAAGAACCTAATAGGCTCATATTATCTAATGCACCTAAGAGATAATGTACATGCTTACCTGCGTATCTATCTTAATTACTTGTGAATTTTGGAGAGTGTCATCTCATATCTCTCCCTCCTCATATGATGGTTGATATGAGTCGACCTTTACCAAAAGGATATGAGATCGATGCCTATTATGATTACCATCAATATGTGGGTAATTATATGAATAGATGTTATAAATTAAAACATGAGATACATGACCTTATTGATAGTGATAAACTTACCTTTGAGAATTTTTCTATAGATTTCATATCATAGCCAAATGATAATAAAAATGAAAATATATTAAAAATTAATTAAAATGTCATTCTAAGACATCTCCAGATGTGAAAATGGCATATCATGCACATAATACTCAATCCCCTTATGGGCACCCATTATATGGGAGTATTGGTATATATATACATGAGATACATCCCATGGTTTTGAGACATTCTATTTCATTTGATGATAGTAATATTTTGGATGATGAATAAAATATTCATTCCTTATTTATCATTGAATATATTCATCATCAACTTATACATAGTGTTTTGATTAAAAATGATACTAGTGAGAATGTATGTACCATTAAATTACTCACACATTTGGGATATAAACATGATGACTTACTTCCTTCAACTAAACTACGAAAATCATTTGATGGGATGTTATGACAAGTTTTTGGTGAAATTTATGTACCTATTTAGTTTGGTCCAAGACATATGACCACTAAATGTTAAGTTATACCACATACAAGAGTCTTTGGTATACTATTTTGATGTCCTTAGATACATAAACACTATGAAGTATCTTCCACTATACATGGTTATCTTAAGTAAATTCATGCCAACAAGGCAATTACAATTTCTAGGATTCCATATCAACATCCTTTGCAATTGGAAAAGTTTGGTCCATGATATAAATAGGAAATATAATTTCCTAGGTTCCCCATAATTGATATGCATTTACATCATAAAGCTATAGTTGACTCTTTGAGATCCTCATTCACACCTCCATGACACAAATAATTGCTTATATTAGAACACCATGTTTTAAAATGGATAACAATAGCCACTATTACACCAAGGAAATTACAAAGCACAAAAAAGTGGGTTCCAAAAACCCCTAAACATTCTATTACTAATTAACCACCAAAGAGTACTATGAGATAGACATAAAACATTACAGATTCTACACATTCAGATTTGGCACCAGTACATGATCCTTGGAAACATGAACAATTTATTATACGATAGTCTGATTATATATCACCATATGAAAATAAATTATATGTGATAATTGACTATCACTCTCTTTTTAAACATTAAAAAAATTCAAAAAACTCAAATATTCCAAAAAAATCAAATATTTTAAAAATACAAAAACATTTAGATAAATTCACAAGTACTAAAAATATGTTGCATTTCAGATTTTTAGAAGATTATACATATTTTTTTTAACTTTATGTTATTAGATATCATAAAATTTATATACCCACATGTGTTTCAATTGTACTTAATTATGATGTAAGCGTACATTAGATGCATGATATATTGAGCATGCAGATGTATAACCTTTATTATTCTATTATGATACACTATGTTGGGGGCTTCTTGATTATATATTATAATGATTGATATAGGTTATATTGTTTTATGATAATTTTGAATTATATTATAAAGATTATATATCTTACACATGCCTATACTCATGCTTCTATTCTAGAGACTGTGTTTTATATATTATTTTACATGACATTTTTCTAACACATGTATGCTAGCACTAGTATGACATTTATGCTAATTTTTTATGTCTCATTGCTTCATTAATTTACATTAGTGTGCTTATTTTTTGATTTTTTGTAATGATTATGAAGCATTTGAATACATTCCTTTGAGTGTTGGCCATAGTAACCTAATTTTTACTTGTTCATTTGTTGTGTATACATTTACACATGTCTTCCACTTGAGTGTGTGACATTTGAACATGCCCCTTATTTGAGATCTCCTTGGACCCATCTTTGCATGAAATTTTAGTACTCTTATCATATGTATTATGGATTTTTATATATATACTATTAGTTTCATTGATACAACTACTTCTACATGACACTACTATGTGCTTCTTTACTACATGATTCATAAAAATACATCATAGTTATTTTATCCTTTTGAGATAAGTTGATTATCACTTTTTTGTAATCCCATCAACTTAAAGGGGGGCATATCAGTAGACGTATGGAATAGAAGATATGAATACACATACATACATTTGACATAATGATCATAATTTAATTCAAATTACAAAATATACATGATTAAAATATACATTTGGGACACAATTCTATGAATTGGGTATAGATTTAGAACAAGTATTTTTATATTTGTGATACATATTATATACATGTTATAGAGTAAAGGATACATTCTAACACCTAATTCATATTGAGAAATTTTTAAGGTGTATTTATACCAAATCATAGATAAACTTTCAAATTATTCCACATTTATGCATCGACCTTACCAAGATGCATCATTTAATATTTTATCTACTGGAACATTTTGATCTTTTTTATTTTTTAAATTGAGATTATGTGACCTTGATGTATTTTTAAATATTATTATATTATTTTTTATTGATAAAGTTACACCATTTGACTTGGAAGAGATTAGTAAAATTGGCTATAATGGTTATACTTGAGTCATATGATTGAGATTTTATGCTTTCAATAGACTTGAAATAATAAATACTCATACCAAAATAGGGGAATGATCACCATAATATTCACTTCTTCACATATCCATGGTTCATTTTTGAACCTTTCTATGTAATTCTTGAACTAGGAAGCATCTTTACCAATATAAACTACTAAGGGGTAACATGAATGCATCGACACAAATGTGTATTCCTTCCTTGATATATTTATTTAAAGTAATGTAAAATCATTCAATTTCATATTATATGCATTAATTAAACTTGTAATATGTTCTTAGTAATAGGTCATTCAAATAAAATAAATTCAAGTGGGCTCAAGCAAAGACAAGGTGTGTTCTACACACATGATACACTATCTTTCTTTTAACCCATTAATTCCATATTTATGCATTAGTAGATTAAAAAGGAGGAGTGTATATATTTAAATATATATTTATATTGTACTCTTGGAAAATATATCTCAAGGATCTACCCTTTAAGTTTATCTTCCTTATAGCCAAAAGGCTTACACTCACCACCTCAATGGGTCTAGTTACTTACTTCTTAGTCCAAAATTGATTATTCTTATTATAAATATCATTATAATAAAATAATGCCTAAGTTATGATATATATCCTTCATAGTTAGTTATAAATCTTTCAAAAAATTCTTCATCCTAGAAAATTACATTCAAGGTAATAGTAGCATCAATGCTATTGTCCTTATTCCAATGCAAGTGTATATAACATATAAAAACTCAAATTTTAAAATATTTTAATGTGTATAGGTTAGGATTAGAATGTCATTAACCATTTGATGAGGATTATTTCAAAAGAGCTAGTATAATTATAAGTCAAAATTAATTAATTCATACATATATAAATTACCAAGAAATCACACTTTCTAGTTCAATAAATCAATTCTATAATTAAGCTATTCTACCTCATCATCCATATTTTTATATAAAACATAGGGGTAGTAATACTATAGGTAAAAATCACTCAAAATAAAATACATGAGACATATTAGTCAAGTTATAAGATATACAATCAAAATTTTTGATTTTTGTGAGGGACTTGATCTTTCCTTGCATGGAGCTATACAATAGATTCAACACTTAGTAAAGTGGGTAAAATACCATGGTATTAATTATTAAACTAAATATATATATTTATTTATTACCTTTTTTATCATGTTATGTATGAATATATTACACATAAATAACTTTTTCATCTCATGTAATTTTTGGACATATAAAAGGTGTTTCAAAATTGTGTTTGACATCATCACTTTAGATGTTAACATTGGGATTTTATATTTTGGATTTAAAACCATATGATTTATTAATGGAGTTTAAATATTATATTTGTAAATGTGAATCATAATCATATTCAATGGAATTATAATTTTCTTCATGTAATTGTGTCATCGACCTATCTAATAATGTTAAAACGTTCTAGTTGAATAGTGGTTTTCTAAACAATATTGACCTTTGACTTACTTGATAATGTTTCAAATATATATCTAAGTTGAAACATCATTTATCCTTGATTGATAATTTCATTACTATTATTATAAAATTGAACATCATCATTGTGGATTATGACATTGAGATGGGATGAATTTCTTATGATAATTTCATGAAGTAATATTTGAAGGATTTGTGGTATAATTTGAGATCTTATGGATTATTCACCTAGGGTTTTATAAGTGTGGATTAATAGGAGACATAGCCATATTTTCCATAAATTGCATCAATATGAGGCTTTCAAAATTCATAAGATGTATGTTCTAAATTGACTTCATGGTTGAGGGTAAGCATTTAAACAAGGATATTATTATAATGAAGTTCATCCAAGTGTTTATCGTAAGCTTCACAAATGACATAGTATTCATCATAATATGGTTGGATTTTTTAATATTGGTTTTGATTAAGGTTTTGTGGATGTTAAGTTATATAGGATTACTTAGTTGAGATGCTAATTTTATTTAAGGCTCTATAAGAGAGTATTAATGTGTTTTGGAAGAGATTAACAATCCCAATCTCATCACATTCAATTTTTTTATTGTCATATGAGGCCTCACTAGAATTTAAATAGGGGTTTTTATTAATGTAATCATGAAAAAAATGAAGGTATTGGTATCTTAGTATAATAAACATGGGAATGCATTTATAAATAAATGGAGGTAAGCTAGTTATATTTAAAAAAATTGAATTTAATTTATCCCATCATAATTTTAGTAAAAAATAATGAATTTTAAATTAGAGGGCATGTTGATGAGATCAAGTAATGGTGTGATATGTATAGTATTAGTTGTAGGAATGTGGATATATTTATTAGGTTTTGGTATTTTAAGATTTCATGGGTTAGACTTAGATCCAATCCTACATCAAATTTTATTGTGAATAAAATTTATACATTGATTATTGAAAAATATGATTTCTCTCATGAAATGTATCCAATGGAAACATAAACGTAGGTTTTAAGAAATGATGAGATCAAGGAACATGATCTAGGTGATTACACTATTATGTCCTAAGTTATAATACTTTAAATACACCCAAGATCATTTTTATTAGTTTTGTAAAATCCACAATAATTTAGTCTTGTTTTGTTAAGATTGTCCTTGGAGTATCGTAAGGCCTTGATCAATCATATTGAAGTAAAATTAATTCTTTAACCTTCATTCATGAGAAATTTCATCATATAAACATTATCAATTATGAAACTAATGAATATAAGTGGATCATTATCTTAGTAAATTATTTCATCATTGATCATATCATCTATAATAAACTTGATGGAAATATTGATAGTAAATAATGATGATATATGGCTTAAATGGTGTGTATTTTATTACATTAGGACGTTATAGAGTTTGAGTACATTTTTTAATTTTAACTTGATGATTTATAATATTATAAACATTTCAATTATATTGTGAGAAATTTAAAATAGTAGGGTGAAGTTATTATGAGTTCTATCAGGAGAATTTTTTAAGGCATAGTTTTGAGTTCTTCTTGGAAATACCACTAAATTTATTTTTGGTAAGAAACATGATATTATAGTTAGGAATCAAGATATGATTTATAAAATTTGATGATAGGAATAGATTTTTCCTTTGGTTGAGACTCTATTGATAAAGTAGGTGATTCACTAGATGTTGAATTATTAGTAGTCGTTATTGTATCAATGAGTATGATGTCTTCTTCTAAAGGCTTCTTAGGATTTAAGATGTGGTATTTATAAGTGAGCTTATGTTTGTAGTTGAATTTTTCACATTAATTTATTGAGAATCGATGTAATAATGATCACAATTTCCTTCAATAGAACATACAAAGTTGTTCCAATGTGTGAGGGTATGATTAAAAGTTTGTTGAAAATTTTCAAAGGATTTTGATATTTTTGATGTGATTAATGGGCTTGATGTGATTAAGAATTATAATTTGGGATATATTCTTGCTAAATTTATCTAGTGATGACCTCATGGTTGATTTTTTCACCTAACATGAAATCATAAATGAATTTATTGACACCAAAATTATTTTTATGATAATTTTGTACATTAACATGAATTTTTTTCTCCCCAAGGTTATAACATGGTAGTAAAGGATTGTAAGGATCAAGCATCATAATTTAATATATAATAATCCTTTCCTTAATTTAATAAATACTCAAGGGTAGATAGGATGGGTTTCAATTATTTGAATAAAATTATACTCATATATTGGATGGTTGGGGAGTTTTGATTTGTGATGTTTAGTGTTAACAACATTTTTTTGTTCAGAAATAATATTTATGAGATGTAGTTCATGATGTAGTATTATAGTTTTACTTGATCGAAGCCTTCTTCTAATTTTTTAGGAGTAAAGGAAATTAATTGGTTTTGGACTTAAGGTTATAGATTGATAATATTTAATAAAATTTCCTGAGTCATGTTTTGATAATGTTTATGCATTAAGGACTTTCATTGCTTAATAAAATAATTTGAGGATCATGTGTTAATCTCTTGGAATTGATGTAGTTTATTAGATTTTTTTTTGGAAGATCATGATATTGGGATTATTTAAAAAGAACATTGAATAAATATCTTAGTTTCATGACTGAGTGAGTGTAAAGTTAATATACCTTTCAAATGGATCCATAGTTATGGATTTTTGGTAAAATCTTTTTAGTTTCATTAGTGTTTGATTTAATATATTATTTATATAAGTTTTCTAAATATTCTAAAATATAAAGTGGGGTTAGTGTACCTATCATATTTAATATTTAGAGATATGCCTAAAATGTACATAGGATAAATATAGGGAATTATATGATCTTTTTGTAATGTTTGAAGTATCTTGTTATAAATAGGAGGTCGAGGAAATTTTTTCCTATTAGCATTCATATCAATGTGTGTGTGTATGGAATGAGGGGGGGGGGGTTACTTATTAGGTTATACTAAAAAATTGGTTTAGTTGATTTTATATTTAAAAATGTGATTTTCCATTTGAACCATGTGATTTCTAATGGTGAATTGTATATATTCCATTTGATCCAACACTTTAAAAAACACTTATGTACTATCTAGTTGATGAGTTTGATTAGATTTTTTTTTAGTATTTCTAAAAAGAGGATAATTAATTTAAGTTGTAACCAATAATGTATAAATTTTTGAGGTAGCTTACAAAAAAGGTTTCCATCCTTAGTGGGACTATAATTAGTGATTGAATATTTGGTGTGTATATTGAGATATTTTTGGTTATTTATTGAAGATACTAAGACCATGTTACATTTAATGGTAAGAGTAAATTAAAATTGAGAAAAATTGAGCCATTAAGGATTTATATCAATGGTGTGCATGGAAGGGATAAAGGAGGAACCGATATAAAATATAAATGTATTGGGGTTCAATATAAAACCCTAATAGAAGATACCATTGATAATTTTTGAATAATATATAATATTGATGCTAAGAAATATACTAAGGAAAATAATATAAATAATATAATGTAGTCATGGGGTAATATTAACATTAAGTTCACAAAAAATGTATGTTGGTTGAAAATGGCCAATAATGTATAATTCATATAATATAATAAAATGTACAAGACTATACTAGACCTAAGAAAAATGTAATGTGTTGGTCCAAAAAAAAATATCTATAGATATTAAAAAAGGGTCATGATTGAAGGACATTGTAAGGGATATAATATGGGAATCCACATGCAAAATAGACAACATAGGAATAAATATATCCAAAGTGTCATAATATGATAACCAAGAATTGTAAATAAAGGTAATCAAAATAAATACAATTCCATTAGGTAGTAACCATAAAGTATCTAAAATAAATATTGTAATGGTGTCATTAGATGACAATCATAGGTATAAATAAAGATATAATAAATACAAATATTAAAATATAGTAACAAGAAAAATATTATGAAAACATGGAAGACAAAAACATATAAATATAATATAATTATTAAAGTAATAAAATGAATAATATAGGGTTTGGATACTTTCCTTGAGTTGATTTGTAGGTTCATTAATCCTCCCCTTGGATCAAGTGTAACTTCATGAAATATAGTTGTTGAAAAAATGAAAGGAGAACTACATCCTTTAAAATAAAGAACCAAAAATTAGCATAAGCATCTAACCTTATAATTTTAGGTAGCCATGCATTAACTGGAAGGGAAAAAATAAATATACAAATGGTCCCAAATAATTAAGCATAAGTAATTCTATTACAAATAAATATTATCACTCCTCTGTCTTCCTTTGGTCCTTATTTAATATATATTAATGAAATAGGAGGATATATTTAATATAAATTAATAAAATAAGAGGAGATATATTTGGTGGCACTTATGAAACATAATTTGGTGATAATAAAAAATTAATTATCCCTATGAGCATTAAATCCTATTTATCCTTTTTAATTAATTTTAAGTCAACGATTAGGGGTTAGGGAGGGATTGATATTTTTCCCCTAACCATCATGAGTGTAATTTATTTTATCTTTAAAATTTTTCATAGTTAATTAATTTATTACCTTGCCTATAAATTTGGATTATTAAATATAATTTAATTTTTCTATTCAACTTTGAATTTAACTATAGGTTTAGTTTTCTAATTCTTATTTGTATTATATTTAAATGTTTATAAAAAAATTCTATAATATATTTAAATATTTAATTTTAACCAACCCCTTTCTTTAGTTAATAAAATTTATCTTCATAAATATTTCACCTCTTTAAATTTATTCGATACTTTCCCTATGTTCTCTTAATATGTTAAAATTAGGCTTTATTCTCTATCTATGAAAATAATTCCACCACCAACTTACCTTGTGTTTACATTTAAAAATCCATCAAAATTAAAGTTAAATTATTGATTTTATCAAGGGGACCAAGTGTGATTGGATTTTTATTTTTATTTTATTTTTTACTTTTATTTCTTTTAACTCCATTATTAGTGACACCTCTTAAAATTTATTTCCAATTAGTGAATACAATTGAAATTTTAGGATTTATTTTCTAAGCCTTAGGAAGTAAAGTTTTGATAAATGATTTTTATGACTCCAAAATTGTATTGAACAATACTTGGGTCTCTCTTTTCTCATATTTATATATATTTTTATTTATTTGAAACCACAATATCAAATAAACTAAGTTTAGGATATAATTTTAGATATGAATTAATGCGTACACTTTTTGTTTTGTAATTCAAAGAAAGATATAATCTTTGAAGATGATTAGGGATATCAAATAAATTATTTAAAAAATAGAGGGGACCATACTACCTTAGAAAAACACCAGTGTAATAGAAGGTGATATCTTTTTCCTCACTCTAATTACAAAGCTAACACTAAGAAGCGCCATGTAATCATTTGTTATTCATATTTGTTTGAGTTAGAGAATTTACAATGCACCTAAACATAAGGTATTTTGTATAGAAATACCATTTTAATTTTATATTAGTTTTGAATCTATTATTTTATGATGATATTTCAATGGTAAAATTTTATTGTAACCATCTTTGACCTTGGTTTTAAAGCCCATGCATATTAGAATGTATTCCTTATTTGACAAATGAAAGGATATTATGATAAAATATAATTATTTGGCCTCAAGTTATAAATAAAGAAGATAAATCATGAAGGGAAAGGATTTTAATCCAAATATTATTGTTCACATTTTAATAGTAAAAAACTTTGAGCCCACTCTTTCAAGGCAGTAATTTTAATTTTTATGAAATCGATTCTTAGCTTCTAGTGGTTAAGGGAAAATACATGCCTTAATTAAAAAGTGTTCTTTTCTCCCATTTCATACATTGTACCTAAGTAATGGATTAAAAATGCTAATTTTTTTATCATTAGTCATTTTATCATAATATTGGTAATTATCTAGAGTTATTATCTTAGTTATTTTATTATAAATACTTATTATTATTATTATTATTATTATTAATCTATGAAAGAAGGTGATGTTCTTATGTCCTTCCTTTAGTCATCTAACTTTTAATTTTTATTTCCATTAAATTTACTTTTGGAGTATTTTGTTTTGGTCATCCATTAGCCTATAACATGTATATGGATATGTGTAGTTAACTATTATTTATCATAACCTTTAATCAAGTCATATGTTGATATATTTAGCTCATAGCATACTTATGGTATATATATGAATTATTGTCTAGGTTCATTTCCCCTTAAAGTGAATCATCATTTACTCTTAAATTATATTATATTTCACTCATAATTTAATCTATTATTGTGATTATATATATATATATATATATATATATATATATATATATATATATATATATATATATATATATATATATATTATTACTTTCATTGAAAGTGGTATCAAAATTTTGATTTGGGTAAAAGTGTAGGTAAAACCCTATTTTTGAGAATCACTTATATCTTACTATCTATTATGATTTTTTCAATGGAGTTGAAAAATCATTCAAGGAAAGTAAAATAAAAAATTAAGGATTATTGATAATTTTTGAGTTAGTTATTGTGGATTTAATAATGGTTTTCTCAAGATTTAATATATAGGTGTAGACACCCATTTTGGCATAAGTACATACTTTACTAATCTTCTTGTGTGTATATAACTCTTTACCAAAAATTAGACATCTAATGATGTGGTATTTCATGGACCTCTTCATTTCCATTTTATTTCACTTGATTTACCTACCCCTTGGGACTATGTAATATATATTTTTATCCTATTTTAGTGTATATTAGAGACTAATGGATGAATAGACAACACCAGAAGGAATAAAAAAGTGGAAGACCCTATCTTTAGACATGGAAAATGTAGAAGTTTCCTAAGAAATTCAAAATGTCAATTCCCAAATTTAGAAAATATATATTACAATGTTACCTAAGGAAGACTCCCTTTTGTGGCTGATGGAAGATAGTGGGGATTACACATTGAAGATGGGCTTCTTGGTTAACCTAGATCAAGAGGAGGATTGGACCTACTAGAGGAACATTTGGTTAAAACATCTCACCCTTAAAGTCAACATATTTTTTTGTCTTGTAGCCGAAGATAAAATCCTCAATATTAACAGTCTAACCAAATGTGGAATGAGTCTCCCCACATTATAAATAGCCTATTGTTAGTGTTCACATTATGGTTAATGTGTTTGTAATATTATTATGAGTTTTTATATAAATCATTAATAAAATAGTGTGATAGGTAATATAGTGAGTGAGTTATAAACACAACTCATGTAGCTATTATAGGTGTGAGTAAGAATAGGTGTGTGTGAGAGAAAAAAGGATGAAATATAAGTGAAGATAATATTGTGAAGGATAATAATTGACTCATACTTCATAGGATCAAGAATTTGTATAAATACCTCTCAAATAATTGAATAAGATCATCCCGAGAAAATTATAGAAATGATTTAATATTATGTATTTTGTGATCTTTTTATATATTTATATTTACAAAATATAAACTAGAAATATCATCTGGTATTAGAGAAAATATGGCTATGGGACTATGAGAACATGTGAAGGGGAATCTATACTATGATTTGTCCCTATATATGTAATACTAATTTTTTTCTTACATAGTTTGGTTTTATGTGAATTCTTTTGTGAATCTGAGCTTTCAAAAAAATAATCAATAATTTCAACATTACAAATTTGTATTAATGAATCTAATGGATTGAATGGAACCAAAGTATAGTTTTTCATGTGGTAAAGAGCCTACAAATATTATTGGAATTTTAGATGGAGGAGTCAACTTGTGCTCGCTGATGAGATGTGCATTCATGTATAGATCTACTTTATGCACACATATCTACCTTTCTAAAATTAATAATTAAAATCATGTGTTCATTATGGAAGTATTAAAGGCTTTGAATGCATTAAATTTATTATTTGAATCTACTCTTGACATTAACTTCTCTCTTGGACATGTTGTTTCAAGTGTAAATTGACTTCTCACTTGGACATGCCACATCAACAACATTTGGTTCTATAGGTTAGTTATATGAGCCATTTATCTTTTCCCTATTCAAAATTATATTTAAGGATGAGAATCCATATGTATCAAGAACTGTGAATTCATGGTTTAAACTTAGATGCATTCAATTTCTTTTCTAGGTCTCAATCTTATGATCTACTATATCATGTGATTTGTGGGTCATTTGATCTCAATTTTCATGCCTATATCTAGGAGTATGTCATTTATATAACTATAATGTATCTACACCTTATCAACACCATTGAACTAGGGATAATAGAGCAATCAACATAGGGGTAGTTTGAAAAGTGCATGATGACTTTTGCTTGATCTTATCACCATGTAATCACATTACTCTTCACCACACAACATACAAATTCTATGTGCATGTTACCAAAACCATGCTTCTCTATAGGTCGATTGACATTGAGTCATTATTTATCAATTAAATGTTTTTATATCAAAATCTTAGTTTTTTGGTATATTTTTTATTTAAATTCTATAATATATTTTGAGTCTAACTTTCTTTGATGTTATGCTTATTACTTAGGTTGATTAATGTATAGTTTTATTTTTAGGTTTATATCTACTTTTGTGTGGCATTTAAAGTTGGCTATCAATTTTTTTATTGAAGTGTCAATTCAGTCAAGTTATAAAAATTCAAAATTGTTCAAAATACAAAGTGTTAAAATAATAATTATTGGTAGGATCTATTGTAAATTATTTGGGTCCATTGTCAAAAATTCATCAAAAATCTTGAAAGTGTCAAGTCTAGAGTTAGAGTAATTTCTTATGTCGACAAAGACATTTATGTCAAAAATTCAAAAGTGTTAACAATTGAGTCATTTTTTAAAGAATATTATTTTTATGTTAGATTCTAGATTGAAAATTTTTTTGGTCATCATTTTCATAAATTGTAAAAATAAAAAATAAAAAAAATTACCTCACAGATGCATTTTCTCTTATATACAACATCCAAATTGTGGGGGGGGGGTATTATCATCAAAAATGACATGAGATTCATTGACACATCAGATGATTAAGTATCAAAAACTAGAGGAAGGAGGAAATAGAGGCTAGAGGTTCTAGAGCTTCTTGTCAATCACCAATGATGGGGTCCAGATGATTTGGTGACATCTTTTGTGTGGTGTTCATTTTCCTGCTATGTTTTTAAATAAAAAATAGTACATTCCTATTCAAGTATTGAAATAAGTGAGCATATTTATATTTCCCTATGAGGTAAAAACTATGATGAGGACTAAAATAATGTTGTATAATTATGTATGTTGGTGGTAAACCGAGTCTAAAACCATCCATTGTTGATAGGTTATTAGTAAATTGAGCGTAAAACCATCCTTTGTTTGTAGGTTGGTGTAAACTGATGGTAAAACCATCTAACATTTGTAAGCTGATGGTTATCTGAGTGAAAAACACCCTTTTAGTTTGGTGAGAGTTAAAATATAGGATAATGTTTTCCCCATGTTCGCCCTAAGGGGGGATGGTAGGAATAGCCTAATGTTAGTGCTCACATTATGGTTAATTTTTTTTAATATTATTATGATTTGTCATATAAATCATTAATAATATAGTGTGATAGGTAATATAGTGAGTGAGTTTTAAACATAACTCATGTTGCTATTTTAGGTTTGAGTAAGAATAGGTGTGTGTGAGAGAATAAAGGATGAAAAATAAGTGGAGAGAATATTATGAAGGATAAGACTTGAATATTACTTCATAAGATCAAGAATTTTTGTAAATACCTCTCAAATAATTGAATAAGATCATCTCAAGAAAATTATAGAAATGGTTTAATATTGTGTCTTTAGTGACTTTTTTATATATTTATATTTGAAAAATATCACCCCAATATGTGCATTCTCTATAAATTTACACTAGAATCTATCACACACATTTTTCTTGATTTCCCCTTTGGGTCATTAGTTTGGAATCTCCTCCTTTAGCTCTTCAACATGTCATGGGTTAAGCCTAAATCCATTTTTTATCTCATCATCCAATGGAAACCCTTTGGTATATTCCCTCATTATACTTCCTTTGGTCTCTATCCCTTATTCACTTCTTTTGGAAAATTTAGTCTTCCAAACATACCCATAAATTTGATCATAAAAGTTGAAACCCTTTGATATACTTCCATAGGTCACATGCTATTATTGTTTCTAAATAAGTTATCCTTGACAAATAGAACCTCACCCCATCCTCCCAAGACTAATGTGTCTAGAAGCCTCATGGAATGGGAAAACCCCCCCTAAGATAGATGGATCTAATTTTTGATGGAGTATCCAAGGGTAATTCAAGTAATATATGTAGCGGTAGTGTTATTAGAGATGAGTTTTGGGTTACTATTATAACCTATATAGAAATAATGGGGGTACAAACTAACCATGTGGATGAGGCCAAACCTATCCTATGGGGTATTTAACTGGAAATCCATTTCAACATACCCAAATTGGTAATTAAAAGAGATTCTCTTAACATACTCAACTCCCTTTTGGGAAAAGTGAACCCCTCCTACTCTATTAGTAAAATCATTTCTAATGTTTTTGGTCTTTTCTGGTCAACTAGTGAGTACTCATTTACCCACAAATATCTAGAGTGCAACATAGTTGTTGATTATCTTGAAAACATTGAAGTATCTATCCTTGACTTATCCAAGTGGATTGGGCATCTAATATCCTCCCTTGTATCTCTCCACTTATCACTCATGATTTGAAACTTTAAGCCTTTTAGTCAAGTTTTGGAGACACACACGTGATATGTGATCATGCCTAGGCAAATATTGGATCACACTAAGCATCATGATTATGACACTAATTTCAAATTTATAGATGACATATGTCATCCTAGAGAGTATCTTGATAATATCAGTTGGACAAAACAAAATATAAGAAGCTCAAACTACCATTTTGTACTCTATAAGTTTCATCACCTAAGCTAAAATAAGAACAGATTCATAGGGGGAAATAGGGATTAGTGTGAGCCCATATCTTATGACAAATTCTATATGAATTTTAAAGTTTGGAAGAAGCTAAAAGATGAGGGGTTACTAAGTTTATGCTTTGTATTGAAGGCCACAATGAATTAATAGACATATTTTTCTATGGGATGAAAATAATGGAAAGTTAATTTTAGAGGTATTATGGTCAATGCCATTGAAGATCTGGTTATGGATGTTATTAGCATGTCCTATGAAGGCACCAAAGCCTTTAAGGATAAGAGTCAAAATTAAGAGTTAATATAGACATTTTTTGATATGGACTATGCATTTCAAATTAGCAAAAATGTATTTCACATGGTTAACCTTATAGCGAGGTGGATTGAGATTTGCCTTCAGGTAATGAGATATTTGACTTTGGAAGGAAAAATTATGCACATATTTTCACATCACAATTTTTTAAAAATCACTTCAAGGGTCACTACATAATCCTGACCTATTATCTTCTTATGTCCTTACAATCATTTATTTTGACCTTCAAAGATAAGCCCTCTTTTGACCTAATCCACCAAGGGTTGATTTTTATTCTAAAAGAAAGGGACACCTGTGATAAGTATTGAGATCTATCTTGGGGAAAGAAGCAAGGTGAAAATCTTAGGGGAGGATAACTTGGCCAAAGATTGGAAGGAAGAATCATCTCCTTCCCCCCACCCAGTATCTCATCCTCACCCTTGAATGACTGGCAAGAAAGAAAAAAAGAAGTTTCATGACTCTCCTACCCAAGATAAGAGTGTGGGAAGGAAGTTGAGTAGAAGCTTGGATTTCTCTGAAAACATTAAAAAATCCAATTTTGAGATTTATGAAATGAGAGTGGCAAAAGTTTGGAGGAGAGATGAATAAAGTGAAACAATTCACTTACCTAATGGTATTATGTAAAAACTATTAGAATTTCATGAAAAATTATAGAAAATGGGAAGACAATAAGTCTTATTGATCAAACAGTGAAAAACACTAAAGTAGGAGGTGGACATGCTGAGGGAGGTTTTTGGTCATCCTAAGATGATGAAAGGTAGAAGACTCAAGTTAGAGTACACCCATAATAAAAGAAGAAAGGAAATATTCACTATCAACCTTGGAATTTCCCTTGGTAAGAAAGAGAAAATAAGATATGACAAGGAAAAAGGGATGGTAGAGCATAAAAGAAATTTGGTGGAGGATATAGTACCGAAACAAGATGCATGTCTAGAAATTCCAAGAAGAAAGTTAACAACAACAAAAAAGATTCTAATTCTGAAGAAATATAGTATGCATCGTAGTTTTTAAATCCTACTAATTCTCAAGTCTTATTTTTTTTTGAAATTTTGTTAAAGTTTGGCATATATTAGGCTGATGTGGCTTGGTACTGTTTAGCTTCTTTTTTTGGGTCTATTCTTTATTGTTGAAATTGTAGTTTTTGGTCCCTATAAAACTTGAATCTTACCCATCAAATGAAAACATGTATACTAGATACCTCTACTTGCTATGCTTATTTTCTAAAATTTTTTATCCCATGGACACTTGTGTCCATCGTTGACACTATCATGGATGTTAGTGTCCAAGATTAATGAAACTATCTAGTCTTATATTTTTATCTTTTGTCATATCATTCACCTTAAGACCATTTCATTATCACTCTTTACTTATCCTATTGTTGCATTTTTATGTGTCATTAGGTTATAATTAAAATTCAAAAGGTTTATATATAGACAAAGGATATGGTCTAATTAACACACATTCCAATTTGATAAGGTAATTTTGTAATAAGAAAGTTCTATCTATTTCAAGATAAAAAATTGCACTACATCACTATTTTAAATATATGAAGAATTCAAAAGGTAAAATATATTATAAAATCACTTTTACCAAGGATAACTAGGAGAAATAACATATAGTCATATTATTACAACTATACACATGTGCATAGGATGGATAACCACATGCGATTATGAGTCCCTCTTATGAGTATTAGCTATGTAGGAATTAGTTAACAACAACAAGGTTGCTAGGGTTAGCTCAAATCATGTTACTAACACATTTTCACTAGGTTGTAAGAGGTATAATGTAAAATAATAATGGTTTCTTATTTTATAAATCTAACACATATGTAGATATATGTTGAGACACATAAAGATTACATAGGGGAAGTATAGGTCTAATATAAACTTGAGGTAGCTTCTATGTATATTTATTTTTTGACACTAGTGTTAGATATGGACATAAACATCAACATTACTATCCTAGATCAACATAACTATCTAAAGGTAAAAAATAGTCAAAATTCAAAATTAATGAAATTTAGATCTTTAACACAACCCTATGATGACTCCTAACCACTACCATGTTACAAAAAAAAACATTAAATAAGATATGCTCTATTTTTCCCTTAGTTTATTTATACTTACTTTATTTATTAAACATACTAGATTACATAAATATGTATAATTGACTGCATTTTAGTGTAATTATGTTATTGTCATTCTTTTCAAACAACTTTATTTGCTAGGGTATTATCTTGTAAAACTCCTAAAGCACATAAAACATTTAGTGAACCCAACCTCTAATTATTGAACCAAAACCCTAGTTTTTCTATTAGGGTTTTTGCCTTCACTTAAATTCCATTTTATTCTTTCTATATTTTATTTTTTAGATCAAATTTATGTTTATGTTGGCCCAGTTTAGAAATGTAATTATTCTTATTGATTTGGATCTCCTACTTGTGCTTTATGAAAATTTCTTAAAATCTCACCTCTTTATGGATTCCCTAACTCATCCCAAAATCCCCATCCTTTAGATATTATTTTTAATGTGCCTGATGATCAATGTATTTCATATGAGGATCTTATGGAACATCAATAATAGTCTCAAACCCCTATGTTTATTTATAATTATTACAACGAAAGAAAAAATGATGCAAATGGAAATATTAATGACCCAACTTGTAATAATGATATTTATTCTAATGTATATGAATATAGTGACATTACTCTTTCAATTTTGAACCTTAGTTTCCTACTCATTTGCTTTACAATGATGAATATTCTCAAGAACCTACAAACATGCAAAATGATCCTATCCATAGTATTGAAAATCCAATTATTACATCTACACCTTCTTTGGTTATTTTAAAAACCAAGTGTGAGTCTCCCCCTTCTAATTTTTACTAATTCTAGGAATTTGAATGTTCCCCCAATGTATCTCATAATGTAAATATTGACAAAATCAAGTGTGTGCCTTCCACTTAAAATAATACTAGTGTTGAAACCCCCATTTCTTCTTTGCATGATTCAAACACACCTAGCCCAAGTTTTTATTCGTATCCACTATGTAATAATAAAAATACATGTCTTATCTCTCACCCTTTATTTATTGAAAAAAAATGAGTGCAAATGAACATCCTAAGGAAACACTTATGGAACTTGCATTGTTTGGGGAAACACAAAATGTGCAAAATCTGCTTGATGTATCTCATTTAAAATTTAAATCATATAAATTCAAAAAACTCAAAAGTATAATTTAATTCTCTCTTAATTTTTTGAGTAAAAATTAAAGTGAAAGTTTAACCTCCGCACTCGTGATATTGTAAATGAAGTGCCAAATGTCCCCTTTTCTCCCACTTTTACATTTTTGGCTAAACAAGAGGAAACATGTAAAAGTGAAATTATTTCACCAATTACTATTTAAAGTAACCAAATTCAAATTGAAATATCATATTTTAATGACAATGGTGTTAGACTTCATGATATACAACATGACATACTTATCTCTTTAACCATGGGCACTCCACCAAATATTGTGAACAGATGTGATGATTCTCCTCTCAAGAGTGATATAGATGCCACCATCCTTATGTTTCATGTGAATGGTATTTTAAAAATATATAACATAAAATTTAACCTCTCCTCATGATATGTTATCTATTATGACCACCATGGAATATTTTCAAGAATGATTGGAGGCTCTTTTTGAGGAGAATATATTATCAAGACAACTAATTATTTGACATGTGCTTTAATACATTTATCCAAAAAAAATTATAATTATTGATTTGTCCTTGTTTCATGGTCAAGGGTATCCTATTGTTCATTTTCAATAATATATAGACTCCTTTAGACATTGGGCCCAAAACAAAAGCTTGCTATTAAAAAATTTCATCACACTTTAACATAAGGGGCTCTTGATTGGTTTTACAACCTTCTAGGTGGTTTGTTATCAAATTTAAAAAATATTGAAGATGTGTTACTATCACATTTTCATTTATTTACCTTAACTAAGTTACCCATGGAACATTTGTAAACATTGAGCCAAAATGAGAATGAATCCCTACAAGAATATGCTATTCAATTTAAAGATGTTTTATATTCATTAAACATTACATCCTAAAATTTAGAAATATAATTTATATTTAGTAGGGGTCTTCCCTCTCCACTTAGAGATAAAGAAAACTACAATCCCTTTACTTATTAGATTCTTTATATTGGGATGTGCATAAATATGCATGTGATCTAACCAATATACAAACTCGGTTACCTATTTTTCCATCACCAATCAATCATGCTACAAATAGTATTTAAAGGGCACATAAACAAGCTATGAAGGATCATAGACCACTTGAAAATAATTATACAAAACCACCATTACCTACCATAGCACCATGAGACACTAAACTCTTTTGTTTGATTGGTACCGATATAAAACACATGATATATTATGAAATTTGTTTGCTAAATGATTGATCAAACTCCCTAATAATTCAAATTACTAACCTCATATATTTTATAAGGTAAAAGGACACCACTTTTTCACTTATCACAGTATTAATGGACATTGAGATAATGATTATTTTACTCTTGAGCAAATGCTTACATAGTTAGTAAATTAGGGAGTTATTTTATTTAATAAAGAGTCATCTAAAAAACATTCACATACTTATTTTATAGGCATGTATAATAGGTTTAATCTATCCCTTGATAATTCCTATCAAGAAAACATGGTCCACTTACCCTCATAGAAGACACCCACTAGAAGAAGTCCTTCTCTTAGTGTGTTCTCTACTAGGACTAATCACTCCCACAATAATCCTACCAAGTAACCATTGGTTGATCATGTATTGGATAGAGGAACATGTGGAGGGGACGTACCTACATAACATATTTGGGTTCCTAAACATGCACCTATATATTTACTATCTATGCCTACTATTCTAGAAAAGTGAACTATAGAAGAAAAAGTCACATTTAATTTATCACATTATCATTATAGCAAGGTGTTCTTATTTCCTACATGGTTACATTGCACACAATGAGTAATTTAGAATTCAAATTATAAAAGTAGTTCATTAAATTTAAATATTTGTCATACATTTCACCATATCCAAAAAATATACCATGCAATTCAAATATAATTAATAAGTCATATAATGATCAACATAGCATCTAGTAGTACAAACATATTAGATTCCAAATAAAGTCCATGTAAACAATGTCATATACATATAAACTAATACAATTTTTTTAAAATAAATAAAATAATCATAATTAGGCACATATCCCTTGGGGTGTACTCCTCGTCACTATTAACATCCATAAATGTAAAACCTATAGATGTATATACATAGGATCAAACTATGGGCCCCATGTATGTGAAAGAACACATAATCTCTCTTTAAAATCACCTAACCACCACACTATATCCTAATGATCTCATCTAAAAGAGTCATAACACTAAATAAGTGTCCCTATGATATTAATAGAACTCCACTCTGGGATGTCTTGTCTATCTATCTCCATGCACAACACCTCACACTCTATGGCTACCATATATTATGTTGCCATCACTTTCACAACTAGATCAAACAATGGTACATGTATACCCATAATATCAGAAACTATATATATAAATACATAAATAGGTACATATATTATCATACTATGAGTAAGGCCCTGATTCACTTGATATACCATGCTCGACCACTCCTAGTTACCTACACACATTTGAGATAATATACCAAGTTAGAGACATATGTAAAACCTAATACTTGTATATCACAAATCCAATACAAAATATCAAAACTAAGATACCCACATGTATCTCTAATAGAGGCCTCATCAACCTATTTTTGTCTTGCTGAAATACCATCTCCTCCATCACCATTTATCTCTCCACCACCCTATGCTATAGGAATGGAACCTAGAGCCTCAAATACAATAAGGAAAAATAGAGGCCATCGATCCCTAGTTCACCACTACACATACCCATCAATACAACCTATATCATCTCATGATGTTAGGGGAAGCATGGGGTCTTGCTCATCACTTGGGCATGGGGATAAATATATAGTAGTGGGTACTAGTGTATCATGTGTTATGTGTCCACCCTCTACTATTCAATGCCATAGATATGGTGTCAAGGGAACACTTTATTGATCCCAAATTTATATGTAATTTGATCATAATAAAATATCTCATACACTCTAAGAAATAAATCAATCAACCACATACTGAGATGAAGTCTATGTAACTCATGACCATCCTCAAGCCACCCAACAAAAGTCCTATAAGGTTGACACACAATCTAATTAGGAGAAAACTTATTCAACAAAGTCTAATATTCTATTTGGCATGAATTATACTATGAGGGAATACCCATCACTCAACAAATACCTATGGGTGGGCCTATATAAGAAGAGGACCACCAACATGTCACACTACTATAATATGATAATATGCCCACTCATGTAACAAAGTTTTCACATCAATCATGCCACTGTTGATTTTCAATGTAAACCTATACAAATATCTATGCAATTGAGCTAACCAATTGTGATCCCAAGAGTATATGGTACCCTCTAACTCAATATGATGAACCAATTAGTACATATAATAAGAAATCCCAAGTATCCCATATTTTATAGCTATAAATGATGCTAGAAATACATAAATAGACTTTTTCAGTCATGCAACATCACCTTAAATAATGTTATCAAGCTAAATCATACTACTAGGATTAGGTCCAAGATCCATCTCACTACTACAATATACATGCAACTATTAAATATATCCATGACTTCCATCACTGGAAATCTACACCCTCTCACCCTTAACTAGTAGCCAAAAGATTTAATATACATCCTCCAAGATGACAATCATCTCACCCATAGGGAGCCAAAATGTATAGGTATCTAGGTTCTACCTCTCCAATAGAGTGGTAAGGAGGTGGATGTCATACATAATCTATCCCAATCAGGCCACATGCCCTAATATTTCATGATCAATGATGCACCAATCAACTACATCTAAACCTAGATCCACCAAAGTCAAATAGTTCTGACCATGCCAAAACTCTATAATATGCGCATCCTTATGTAACTATGAAAA
>JARHVA010001254.1:2542500-2552500 GCA_037957365.1 Torreya grandis | reverse complement strand
ATTTCAAAATCTAGATCTAAAATTGAATGCCTTTTTCAAATGAAGTAGATGTGCTTGTATAGATTCACAATCCACCCCTTTTTAATTAATTACTTTCCAACCAACTAAGGCAAAAAATATTAAATTAAAACTCATCCCTAAATTCATTAAATATGATTACACTCCTCAGGAAAAATAACACATCACCAACCATTATCACTAATGTTAGGATTACATGAACAGGTCTCACCTTACTAAAAATCAAATATACTTAGGTTTTGAGATGTAAATAATCTATGAAAATATTTGATAACTTTTATACAAAAAATAAAGTCAGAAATGGGTTTAAAATTATGTCAAAATGCTTCCTATAAATTATCATGACTCCTATAGCATATTTTACATTTTTTGGCCATATCATGATAGCTATCAAAAATTTGATTTGACATATAGCTTAATAATGACCACAATAATGTCCCATACAAATGAATGTTATTGTAAGGCCTATCACTCAAATTTAGTAAATAATAAGTTCATCACAAATTTTTGGTGTTGTGCTAGGTTTAGAAACTCAATCTTACCATAATATTACTAAAGAGATTCAAAATATCTAAAGACATTATAAAAGTAAAGATATGTAATTCCACTTATTTATAGGTACAATAATATTTTTTTGGTTGATGCAAGATTACACATGAACCTAGATTCTATTGTATCATACATTGTGGGTAAGAAAAAATGTGAGCATAGTTATCACACACTTAGACTAAGTGGGAAACCTAATATTTGGAATTTATCTAAAATTCTTGGCATGCCTTTATACCATAAAAGATAACTCACACCTTGCAGTTCACCTGGTGAATGAACTACGACAAAATATGACCTCTTCCTACCAAACCATGCATTTCACTATTACACCATTTCCCACTTTCTTTGGGTTGATATATTCTATCCATACTATGCAATCCCTTATTCCACTTCTATATGGAAATACTACGCAATGAAATGTTTATAATTTTTTAGTTAAATATCTTTTTCACCTTCCTTTGTGAGTTAATATTATTTTTATCTTCATTACCACTTTATTTCCTCAATGTGGTGTCACTATGCATCTTCATACACTCTACCTCCTACAAGTTTTCCTTTTTAATATGCATGACTAGATGAATTTGGTACACATTCTCCCAATTTTACATATTCAATTCAGTCAAAATATGGAATCTTTCACCATTATTCACTTATACTATATTTTATATCCCATCATATAACATCTCATGGTCACACTTACGTGGTCTAACCAATAAAACATGACAAGCATCTATCTCTAGTAAATCACATTAAATTTTGTATCTGTAGCTACCAAGTTTCATCTCCACATCACATTGTTCCTTTATAATGTATTCTAGACCATCTATCAACTATGACAATTTGTATGATATTTTACGTGACTTTCCTACCAATACTAATTTATTCACCTTTTATGTTGATTTAAAATTATCCATAATTCCAATATCTACCACAACTATAAATTTTTTACCTCATGTCTTTCATTGGTCTAGATAATATCTCTCCATTACATTACATCTTCACTCTTTCCAATGACCTTAAAGACTCTCCTCACTTTGATTAATCTTTCTCCTTGTTTAGGTTCATCTATATGATGTCCATGCATCTCTTTAAGTTTAGATCTTGGTTGTAATACTTATGTACCACCAGTTCCTCTTTTTTCACAATCTAATTCCACATATTGGAATTACAATTTAAAATATCCTACCTACTCACTTATAAAACATGTTCCTCCTAATCTTTCACCTTTACTAATTGCTCTAAAAACTTGTGCAAAAGATGATCCTCCCCTTTCTTGTGATGTTTGCATTATGTATGCATATTCACCACTCTTTTCCATTGGTTTCACTTTGTTATGACTGATCCTTACTTTACCTCTTTTAGTAACCTATTTGTATGCTAATTTCTATTTCAATATTAGTGTATATTTATATGAATTATCCATTATCTATAATTTTTCTATGTTGATCTCATATTGGATGACCCAATATAGTCCATTGATGTACCATGCTACCTTATCTTAGTCTATCTCACTATGACAAGTTTGGATAGTGATAATATATAATTATTTTGTATACTCTTACACACTTAGCTCTTTTAATCAAATATTTTACATATTTTACAATGTATCTAGTTGTAATCTCCATGTAGAAACTTAGCTTTTAATTTCACTACCATCCTTTCCAAATAAGTGATTTTGTCTTTAACTTTTAAATTTTGATCAAGATATACATCCTTCAACCATATATACCATTAAATATTTTTTCATGATATTTTTCTTATGATCATTCACTACTTCATAGAAATTCAAGTATTTTTCCATATTTGTGATGCAATCTATTAGCTCTTCTGGATTTAATGTCAAAGTAAAACATGAAATATTTATTCACATCCCTATTATAATATTATATATGGATTTAAGAATCCCATCTTATACTTAATCAAATCATGGATATGTTGGATATTATTATCCACCATTACACTCTTGTGATTTAACATCTACATCACTCATATCATCCCTTGGGATGAATCCTCTTATTATATCCTCTTCTACTACAACTGAGCTTGTCTACATAGTTCATATTATTTCAAAGATATCATCTAGTATTTTATTCATATTTTCCATCATTATAGTTACACATCATAATATTCTTGGTAGAATATTTAATGTTCACAATATTAATATCTACTATTTCACCACTTTCATTCCTACACAATTCTCTTTTACACACTTTTCTTGTTGTCTACCCACCTTCATAAAGAATAGATAAAACCAACCTCTATCTCTCAATCCTAGAGTTATTTTCCTTGATATGATACCAAATGATGTTCTCTTTGTTATATGTCCTAATTAAGTGATGTTTTCAACCACACAACGCACTATTAACTAGCATAAATACAAAAAAAATAACACAATTTTTTTAATGAGAGATTATAATACAATAATAACCATAAATTATACAAACTTAAAACTTATATAACTAAATAAATGTTTAAATACTTAAAAATAATATATAAATATTATAGTGTTATCCAAATGACCCAAATCTAATAGTCATTATTAGATCTACACATATCTCTATCGTATTACTCCTTACAACTACTCTTGAACCATTTCCCAATCTAGATCTAGAATCTAACACCTTTTAATATGAAGTAGATGTGATTATATAGATTCAAAATCCACCAATTTTACATCAATTACTTTCAAAATAATTAAGTAAATAAATATTAAATGCAAAAAGACCCTAAAGCCATTAAAATACCATCACACTCCCAAGGAACAATAACATGTCACCAAGCCTTATCGTTAATTCCAAGATTACATGAATAGGTCACACCTTGTTGGAAATTATTTATACATAAGTTCCAAGACAAAAATACTTTGTATAATAATTTATAACCTTTTTACTAGGATCAAAATGCTATCAACATGCTTCCTATAAAACCACATGTTACCATGAACCTGTAGCATATTTTGATTTTTTTGGCTAAATCATGATAACTATCACATATATGATTTGATGGATAGTTTAATAATGAACACAATAATATCCCCTCAAAACCATGCATTACCACAAGGCCTACAGCTCAAATGTAGTAAAGAGAAAAATCATAGGAAATTTTAGGTTTTGTGCTAGTCTAAAGAACGAAGGATTACTGAAATTTCACCAAAGTGATTAAAATTTTTAATAAACATGAGAGAATAAAATATATGATATTCCACTTATTTTTACCTATCCTAATACTTTTTTTGGGTTGATCAATATTATACGTTAACCCAAATCTTATTTTCATCATAATGACATCCTTATATATGGAACTTACATAATTCTTTTGGTAATAATGGTTGTGTGCTCAAAATAATAGGGTTCTTAGTGTCACTTAGTCAAGTTTTATAGAGGATATTAAAACACACTATAAAAATAGTGTGGGTGAAAATCACTTTAACTAATAAAAAAAGCTATGAAAAACATGATTGGTCAAGGATTATAGTCATCAATTTAAAAACCTATCTTTACATGTGGAGATGATTATAGATGATAACATTAATGACCTATTTAGTGGTGGTCTCAAGGATAGAATCAACATGGGACATACATGTTTATTCTACATAATGTTTATGATTATATCAGAATGGGTTGTAAGGCATAGGAAAACATGTTTGCTACTAGTAAATATATATTCATTAGTAATAGTGATAATTCACATCGACACTAGAATTTACTCAAATGTAATGATTGATGCCCAAAAAAATTGAATAAAAAAGAGAAAATGATTTATGTTTAAATTTGGATAAAAAATATAGTTGAGGACATAAATATGTTGAAAATAGAATTTTCTATAATGAAGTCAATAATGAAGAAAAAGATGAAGAACAAACTGTAAAGGTTATCAATGAGCTAGAACCCTAGGATTTACAACCAACTATCTCTTTCTATGCACTCTCAAGTGTTATGCATATATAAAATATCAAGGTAGTATCATTATTTAAAAAAATAAGTGACCATATTGATTGACTCAGGGAGTACTAACAAATATATAAATTATAAGTTAGCTTCATATTTGAACTATTTTTTATAAATAACCTAAATTTAAGGTTATGGGTTCATAATATTAAACTCAATATTGAGGTATAATTATTGAAAATACATATGTTATTCATCCCATGGTGGGCATTAATATCATACTGGGAGTCTAATGGCTCATGACCTTAGGCATGATGAAGATGGACTTCAAATAATTTTGCATTATTTATCATTTAGAAGGAAATATGTTTGATTTGACAGATATGTGCATAAATTAAATGTAGATGGTAAATTATCATCAAAAGTGAACAATGCTCAAAACTAGATTAGTGGGGCATGTAGCACACTTATTTTTAGTGGAAGAAAAGTAGTCACATGTAAAAATTATATCATATTTTCAAGAAATGGTGGTAAATTAGTTATTTACTATTGAGGATATATTAACAAATTTGACACCTAAAAGAGACACTTCATCTAAAAATTATCCATTTATAAAACTTATGATTACTAGTCAACACATAATATTAGAAGGTATAACCTTAAATTTGAGTAGTCAAGATACATATTCAATTGGAGTTTCCCCAGTAAAAAAAATTGAATTTACTCACTAATGCTTTAGATTTTATAAATAATATTCCAATATAGATAAAGTTATCAAATCTTAATGAAGAAGGAACATGTCTATTAAAAATAAAATATATTTTACAAAATAATTCAAGAGGATGGAGATGAGGGAAATTAGTGACCCTCTTGTCAAGTGGAATAACCTACCAAGGGAGGATATTCCATGGGAGGACAAATAATTAATAATGAATCAGCCAATAATCATCAATGTTAAGGACACCATTTTTTAAAGGGCCAAATTCTATACCACTATCATATACCATGTATTTGGATGTGGTTATTCGACTTGTGGCTAGTATAAAATTTAATCAAGTCACATGATCATCTCTTTGACTTAATATTGGTTTAAAGGTCAGCCTAGGGTATTAACATAATGTAACCATGATATATAAAATTACTAGTGGTTAGTATTTGATCATTACATTAATATCATTATTCTTATTGTATGGTTGGGAAGGTTTCCCCTAGAAGTGGCTCATCATTTATTCATATATTATACTCCATTTTAGTCATACTTTAATCTATTGATGCAATTATAATTTATTTTTGAATTAATTTTAAAACATTATCTTAGTTATTTTATTGTATATTTTCTCATTACTACTAATCTATGAAATAAGGTAGTGTTCCTATCTCTTTTATTTATTTGTCTAACCCTTGATTTATATGTGTAATGAATTTACCCTTGGAGTGGTACTAATAATATTCATCAATTAATTTTACTTACACGGTCTTTATATTTTTCATCTAAGTCTCCCTATTGAATTAGATTCTAAACTAAGGATAATTATTCCTATATCTCTATCTTTTTACTTGGTACATTTATAAACATTTTTCTTATCCATTCATTTAATTTAACCTTAAATAATTTAAATTTACAATATAACATATAAATTTTATATCCAAGTATTTATTATCTCCACCATTCTTTTAATTTTTCCCTTTGGGAATCTTCATTTGTTCACATTATCTTAAATTTGAACAATATATATTTTTTGTATTTTCTTCATATGTTATACTAAGTATTATTAGAAAATTATTTTATCACACATAGATTAATATATAAAACATAAATTACTATCTCAATTTCCAAAAGGGTTTCTATTTCTATCTAAAAAATTCATAGTATAAAATTATCTAGTCATGTAACAATTTTTTTTTTTGACATGGACATCTATTTGACCATGTGAAGATGTTAGATTTATTTTTAAGTTCAAAATATGAATTATTATTAATTATTTGATAGAAATAAATTAATCACTAAGAAGGATTTATGGATCCCACTTATTTTTATGAATGAGAACTTACATTAAATTCACATCCTAGAGTATATTTATCATTTGGGTATGATTATATGAAGCCAATAAATTTTTACAATAAAAATATATAACTTACCAAGAATTATTACCATAAGTATTAATGAAAATAAAAATATTATTATAATTGATCTCATTTATCCTAGTTTTTTCCAATTAGAATAATCTTCCAATAATAACTCAAACAATGTTAAGGGATTCCCAGCAACAAATAGACCCAAAGATACCTAAATACATTTATGGGAAAAAAATATCCATGATACTTATTTAATTAAAAATAACTTCTTTTATATTTTTTTTAAAGAAATACAATATTGGGTTTTTTTTAAAAATAATATGATTCAAAAATCTATGTTTGTGGGGGGAGTCCAACCTTCTACATTTCATGATTTATCAACATGAATTGGTTTTGTTATAGTTACTATGGGTAAGTGGTCCCCCTATCTAAAAAAAAATTAAGATATATCTAAAACTTATTTCACTTAGTAAATATAAACTCAAATAAATTAATCAACTAACATGTATTGAAATACTTTTTATATATAGGGCATGGCTAAATTGGATCCACTAAACCTAAGGGATATCTTATGCAATAATACTAAAGTAGAGGATTACAAATCCTCTAGTAAAATAACACTATGAAGTAACCCTATCTAGGTATTCTAATACATAAAATTGAAGTAATGTAGTGCTCACCAAATATTATGGAACAAATGGGGATGGTTTAACACAAATAAACAATCAAGGTATCATGGTAGGAAAATGGGGGCCTAGATCACCTAAGGTGGAAGATGGAAAGTAAAGAAGACCATATATCTATACTAAGTTTAAGTATATAGGTAATAAAATAAAGAATTTATATTTTCAAAACACATTACTTTGTGAAATATCTATCTATCATATGGAATAACAAAAGTTAGAGATACTTACCTTTGGATGAACCTATCGAGTCTTAATATCTCCCTTAGCTAATTGTGATTTTTAATATTTTGTTGTGGATTTATAATGATAAAAATATAGAAATAAGATATAGGGTAAATGATTCCTACTTTGAATCCAAGATTTACCATAAGAAAATCTATCTTCCCTCCAAGGCAAACCCAAAATAATGGATCCTTCAAATGTAGACATAACATAATTACAAGCTGTAATAATGCAAAAAATGAATGTTCCTATATACTAGATTTAAATGAGTCTTGAATTTATAGAAATGGATAAGTCTTAACCCTTATAAAATTTCAACTTACAAGGTTAGCCAATGTGGCCTAGTTTTAAGAAAAAGTTACCATTAGGCCTTGAACTAGGTTAGCTTGGCTAACTTATTTTTGTAATGTGAAATTTAAAATTTATAACATGGTCAAATTGATTGAATTGGTATAAAAAAAGGGTGTTTGACTATTTATGGATATTTAAAAGGAGAATTTATTGGGGAAATGTATAAATAAAATTTGATTGCTTGGAGAGTTGGATAAGTGGGATTTGTAATGGGTTTAAGTAATGATAGAGTTGATAAATAATATTATGAATCACCAAAGATATACCAACCCCTTTTATAGTGTACCTTTTAAGGCATGCATTTAGAGAGATTTAAATTCGATAGGTTCTTACAAGAGATAAAGTGTCAGTAAATGATAAAAGATTAAAAACATTGCATGTATACATACTCCCTACTCGAAGCTCATCATGTGTCATGTAGGTTTAAAATGGGATGGTGCTTAGATAATAACATAGAAAAAAATAATGATAATATGAAAAATTATAGTATAAATTGAATTAATAAATTTATAAAATACTTACCTTCACTTACCTTGTTATTATGGGATAATAATTATGTGAGAAGTAGATGGAAGAGGTGTTCAACGTGTAGAATAACATATGGACCTAAAAAATAAGATAAAATTTAAATATTTTGGACAAATATGTGGTTATCATTAAAAACTTATCTAAATTTTTAGGATTATGTAACTTATTTTGGTTTGTCAAAAGAGAGTACACAAGAAAAGTTATGAGAAAATGTAAAATTTTCAGCTTTCTGTGAACATAATCAGTGATGAAATAGATGATGGTCCATGTTTAAGGAGGAGGATTTTATGTAATATTTATCAAAAATAATTCCAAGATAGTCCAAGTATAAGGTGCATTTAATACTAATTTTAAGTATTTTAGTGTAAAAGTGAATTAGGATTGTAATAATAGATATTGGAGTAGGTTTGTGTAACTAAAATTTCCCCCAAAATTTTAATAATAGAGTAAAAATTAATATGATTAATGGGTAATATTTAAGTGGTGAAAATTTATGTCTAAGTATTAATGATGAGCTAGTTAAAAATTAGAGCATAAATTGAATGGGGTCAGCCTAGCTGGCTTAGTTGAATTGGGTAGGTTTGGGTAGTGGCTAGATGAGTAGTAGTTATCTAACTTAGTTATAAATTATAGTGAATGATGGTGTTGAAGGTGGATGATCTAGTTAAAATGATCAAGGGTGGTTGATGGTGTACATCATGAATGACTACACAAAAAAATAGGGTGGTTGATTTTGTATAGAATCTAGCTAACCTAATAAGAATGAGTTTGGGTGGTCAACTATGTACACCATAGCCAATTTTATTAAAAAATGAGGTGGCTAACTTAGTAGAGTATTTTCATGACCTATTATGAATGAGTCAGGGTATCCAATGATGTACACCATGGAGACTGCATAGAAAAATAGGTTGGCTAACTCAGTATAGTTTCTATATGACCTAGTAAAAATGAGGTAATGTGACTAAAAACATAAACTTTAGCAAAGTACATGGAAAATTAGGGTGTCTAACTTAGTATAAAAGTTTACCAACCTAATAGGAATGAGGTAGGGTGGATGATGACATACAATATGGGTGAGTACATAGAAAAATAGTGTTGTCAACTTTTTAGGGAAGCTGGTCAACCTAATAAGAATGAGGTAGGGTGGCCAATGACATACACCAAAACTAGTTTTGTATAAAAATAGGATGAGTGATTTAATATATAATCTATTCAACCTATTGAAAATGGTGAAAAAGGTAAATCAAGTTGATGACATAGTTAGGTATAATAATTGCTTGTATTTTTGAGTTATTAAAGTATATTTGATTATTATTTATGAAAACAACTGATATATGTTTTTTTATTTGATATTTTTAGAGGTGATAAAGACTTTAGAGATTAGTGGATGCATTTTGGCTACCTAATCTAATCAAGATATTACCTATAGTAGATTGATTTAAATTGATTACATTAGGTTTTGGAAGTATTATGGAGATGTGGTAGATTCTAATTAGTGTGGAGTTAGTCACCATATTAGTGGATGCATTTTAGCTACCTAATCTACTTGAGATATTACCTATAGTAGATTGAGTTTAATTGATTGCATTAGGTTTTGGAACTATTATGGAGATGTGGTGGATTATAATTAGGGGAATGGGAGTGACTAACTAATGGTTTTAGGTGGGTGGTGGATGGGGTAAC
>JARHVA010001254.1:2447500-2537500 GCA_037957365.1 Torreya grandis | reverse complement strand
ATACATTTTGGTGTAACTATAGTCTAATTTTAATCAAATTCCCATCTATTTTTAAAGATAATCATGAAAATTATTCCTAACATGTTATCTCTATGGAAAGGTAGATATGATAGGATAATAAGGATGCACATGTGGAAACTTCTATGAGGGGTAGTTAATGCAAGGTATTAGAGTTAAATTTTTACCTAAAGTACCTAATTTATAGGATGATGGAGGAAGGAAAGGGTTATCCTTCACTCATGAATTACCCTAAGTACGTTGCTAAGAAGATGATGGTATGTGCCATTGAAAATAAAGAAAATGTTATGGTAAGACTTTACACCTATCTATATTATGTTTATCATGCCGATGCAAAATAAAATAAACCTTCCCATGTTTTGTAATGTACAATTGATGTATCTTAGGAGGAAGTATATTATTATTGAAAAATTATATCTTTACTGGATAAAGAGCATCAATGTATTGCTGAAAATGTCAATAATGACTAAAATAATACATGTTTGATCCATGAAAATAAATACTTCATCTAGTAGTAGCTAAATGTGGATGTTGGTTATCTATAGTATAATTCAAACCTAAATCATTATATTGTGTAATGAACCTATGATGTGTTTGGAAATCCTTTGACTAAAGACTAAAAACTTTGTAGAACTCAAAATATGGTTCATCTGATCATCATGTAGGTATAATATCAAGATTAGGAAAAGGTAATATTCCATCACCATCAGTAGGAAGACTTGGAGTAGAATCTAGACTAGTCTCAACAACTATAAAGGAAGATTGCAATGTGGGTCAATGTAGTGTAGAAAACATCTCAGGAGGGAGCATACTCAAGGGATAAGAAAAAATATCAAACATATATGGTCCCATCCTATTAATATAAATAAGAATAGTTTCAAGAGGCATTGTTATGACTAGGTGAGAAGTAATGTATGTTTTCTCCATCTTAGACATGTGAACATCAAGTTAGGAAGAGATAATGCTAAGCACAGTAGAAGAAGAAATTAAATCAATAGGGATACTACTATGAAAAGAGTGTTATAAATAAGAACAATATCTAATTATTTATGCATTTTTAGATTGAGAAAAACCTACTAAAAATGGGTCATCTAATAAATATCCATCATCATAATTAGGAGTATGAATATCAATAGTGCAAGCATACATGATTTTATCAGTAGAATAAATATGATGAATGGATTGTTTAGTCTTTGTTAGAGTAATGAGAATCTAATAAATTGGCTTTTGTTGAGACTGAGGTCATAAAAAATGAGTCAATTGAGTAATTATGTGTGAATGTACACTAGAAGTTATGATTTTTAAACTCATCTCATCTCGTTCATTTATATTATAATATAATAGGTTAGGTGGTATATTTCCCATAAGTTTAAGTTGGCCATTATAACCTATATTATAATTGATGGGATAATTAAATCATTGAGGTACATGAAATGGAATACTAGGTAAAATTTTAATTTTGGGTATTTTTAAAAAATGACATTCTTAAAATTATTTAAAATTCCAATGGTTCGTGCCTCCTTGAATCTTATGGATAACACCATCATGAATAAATTTGACACATTGGCATGTTGACAAGGATATAACTCTCATGTGGTATGTCCAAGGTTAACTAAGTAATATGTTATATGATAATGGAAAATTGAATATCATGACTTTAAAATGAATAGTGATATAAGGAATCATGATAGGAAGACAAACACATGATAGAGAGCATTTTTCATCAATCATAGCCTTAACACATACTTTGGGTAGATTTATGATTCTATTCAAAGTACCCAAGTGTTTTAATAAAGTGAAAGGAGGAAATATAAGTGCTAGAAGATTCTTCAATTAGTGCATGCTTGTCTTTGATATCACCAATTTAGACAATGATAAATAACATAGGATCATTTGCATGGAGTGATATTTCATTAGGAATCATTGAAGTATTAGGAATTTTGAGTGAGAGAAAAGTTTCTATAGTTTCATTAACATTTATAGAATTTTATTTATATTACTGAATAATACCAACTTTAAACATAGAAAAGTGTCTTCTTTCTCCATAGGTGGAGATTGAGGGATGTTCATTTCAAATAAAAGTTACAATATATGATTATTATAATAAGGAGAAGTAGTCATGATTTATAGAAAATTAATTTGAGATGGTAGATGAGAAATATATGTTATAAGATCCCATTAATCATATCCAGTTAGAACTATATCATATATAGGTGCATAATGTGAAATCAAATTAGTTAAAGGGGGGAAAGTGAATTTAAATTGATGTTAATAAAGGGTAGTTGATTGGGACTTAGTCAATATGGATTGGCCATGTGTATATGGGTGTTTTGAGTTGGGTAAAGTTTTTAGTGTCATGGTTGGGTCAATGCTTGGTTTATTTGAAGATTTTATAGGTGGTGAATAATTCTAAGAAGTAGGTTGATTTGGGGTTTTATGTAGTTAATATTAAGGAGAAGTTGATGATAAGTGAGAAGTATAAGTGGTATGAATGGAAAGTGAATGAGTATCCAAATGTGTTGTTTGATTAGAAACATATGGGATAGTGGATGAATTAGTAGGTTATGTTTTTATATTTGTTGGAATCATTTTCATATGCCTAAGTTCTATAAAATGAGATGGGTAAGAATATTGGATAGTACAAAAGTTAGGAAATTGGTATAATTAAAATTTAGATAGAGATAAATATAGGAAACTACTCACCTCATATTATTCATGCTGACACCATTCTCATTATTGGTGAGATAATTAAGAATGACATAATTTTCAATAGTGTTTATAGTGGGATCTTGAGTAGTATTTGATTGATGATTAGGAATAGGATACTTGTAAATAGAGACATGATAATTGGCTTGATTAAGGGAATCATGTTTATTTTTACTTTTTAACTTTGGATGTCACTTCATAATATTTTTTATTCTAATAAATTATGGTTTCATGATCAAATTAGGTCCAAAAATGTATTCAAGATAAAAGTTTCTTCATTGGTGATGAGTCTCATGAGAATGACCCTAACTTGCATGATACCAAAAAAATTTGAGTGGATAATACCAATGTTCATGGGGGTGATTAGGTTCAATATCTCATATTGAAGGCCAAAGAAGATGCTTTTGAATTTATTTGATGGAAAAACTCTTGTGAGAATATTCGTTATTCACTTGGCAAAATGTAGAATTGGGTTGTGGTAAAGTATTGTTTGAAATTGATTGTGAAGGAGTAACATAACTAGAGGCAATTAAAATAATAACATAGTGTATATAGAATTATAGTTATGCATAGCACTATAATTTATAGCATTTTGATTTTGATATTTCATAAGCATTAAAATTCCATCAAGAGGATGGGAAGGCTAAAATATCTTATGAAAAATATTGACATTTGTCTTGGTCGAGGGATTCTTCTAAAGATTTTGGAGAGAGAGTCCTAACAAGATATTATAGTTTAGAATAGAGAACATTAGTGAATAAGTGGAAGAAATTGTCTTCTAACATGTTACATTAAACTTTATTGTGTAATGATTTCCATCATTGAGCTCAGCTATTTCTAGGAAGATCATTAGTTTGGAATTTCTATACCAATGCCTAAATATTCTAAGGTAGATATAGTATGAAATTTGAGTTGATTATACCAATCTAAAGCATCACCCACAAAATTTTTATCTATGATCTTGGTGGAAACAAAGGTATTGAGGTTAATCTAATATTTATACAAGTTTTCTAAAGCTTTCAAATGCAAAACATGATCAATGAATCCATTATAAGTGACAGTGGGAACAATACCACTTATGTCAATGTTTGTGATCTGAGAGAGTAAGGGTTAATTTTTTAAGTCTTTGATAGCATAATTAAGAAGTGGGGGTGAGGTATAAGGTTACCTTGTGCATCTGTAAGGGGGGGAGGGGGTTGGGGGTGATTTAAGATTTTTCACTCCCCAATAAGTGTTTTGATAATGATTTTATAATTGAAAAAGTTGGTTTTGCATTTGTATCATTTGATTTGCATTATTAGTATAAAAGTTATCCATTTTATTCATGGCTTATAATATAATTTGATTAAGATAAATAGTGGCTTGAATCATATAAGTGGCTTGAGATATATTATAGGTAGTGTTGACTCGAGTATGGAAATGGGAACTTTGAGTAGGCCCATTAGAGGAAAGACCTACCATAATAGTTGAGATACTTGGAAAGGTAAAATAAGTAGTAGAGAATCTTAATGGCATGACAGATGAAGTGGGTATATAAGAAGAAAAAGTTATGGAAGAAGTCATAGGGTGAATTTCCCCAAGACTTATAGAAAGGTTATATGTAGGTGTAGGTGGATAATAAAGGTAAGGCCCCATCATGATATTTTAGATGATCATGGGATCTTTTCCTTGATGTTGAGGGTTTTTGTTGATAAAAAGTATCATTTTATAAGTATATTCAATATCAATCTCATCCCTTATAATTAGAATTTTTGGATGATAGTTAAGTGGATCTAATAGTTTGGAAGGAGGTAAGCCATAATTTTTGGTTCTAGTGTCCACATGAACATTGGTTACATCTAGATTTTTAATGAAGTATAAGGAAGGTTATAATGAGGACATTTAGTGGGGAGATAGTTAAATTCATCATATCATTTTGATTTTGGAGTACAATTTCATAAAAATTGTACTACATGGTGAAACGTAAATATAAAATTAGTAAGATGGAAACCTACTTAGTTGAATTGGTCAACCTAGTTAGGAAGACCAAAAATGTAATCGTATATAAACCCATAGGGTCAAGCTAGTCAACTTAGTTAGGTAGAAATGGAAAAACTAATAGTCTAGAAACTAATTCAATTAATTTGGCTGACCTAATTGATTAGATATTAAAAATATAATAGTTTAGAAACCTATTCAATTGATTTAGTTGACCTAGTTGGGTAGACTTGAAAAATATAATAGTCTATAAACCTAATGGGTTAAGCTGGTTGATCGAGTTTGGAAGACTAGAAAAAATATAATAATTTGGAAAACTACTGGGTTGAGCTAGTCAAACTATTTAGGTATAAATGAAAAATACAATAGTTTAGAAACTTACTAGGATGAGTTGGCCGACCTAGTTGGGAAAATAGAAAAAATATAAAAATTTGGAACCTTATTGGGTTGAGCTGGTAAACCTAGTTGTGTATATTAAAAAATATAATATTCTATAAATCTATTGGGTCAATATAGTTGACCAAGATAGGTAGTGTAAAACTATCATTATATAAACCTACTTGATTATGTTTGGTTAACATGTTGTTGCTTACATAACATGCCCCATTTACATAACTAAAAATAGGGACCCTCTTTCTACTTTGGGGTATGATCTTATACCTATAGGAATTAATCTAGTTTTTTTAAAAATAAACTTTCTTGGGGATGGATATTCTGTCAGATGTGAATATTTAAATCTAAATGTGCTTCATTGTTTTAACCAAGCCTATAAAATCAACTATACATTATAAGACACTTGACAGTGAAATTCACATCTAGATTGCTTCATTTTTAATGTTTAAATTTTCATGAATCTAATAAGTCTTAGTCTATTTATTTGATTGTGTTTTAAAACACATTTTACAACTTCTTTTTAGACTATTTTACCTTAGGTTTGTGAAATTATCTGACTATTTCAAAGTGTTATTTCTCCTTTTCCTAAGCAATTTTAGCCATTTTGATTCTCATTTCAATCTAAATGAATAAGCATTCATAAAGTTTCATTCTGTTATTTAATCACTTCTCATAAAAATGGATGAAATTGGATTCTGAATCGAGTTAAATGGCTAAGTATGTTTAAAGATTCATTTTATACTTAGTCTTTTTTTAGCTTTCACCTTTGCCATTTTTATTCAAATATTTGACTATTGCTTTTTGAATCAATTTACTAGTTGTGACTTTTTATATTGTGCATGTAGGTACTCAAAGTAAATCTCAACTCTCTTCTTATTGAACATGGAAAATTTTTGCATCCCAAATCTATCCAAGAAGTCCTTTAGGGCATAGTCAATTTCAAAAACATTTCTCACATCCACATGGCACCTTTTAGAATCTTTAAAATTCTTTAGACAGTTAATTTCAAAAAAATTGACTGTAACCATGTGGCAATTTTTCACTTATTTAAAATACTTAGTTGATTCTTTAACTTTGCCTGGAGCCATGCATCACTTTTCTACTCAATGGGACATAGCCATTTCTCTTCAAAGGTTGCCTGATGCCATGTGTTGATCTCCCATCCCTACTAGGCCTATTCAAAATTATTTTAAGACTTAGTCAATTTTATTTAGGGATTTATAGTGTGTCATTGATGTTAGTAACATTTTGGGCTAGTGGTTTAGTGGGATGATGCCACATAGCATAATCCTAATGCTCCACTATCCCAAAGATGTTCATAATAGTGTAATGCCTCTCAGGTAGAGAGTAAAAAATATGATGGCATCATCCCACTATTCCACTATCTCAAATATGTCCATATAAAGTGCTAAGCCTCTAGGAAAGTAGGTGAGTGGGATGATGCCATGTGGTGAAATCTCACTGCTCCATAACCTTGGGGTGGTTTATGTATGCTCAATGATAATGTCGTATCCCTAGGAAATAAGGTGAATGGGATGATGCCACATGGAAAAATATCACTACAACATATTATTAGGGTGGACAAACCTTATCATTTTTTAGAGTTTGAGCAAGTGAGATTATGACATATGGTGAAATCTCACTTCATAGTAGAAATAATTGTTATCATGTAATTAAATATTTAATTGAGTAATGGAGTCATGATGAGAAGACATGTGGAAGGAAACCCATCAAATATAAGGACACATTGTTTGTGTATATAATAAAGCATGAGATTGAATTTGATGGCTCATCTACTCATCAAAATATTTAAAAGGCCCATCAGATCAATAAAAGTCCACATAGCCACATAAATAATTAAATAAATGAAAAAAATAAAGCCCATATGTGTAGACAAGTTACCAAGTGTCAAAGTGGGACCCACTAAAGTAATCTAGTAACATAGAGAAGGACTAGGGATAAGAATCTATGTGGCAACAACCCATCAAAGTAAATGAAATGTTAATTGCACAACTAACAAAGCACCAATTTAAATATGACATATCATTTGGCCATAAAATCTATCAGTAGGTATGGCTCTAACTACATAAGACATGGGTTGATGAATATCCTAATGTAATATAAAATAAATTCCCTAATGACATTCATTCTTGATTTGGTCTCGCATCATCCCTGATATTTTCATGATGTAACAGAGTGGGATTTGCCCCCAATGGACCATCATTGGCCATGACATGTTGATAATTTATAAAACTACCCCCATGAGTGGGTGAATCTGAATTTTAACTTCATTTCAAACCTCTCAATCTTATGTGCCTATTTATTATAAACTCTTCTACCATAATAAGGGTTGGCTCTTTGTGGATTGTGAAAAGGAAACATATAGAACTAGAAATATTCTTGCTTTCTTAGGATAATCTATTCCTTTTACTTTTTTTAGCTTGTAGTTACATAGTTATTTTCCTAGTCTATGATGGTTTTATGAATTTCAAGTTATTGTTTATCAAAAGGAAAATTATGATAACTAGAATACTGTTAAATATATATGGTCATTCTTTGCATATTTTTATGGTAGTGATGCCCTTACTTCTTATAGTTTCTCTCGCTCCCAGACTCTTGCACCATCTTTAGTTACAGTTGTGTTAAGTATATATAAATGAAATATTGGTCTTATGGGATTCATTCAGTGAAATAAATATGGTTTCAATTATGTTTATAATATGTGCTTTATGTCATTACCTTTAATATTTTGCTCTTTCTTTATAACTAGGTTAATCTAAGAATATAACAATTTGAATTGAGTGGTTTATATTGATTTATTTATGATTGTATCAACCAATTAAGTAAATGTTAACATATAAATACCTTGTACATATAGACATTAGGTAGGTATTTTATTCATGGGATATCCCTCCTTTTAGGAGAGGAAAGGGGTTAATAAACCCATGCCTAATTGATGGTTTCATGTTAAAACATAAATCAATATGTTCTAGTGCTATAAGGAGGGCATTAAACTATGGATTAGATTAATTAATTAAAAACTTTAGATAAGGAATTTAGAACCCTTTTATTGCACTGAGCTAAAGCTTCTCTTAAGCTAGAGGGTGGAAGGTTTAATACCCGATCAAAGTTTATTTGGGATAATTTGGAGATGTTACAACTCCCTAACCATAGAATGCTAAAACCAAGAGCTAAAAAAAGGGGAAAAAGTCAAACCCATCCAAAAAACTAAGAATTCAACAATAATGGTGTCTTCCCCTTTTGTTAATCCATTTTTAATCCCATAGCCTTTACCAATGACCAACATGGACTAAATTGGACAAGGAGGCTATTGTCTTATGGTTGTCCCAAGTACGACTCATGATTTACCCAAGAATATATACAAGTTATATCCTAAGTTCATAGTAGGAGGTGTCTACATAGCTAAAGAACACATACAAGCCTTTAAATATGCCTTGATCATAACCTAGGTCTAACATGAGGATGTTCACTATAGGCTATTTCCCTATTCATTAGGGGAAGAAATGTATGATTAATATCTTGGGTTACCCATAGGGTCTATTACTACCTAGTCTAAGTTAAATATAATGGTTGTAAATTAATATAAACTCTACATTGTTCCTACAGTATTATACCATCAATATGTACCACCAAGAGAGAATAGAATGAGCCTATGATCATGTTTAATGCTCAATTTCACAAGTTATACTAGTGTCTTAAAGACCCTTATTCTCAGACTAAAGGAGCCACCATACATGCCTACCTTAGGTCTCTAGATATGATGACTTGTATGTTCCTTAGGGTGACCCAAATAGCTCTAGAATTATTATCTTTATCATCATGAATTTATTATCATAGAATAATGGATGATGCCACAAGGCTATGAACTTGACCCTTTGCCATTGTTAGGTCAACTAGGTGTATATAATTAGATACCTATGATTAATCAAACCTTAAAATAACATATAACTATGATGAATCCTTTCCTAAGAGACCTATATGAAAGTCTCAATATGATTTATATTCTGATTCCAATAAAATATTAATCTAACGATCTATGTTACATGTCTCCCAATATGTGGTTCCCTTATCAAACAATTAGTAGTTATTCCCAATGGCATATAATAACATTATTATTTCACCTAACACTAATGGGTATGTCACATCTAGTAACACTTAAGAAGCACTTCCATATTACTTGAATACCCAAGCCCATGTTATCAATGCTCACACCCATGCACCTACATCTAACCTATAACCCCAAGTGGATAACTAACCCAGTGATAGCATAGATCTTGATGTAAGCAATATAAAATAACTGATCCATAATCTATCTAATGATGTGACCAACCTACATTTTCAGGGATCTAATAATTCAAATCATAATTCTAATAACTAATCTTGGTGTAAAATTTCAATTTCCAAAGACATAATAGACAAAGGAATTCCCAGCCTAATAATGAAAATGTGTCCAATCTTCTGGATGGTGGAAACTAAAATAACAATGCTCCACATTCTATGATTTTTACATACATAGCCTTAAACACTTGGTTTATATTCCATAATATCACTAACCACCCATAAAATAACTACTTAGAATTCAAAGCTACCTTGAACATATTACAAAATGAAGTAGATAATATAGAGATCATGCCTACTCTTAATGATAATTATAACTAGGAAGGAAGGAATCCAGACATGAATTTAGTAATATACACCTACAAATTTTCATTTGAATATGAGAATGAGCTCAAGGACAACTTAGATGAGTTTCATGCTCTTAAATAGTTTTAAAGAGGAAAAACTTACCAACTGAGGAGTATGTCAACTAACCCATTGACCACCACTACTCCCCAAAAAAACACGTAGGTTCCACCTTCTATTAATTTAGGTAATAACCCTCCTCCACCCAAAGGGAATCCAACTTCTTATCCACCCAAAAATCTTACCACATATACTCTAGTTAATAAGAAACTAGAGAAGACCAAACTCAGTTATTATATAGTCAAAAAACTTATAAAAACTAAATCCAATATAAATTTATATGAGTTGATTTAGATTTATAATCAAAGAGAATTGATATGAAAAGAGATATATAGTAGTAAAGGTAAAGATTCCACTACTATTTCTTATGCACATGTTACTCTCTAAAGGAGAATAATGAAATTCCTCTTTTCTTCTTAATAGTTAGGATATTTGGAAAAAAACATATATGATTATTTGGTTGATTTAGGTGCTTTAGGGAATGCCATGCCTTATACCATCTACTAAAAATTGGGCTTAACACCTATCAAGTCAAATTGAAAGGTTGCCCAACTAGGTAAAACAAAGGTAAAGGTAGTTGGGGAGATAAACAATGTCCATATGAAATTGGCTTCTAATATGAGGATTCAACAATTCTTTAACATTCAAGTGGTGGCTATCACAAATGCTTATAACATGTTGCTGAGTTGGGACTAGTTAGGGATATTGAATGTCTACAAGAAAACCAATTTCAGCCATATTTGGTTACCTTAGTGTGGCTTACCCACAAAAATTAAGATATATTGAGAAACCAAGGTGGTTCATATGATCATTGAGTACAATAAAATAAAGTAGATCCTTTATGAGGAATCTAAAATAGGAGTGTATTTGTTAAGAAAAGGAAGAAAAACTCACAACACCCACTTCATCAATGTGCTCATTGTGCAACATACCCTAGAGGTGGAAGAGTTAGATATGTTGGATGAAGACTTATATGAAGTGCCTAAGTTAGTATCCTTCCTATATATTACCTTTGCATCTCATAAACTAAGACATGATGAATTAAATAAAAGTGAAGAATGTTTGTGTTCTTTGAAAGTGAATCAAAGACACAACACAATAAGGGATGAAACTTTGAAGATAACTATTCATAAAGAGGTTAACATTGTAAGGACACTACCCATACCTAGGACACTAGTGCTAACAATAGTATTTGACTTTTGGACATTGAAATTTTATGGTTTAAAGTCTAAAAATGGGTGTGGTGCTAGGGTGTAATTGATTAATCCATGAGGAAAGTCTTATCTAGCTACTTATAATCTATAGTTCATTTTCATTGATAATATGGCCAAGTATGAAACATTGGTCCATGGTCTTATATTCACCCTTAGAAATAAAGTAAAGAATATCAAAGTATCAGGTGAATCTAAATTGGTAGTCAGACAAGTGATAAGCCAATATTCTTGCAATGACAAATGCTTGTTTAGATATCACAATAGTGTCTAGAACTAGATTGAAGACTTTGATGCCTTTGGAATTTAAACATTACCTAGATAGTATAATTAAATATTAGATGCATTGGTCACTAGTGAAAGTACCTTGGAACCCCTTGTTAATTAAATAATGAGAAGGTTCTCAATATAGGTAGTTTCTATCCCTTTAGTCCTACATAACATAAATAATTTACAAGTCTTTAATGATGACTAACACATACTAAAATCCATCAACAATTCTAAAGTATTCATAAATCAAACATTAATGAGTATGGTCAAGAATAATTTAAACTAGATGAGGATGAAATGATGAACCTAAAAATAAATAACATACCCAAAGTAATGATCTCACTTGAAAGGTTATTTGATATGGACTATCAGGAGAATGAGAAGGAGTCCACCCTTGTCAAAGGTATGTGACATGAATAGTGTAACCTATATGGTGTAAATGAAGTGAAGAATGTCCTTTTAGATAACACTTGTAATTTAAAAGAGCATGAAATTTTGTAAAAAATCTAAAATAATTCAAAAATGTGATTGCATGGAGTTATGAAGATCTCAAGGTCTTCAACACTTCCATTTTGACATAGATTATTCCCCTTAAACATAGATTCAATCCATTTAGGAAAAGACAAAGGCCCGTGAATTCACTACTAGAGCTCCTAATTTTTAAATAAGTATATAAATTATTGGTAATAAGGATCATATTACTGGTGAGATATTCTACATGGGTAGTAAACCTAGTACCATTGAGGAAAAATAATGGGGAGATCAGACTATGTGTTGATTTCCAAAGCCTCAATAAATATTCAAAAAAATTTAACTACACCTACCTTCACTAGATGAAGTGTTTTAGATTATAAATGGTGCCCAAATTAAGTCTTTACTAAATGGGTATTTAGGATACAATCACATTATGGTTGATTATGAAGATAGAATCGAGATAACTTTCAATACTAAATGGGGCACTTATGCCTACAAATAAATGCCTTTTGGATTGATTAATGAAGGTGCCACCATTCATAGGGATATGGATATTACATTCAAATACTTAATAAGCAAGTTCATAGTTGTGTATATGGATGATATTATAGTATTCTCCAAAAGGATATTAGATCATATAAAGGACCTGAGGATAGTGTTATAGAGATGTAGAGACCATGGGATTTCATTAAATCCCAATAAGTGTATATTTAGTGTAACTGAAGGTAGGTTACTAGGCCATATTATTTGTGAGAGGGTAACATGATTCGGGCAACAATTTAGGTGATAATTCAGGTGATGGTTCCACCCCAATTGATGATAGAACTTTTAGGAGCCATAACTTTTGCACCGTATCTCTAATTGACTTGCTGTTTGAATCATTGGAAAGATAAGAATGAGGAGAATGTGGTGAGTTGGCATGAATATTTTATAAATGGATTTTGACCCCTAAAAACCTAATGAAAGTGCCTCAAATCTCAAATTTAGTACTACAGTCTAAAAATAGTAAGTTTATAAAAATAGTAATTGCTTGAATTCTATATTATTTTAAATCATGGAAGTTGAACCACTTAATCTACCTTGAGATTGGTGACCTTCCACATCCTCCTTCTACTTTAAAAATGTGTATAAACTAAGATGTAACCCAAAATGGAAATCAAACATCTCTTCCTAGAGATAAACACATAGTTGTATTGTAATTTTGAGTAATAAAAAAATCTCTTCTTAGAGAATTCATTATTACTATGTTATTTTTCTATTCTTGAAATATTTTTCAACCAAAACTTCTAAGTTTTGGATCAGTGGTATCAGAGTGGTTTGTCTTAAGAGTGTATGATCTTGAGGATGAGGTGAGGCTATAAGAAGCTTGGGTGGAAAATAATAGAGCTTCCAAATTATCCACCTATTCACTCCAAATGACTTCAAATGGTAGACAACATCAAGACATATGATCATTTTAAGGAAATGGTGAATGAAGCCCTCTAATGAAAATAAACACAAATGATACAACAATTTTCCCAAATTCTCCAACAACTCTTAATGGAAAATTTTGGCTCCTCATCTGCACTTCCTGGCTCCTCATCCATAAAATGTCCTTTCAATTCCCTAACACCCTTCAAAGTTTAGGTGAATTTTGACATTCCTACATTTGAAGGAAAAATCAATGTTGATGTAGTATAAAATTGGTTTGATCAATTATCTTCCTACTTATCTATAAATAAATTCATGGATGGAGAAAATATCACTTTTGCTCTTTTAAAAGCATCATTACCCATGAAAAATTTGTGGGAAGTGTACAAAAAGAGGTTCAGTACATATGACATTGGCCTTGAGGTGGAACCTACCGAGGATGATTTTTCGGAAGTGATAAAGGAAAAATACTATCCCATTGGAGCATATGCTGATCTATACATATAGTGGCAATAACTTTGCCAAGGTAAGGACCAATCTATTCAAGATTACACAGACATTTTTCATTCTTTGTCTTCAAGATTGGGCATCCAAGAAAGTGAGATACGTAAGACTCTCAAATATCATGGTGGACTACAATGGTACATATAGGAGGAAATATAACTCTTCAATTTGGAAACCCTTAGTGAGGCATACAAGTTTGAAGTAAAGATTGAGTAGAAGCATGGTAGAAAGAATATGAAAAGTAAACCTTCAAAATGGAAAAGTGATAAGGTCAAACACGAGGCTAAAATTGGAAGCAAAAGGAGTTTCAAGATAAGAAACCTTAGAAGGGGAAGGATGGAAAATGGTGTGATTACCACAAAACTAGAACTCACTCCAAAGAAGAATGTTGAGCCATCAAGTCACTACTTTTTGAGTCACAATACTTGACATTTACTACTTTGTCTCATACACAACCATAGTCAAAGAGGAAAAAGAAGAGACTAGAGATGCTGAGCCTAACACCATCATCACTTCATCATAGACCCATGAGGAAAGGCTAGATGACAAGGAAAAATTATTTCACTCTAAATTATGGGTAAATGGTAAGCCTCTACATTCCATTCTTGATAGTGGGAGTCAAAAGAATTTAATTTCTAAAAAAGTTTTGAAAAGTCTAAATCTATCCATGAAGCCTCATCTAAAGCCATATAGTATTTGGTGGTTGAGCCCAGGGAGAGACCTCCATGTCACCCGTCAGTGTCTTCTTTCATATGTAATAAAACCTTTCCAAGATGAAGTCTTGTGTGATGTGGTCAATCTAGATATTTTTCATGTACTCCATGGTTAGCCATTCATGTATGATCAACATGGTATCTATGAATCATGAACCTAAAGAATCACCCTCACTCTTGGAACATGATGCTACAAGGTACTAGTGGTACCACCTCCCATATCTGCCTCCCTGATTAGTGACAAGAAATGTAAGAGATTGGTGGAAAAGACAAATCAATTCATTCTCATGTGGTAAAACTACAAAAATATAAGAAGGCCAATGTTGTAGTCCTAACTACACAATCAACACAACAACAAAAGTAGACAAGACAAATCAAAGGTGAATATGATGACTTATTTAAGTCACCCACAGGAGTTCGACTACATTTCTAGGTAAAACATTCTATCAATTTGATCCTAGGATCACCTTTGCCTAATAGTCCTACGTATCACAGATCAGTTTTGGAGAATGATGAGATAAAAAGGATAGATTCAAGAATTGATCCAAAAGGGTCACATCAGACCAAGCTGTTCACCTTATGGTAGCCCAATTATCCTGGCACCAAAGAAAGATGGAACATGGAGGCTTTGAATTAACTATCAAGCCCTTAATAAAATCACTGTGAAGAATCACTACCCACTCCCTAGGATTTATGACCTATTGGACCAACTCTATGGTGTGAATTTCTTCACCAAAATTGATCTCAAATATGGCTATCACCAAATTCCCATCGATCTCACCAATGTTTGGAAGAATGCATTCAAATCTAAGGAGGGGATCTTTAAATGGTTGGTTATGCCTTTTAGCTTAACTAATGCACCTGAAACCTTCATGAGGATGATGGCTGACATCTTGTGAACCTTCACCAACACATTCATGGTTGTCTACCTGGATGACATACTCATCTATAGTAGAACATGGGAGGAATATCTGTAACATGTTTTTAAGGTGCTTCAAAATCTTCAAGAGCACAAGTTGTATGAAAATCTCAATAAATGCACATTTAGGATGACAAAAATTTATTACCTTAGGTACATTATAAATGAGGAAGGGGTCCATGTTGATCTAGAAAAGATTTGGGTTATTCAAGAATGGCCTACACCAAGGACCCTCATAGATTTTCATAGCTTCTTGGGTCCTACAAATTTCTATCATATGTTTGTTCTTAGATTTTCACATGTTTCTTGGTCACTAACCCAAGTGACTAAAGGAGGATCTAAAGCTACATTTTAGTGGGGTGAAATAAAATAAAGTGCATTTGAGAATTTGAAGAATAGACTTTGCTCAGCCCCTATTCTTGCCTTGTTAGATGTACATCAACCTTTTGAGTTGATGATAGATGCATCAAAATATGCCATGGGAGCTGTCATCATGCAACATGGCCATCTTATGGCATATCATAGTGAAATTTTCACTAATAAAGTCAAGAAATATCTGACATATGATAAGGATCTCTATGCCATTATGTAAGCCTATAAATAATGGAAACACTACATCTTGGGGAAAGAGATGGTCATCCACAATGACCATAAACCATTGGAATTAATCTAGACATACAACAAAATAGGAAATGAGATGCACCAAAAGTGGGCCACATATCTTCAAAAATCCCATCTGATAATCAAACATAAAAAGGGGAGCTCAAGTATGATTATAGATTGTCTAAGCCACCCACTAATTACTGCACTCATAATAGTTCTTGACTTGTGTGGACATAAGACTACCACTTGGGGTGCTCTGTATGAAGTGAATCCTATCTTTGCTGATACATATCAAGTGCTTCAAAAAGGTAAACATGTTTTTTATTTTTATTTGCAAGATAATTTCTTTTATCATATGGGGCACATCTATGTTCTAGCTAGAGAGCAATAGAAGATGATATGGGAAGCACATTTTAGTAGGATAGCTGGATACTTTAGTGTAGAAAAGACATTAATAGTTCTTCAAAATTACTTCTACTTGCCCTATATTCAAAAGGATGTGGAAAGGTATCTCAAATATTGCACCCCATGTGTAATAGCCAAGCCAAAAAATTAGAAGCAAGGATTATACATCCTATTGCCAAAATCAACCAGGCCTTATGAATCTATCTCAAAGGATTTTCTCTCAGGTTTTCCCACTTCAAAACACAGTAAGGACTATATTTTTGTTGTAGTTGACCATTTTTCAAAACTGGCTATTATCATTACTTGTAAGAAAAATATATCTACTAAAGAATATTCTTAACTATATTTTAGTCATGAATGGCTACATTTTGGTCTCCCCAAGTCCATTGTCTCAAATCGAGACAATAGGTTCTTGAGCATCTTCTAGTCCACTATATGGAAAATGATGGATACCGAGCTGATGAAGTCCAAAACCTTCCATCCACAGACTAATGGTCAAATAGAGGTGGTGAACCACTTGATTGTTTACATGATTTGGATGTATCACTCGAAACATCCATTCATGTGGGATGAGGGGATTTTTTTCATACAACATGGATACAATCGGGCCCTACATAGATCGACCAAGCACAGTCTATTCTAGGTATGCTTTAGGATCTAATCCATGGCACTAATTGATATAACCATTCCATTCTCCTTGATGGAATACACACCTCATGAAAGATTTGAGGTAGAAAAGGCAACAAAGTTCATTGAACAAATGTAACACATCTAGCAACAAGTTCATGACATCTTGGAGAAGATGAATCAAATGTATAAATAATGCCATGAGAAACATAGGATTGCACACCATTTTAATATTGGTGAAAAGGTTTGGTTGTGGCTTCAAAAGGAATGAATTGTAGGCCCCCACAAAAAAAATCATCCTATATGATATGGTACCTACACCATCACCAAAAAAGTTAGATAAAATGCTTTTGAGTTGAACCTACCAGCCTACCTTGGTCTGCATCCAATATTCAATGTGGAGCTCCTCAAACCATATCATCAAATTTTTTTAGACACTTCAGTCATAACAAAACAAATAGACATTGATGAGATTTTACCATGAAGTTTTAATCTAGTGGAGGAGGATTAGATTGTGGACACCCAGATGAAGATAACAAGAGGATGCTTTATTCTACTTTATCAGGTGGTCAAAAGGGACCAACTTAGCCACCGAGGTGAGTGGATCATAGAGAATCAAATCAAGACACAACTTCCACACCTATTGATGAAAATTGATGTAATGGGGAGCATGGATTATCAAGGAGGGAGGAATAATCCAAGTAATAATTTAGGTGATAGTTCCACCCCAATTGATGATGAAATAGCCATAACTTTTTCACCATAGCTCTAATTGACTTATCATTTAAACTGTTGGAAAGCTAAGAATGAGGATAATGTGATGAGATGGAATGGATATTTTATTGATATATTTTAATTCCTAAAAACCTAATGTAAGTGCCTCAAATTTTAATTTTAGTAGTGTAGTCTAAAAATAGTAAGTTTCTAAAAATAGTAATTCCTTAAATTCTGTATTGTTTTAAATCATGGAAGTCAAACCACTTAATCTACCTCAATATTGGTGACCTTCCACAACCTCCCCCTAATTTTAAAATGTGTATAAATTAAGATGTAACCTGAAATGGAAATCATACATCTCTTCCTAGAGATAAACATATTGTTGTATTGTGATCTTGAGTAATAAAACATCTCTTCTTAGAGAATTCATTGTTACTTTGTTATTTTTGTGTTCTTAATATATTTTTCAACCAAAATTTTTGATTTTTGTATCATAAAATTTGTAGATCCTCATAGAGTGGAGGTGATCTTGAAAATATCATATCCTAGTGCTAAGAAAGAACTTAAGAGTTTCTTTAGCAAGATCAACTTCATAAGAAAATTTATCTCATGTTTTGCTGAGATAATCAAACTACTTAAAAATATGATAAATAAGGATTCCAAGTTTATTTGGAATATTTATAAATATATGGAATTCAACTAAATAAAGGATGCCATTATAAACTCACGTATACTCATCAAACTAGATTACACATAACCTTTCTACTGTTACTCATTTGCCTTGGAATATTCTATGACTACTGTGTTGACATAGAAGGAGTTGGGAGATGAAAGGATAGTTTATTTTATTAATAACCCACTTATAAATGCTAAAATTAGATATTGCACACTTGATAAATAACCCTTTGCTTTGAACAAGGCAATTAAAATGTTCAAGCATTACATTTTATGTAACAAGGTATTTGTTGTGGTACCTAATCAAACCATGAAGGCTTTGCTAATGTAGAATGAATTGGGAGAAAGGCATGGTAAATGTATTTATATACTCCAAGAGTACAATCTAGATCTATAGTCAATGAAAATTGTCTAAGATAAAGGACTTGTTGGTAATTTGGCCTATCAGGCCAAATACTAACCCATATAATTCAAAACTTTCCTAGTACTATTAATAGGCTCTAGAAGGTGGTCTATGTTGATGCCTAAATACATAACATACGTGCCCAGAGTGTTTAGAAACACTTATCATTTTAGAATTATTAGAATTTAGTGCATGAGCTATGGGTTGCAACAATCTTATTACCTGTTGGTGGAATAGAGGTAGAATAAGTGATTATTTCACAATATGTATATTAGTTGGTAGTTGGGAGCCACTATGGCCAAATAGTATATCTATATAGAATATGTAGTATTCTATGCTAAAAATAGTTAATCATGATCAACAAATAAAATAATAATTAATTTAGGATGGATATTTATAATGACAAACTAAACTAAAGTGATATAGGTTAAAAATAAGCAAAAGGAAGGGTAGGGTAGAAAGAAAGATGTTGCTAGTCTTGTTTCAGACATTATGACAAAGTTTAAATATCCTCTGAACATGCATTTAACCAATGTGTGAAATTAAATAGCTTAATCCTAAATCACAACATATATCATTCAAGTTTCAAAGGAAGGTATGAAATGATGCCAATACAAACCATACTTACTTTAAAGATTCAATCTTGCAAGTAAATAACATTAGCCCAAATGAAAAAAAAGTGAAACAAATGAAATAAGCCTAATAACCTTCAACAAATCTAGCAGTATCACAAATTATCAACTCTACATCCAAGATACACATCTAGAATCTATAGGAATAATTCAAATTTGAAAGTAAAACTAGATACCTGAGAGAGAAACCATATAACATCTCACACAAGTAACTAATGAATAATCTTTCTATAATTCCTTACTTATATTACCTATTAAAATATTACAAAGTAATTTGGTTCTAATAACTCCCTCCTTTTGATAATTATCAATGCTACTTTTATAGGATGTAAGGAAGCATGTCGATCAATCCTGATCCAATTAAATTTGAACATGTGTATATGATATGTGTTCTTTCTATTAAATTCTATAACTAATGATATTTTCCCTTTAAGTAACTGAACTATAGACAATATGGTCTTACAAATTGCACATATTCATAAAAAAATAATATACTATTTAAAAATATCATACAATTTTGGTTAGAATAGGAATATTCCTATTTCACCTGACTTAGGACCTACTGGCTGATGATGTGATCTATAATTTCTATAAGGTCTTTATTTTTCTTATATGCTACCCCATACAAGCATGGTCCCATCTTCCATCTGATCAAAGATGAATAATGCTCCAATGACATAGTTCAAACATTACAAGCTTAGATCCTAACCCTTTATAACACTAAATCTATAGAGTCTCTTGATTTGGCCAATTGCACTCATATAACTTTAACATGACAATTCCATGGCATCCTAGGTCTTTATATTCATCACTATCCATTACCTTTTAAAAATTTTATCCTAATTTACAATGTTGAAATTGACATCTTTGTGACCATCATTTAACATCCCTGAGAACATCTTTGATATTGCATGATCATCAATTTTAAACACATGAACTAGGCTCCATACTATGTTAAAATTAACATCTATGTGACCATCATTTGATGTCCATGGGAACATCTTTGATGGTCACATGATCATAAATTTTAAACACATGATCAAAGATCTTTACTATGTGAGAATTGACATCTTCATGACCATAATTTGACATCCATGAGAATGTCTTTCACAGTTATGTGACCATTAGTTTTAACAGAGTTATGGTGACTATCTATGAAACTTGACATTTGTTATCTTCTACTTCACTTTGTATTCTACATGTGCCATGTGTCGACTACTTAGTTCTTTTGGGATCTTTGTATTGGGCTCTATACTTATGCCACATGTCAATCTTGCATTAACTCGGAACTTCCTTTGAATAACTTTGATTTGATCTCACTCTATTAAATCAAGGTTTATATGCTAGAATGTGTATCGTAGATTAGGATTTGAGTAACTAAATGTGATTGCGCCCTACATTTTATAAAATATCAAGTTAGGATCAAGCATGTATAAAGGACTTATGATAAAAATAATTAAGATAATTTATTTATAAATTATATGAGACCCCATGAATTTGAAAGGTACTTAACATAACTCTAGACCATGGTTTTGTTATTATTAATAAATACAAATATTTTAGTCTAAGGTTTAAGCCAAGTTTGCAACATATAAAATGGACCTCGAGCATTTAAAGGTGATGAAGCATAAGGATTTTAACCTAAGCTTTTAAAGCTAGGCTAAACATAAAAAAAGGACCCTACGAAATATGTCTTAGCATAAGGTCTTAACCTAAGGTTTCATTATATAAATAAATATGATGGAACTTTGGTATAAGGCCTTAGGCTAAGTAATAAAAGTGACCCTAAATTTTTAGTTAGACCATGCTATATAATATGGACTAAGCATAGTATTTTTAGCCAAAGGTTTAGTGGTGTTGAAAATATGACCAAGCCTTAGGATAAAATTAAACTAAGACCATGAAATTTAAATTTTCTCTCATTTAAACTTAAATAAAATGCTCCCACCAAATTTAAATTTAAATTAAAAAGTTTAGGAAAAACATTAGTCTAGGGTTTCAAAAATGTGAATTTAATTAATCAATTATAGATCAATGTTAGTAAATAATCAATTTAACAATGAAGCATAAAAACCCTAAGCATTTTCATTTCTATATGGGCTCCACTAAACTTGCAACCTAAAACACAAATATTCAATGTTATCACCTTAGATAAGACTAAATTAGAACCATGAAAAAATAAGTTATCCAAACCATGTTGTGGATGATATTCAAATAAAAATAATGTGCAATCATGTTAGTGATACTTTGATCAAGTGGATTTTCAATTTCAAATTACAAAGTTACACATGACATGTGGGTCCCTATTTTTTAGCAATGGGGGTATATTAACCTCAGTAAATGTAGACTTCTGGGGGAAACATAGAGATATGTTAGAATTCAAAGACTCTATCTTAGAATAATAATTAATCTACTTATTTCATTTGATTAGGCACCATTATTAAGATCAATTCATGGTTAGAATAAATCTTACATATACAAAATTAGGATCAAATATTAAAACTAAATCATTTTGTGGTGTGCTTTGATTACACTTATTGATTGCCAAAAGACTTAGAGAATAACTTCCAAGTTCATGGATTTGATCATTAAAATTAACTTCATACATGTTTGAATATTCATTAAGAATCATGATTTAGCTTAAGGAAGGCTTGGGCATTGCTCTACTACTAGTCAGGTGTCCATAGCCTCAACAGGGATGCCTTTGGCTTCACTCAAGGCCTTGTTTGACTACCAACCAGATATCCATATCCCTAATGGAGATTACCAGAATCACCTTTGTTTAGAAAGCTTTTGATTTTCCAATAAGTTTTTATTTTTGTATTTTTCAAGTCATTTTGGCTTTTCAGTAAAATTTGGGAACCAGGTTATCCAGGTTTAGGTATTTGGTCAAGTGTTTTATTTTTTGAAAATCATCATTGGTTAAAAACTTTGTACCAAGTAATTAATGTTTTTTTAAGTTAAAAACATGACTGTGCTTCAATAATTTAAGATTTCATCCTACCTTTATAATCCTTAAAACCAATCTTAGATTAGAACAAGGTTTAAAATCTTAAGGAATAATTAACTCATCCATCAGCCCTTACTAGCTTCTCTAAACTATAACATCAAGCTCATATTTCAAAAATCCATGATCAACCAATGTTGAGAAGTCATACCTACATTTCTAAACTATGAAGCTCTTGAGTGGTTATAAAACTTGCACTGATAATTATCCAAAAGGACTTACTTAAAATCAAGGAACAAAGCTAGAGAAAACAAACAAATATAAATAGGAAATATATATAAACAAGGGAGAAGGACTAAAAAGCAAAAATAAAAAATAAGAAAGAAACTAAACTAAGCATTACACTAAATGCATAAAGTACTTACCTCCTAGATCAAATGGAAAATTATTTAGTCTAGAAAAAAATCTTAAAGCATGATTAATTCCATTCAATGGCCTCTTCATGTGGATAGGAGCACATCTACTGATCCAAAAATTATAAGTTTTGATTGACAGATATTTCAAGAACATAAAAATAACATAGTAGTAATGAATTCTTTGAGAAGAGATGTTTTATTACTCAAGATCGCAATATAACTATATGCTTATCTCTAGGAAGAGATGTCTAATTTCCATTTCAGATTACATATTAATTTATACACATTTTGAAAGTAGGAGGATGTGAAAGGTCACCAATATTGAGGGATATTAAGTGGTTTGAATTCCATGATTTAAAACAATACATAATTTAAGGAATTACTATTTTTAGAAACTTACTATTTTTAGATTGCACTACTAAAATTGAAATTTGGGGCACTTCTATTGGGTTTTTGGTGGTAAAAAATCATCAAGAAAAGATTCATTCCATCATTGTGTTCTCCTTTTTCTTATCTTTCTAATGGTTCAAATAGGGATTCAATTGGAGCTATGGTGAAAAATTTATGGCTCTTACAAGTTCCATCATCAAATGGGGTAGAACCATCACCCAAATTGTCACCTAAATTATTTCCTAGATCATTCCTCCCTCCTTAAGAAGTAATGGTACCCATTTCATCAATATTCCTCATCAGGTGTGGCAATTGTGTCTTAATTTTATTCTCCATGAGCCATTCACCTTGGTGGCTAAGCTGGCCACTTTTGACCACCTAATAAAGCATTATAGAGCATCCTCTTGTTGTATTAATCTAGGTGTCCACAATATGATCCTCTTCTACTAGAACAAAACTCTATGGATCAAGCTCATCAATGTCTAGTTGTTATGCTATGACTAAAGTGTCTAACAAAGGTGGATGATATGGTTTGAGGAGCTCCATGCTGAATATTAGATGCAGACCAAGGTACATTGGTAGGTTTAACTCAAAATCATTTTCTCCACCTTTTTTGGTGATGGTGTAGGGACCATATCACAGAGACCAATTTTTTTTGTGTGGGCCTACAATTCATTCCTTCTAAAGTCACAACCAAACCTTTTCACCCATATTAAAATGGTGTATAATCCTATGTTTGTAATGGTGTTGTTTATAATATTGATTCATCTTATCCAAGATGTCATGAAATTGCTACTAGATGTGTTGCATTTAATTAATGAACTTTGTTGATTTTTCTAACTTATATCTTCCATGAGGTGTAGAATGGAACAACTATATCAATAGGTGCCATAGGTTATAACCCAAATCATACTTGGAATGAATTGTGCTTGGTCAAGCTATGCAAGGCCCGATTGTATCCATGTTGTATGAAAAGAAGCCCCTCATTCCATGTGCATGTATGTTTGGATTGATACATCTAAATCATGTGAATAATCAAGTAGTTTTCCACCTCTATCTGACCATCATTCTATGGATGGAAGGCTGTGGACTTTATCATCTTGGTACCATCATCTTCCATAGAGTGGACCATAAGATGCTTAGGAACCTGCTATCTTGATCTAAGACAATGGACTTGGGGAGACCAAAATGGAGCCATACATGACTAAAATATAGTTGAGTAGTTTCTTTAGCAGATATATTTTTCTTACAGGTAATCATGATAGCCATTTTTGAAAAATGATCAACTACAACAAAAATATAGTCCTTACCATGTTTTGAAGTGGGCAAACTTGAGAGAAAATCCATTGAGAGAGATTCCCAAGGCCTTGTTGGTTCTAGAAATGGCATGTATGATCCTTGATTCTTATTTGTTGGATTTGCTATCACACATGGGGTGCAAGATTTGAGATGCCTTTTCATATCATTTTGTATATGGGGCCAATAGAAGTGTTTTTGAAGACCTACCAATGTCTTTTATACACTAAAGTGTCCAGATATCCTATTGAAATGTGCTTCCAATATCATATTTTGTTGCTCTATAGCTATAACATAGATGTGCCCCATATGATAGAGGACATTATCTTACAAATAGAAACAAGAAACATGTTTACCTTTTTGAAGCACCTGATATGTATCAGTAAAGGTAGGATCTACTTCATATAGAGCACCCCAAGTGTTATTCTCATGTTCACACAAGTCAAGAACTATTGTGAGTGTAGTAATTAGTGGGTGGCTCAAACACTCTATGGCTATATTTGAGCTCCCCTTTTTGTGTTTGATTATTGGATGGAATTGTTGTAGATATGTGGCCCACTTTTGGTGCCTCTCATTTCATAGTTTTCTCTATGTCTAGATGAATTCTAATGGTCTATGCTCAGTGTGGATGACCATCTCTTTCCCCAAGATGTAGTGTTTCCATTGTTTATAGACTTACATAATGGCATAGATATCCTTATCATATGTCAGGTATTTCTTGACTATATCAATGAAAATCTCATTTTGTTATACAATAAGATGGCCATGTTGCATGATGATAGCTCCCATGGCATATTTAGATGCATCTATCATCAACTCAAAATGTTGATACAAATCTGGCAAGGCAAGAACAGGGGCTAAGTAAAGTCTATTCCTCAAATTCTCAAATACGCTTTGTTGTATTTCATCCCACTAAAATGTATCTTTAACTCCTTTAGTCACTTTGGTTAATGACCAAGTAACATGTGAAAATCTAAGAACAAACCTATGATAGAAGTTTGTAAGACCCAAGAAGCTATGAATTTTTGTGAGTGTCCTTGGTGTAGGCCATTCTTGAATAACCTAAATCTTTTTTGGATCAATATGGACCCCTTCCTTATTCAAAATGTACCCAAGGTACTAAATTTTTGTCATCTTGAATGTGTATTTATTGAGATTTGCATACAACTTGTGCTCCCAAAGAGTTTTAAGCACCTTACTAACATGTTGTATATATTCCTCTCATGTTCTACTATAGATGAGTATGTCATCTAAGTAGACAACCATGAATGAGTTGGTAAAGGGTCACATGATGTCATCCATCATCTTGATGAAGGTTTTAGGTGTGTTATTTAAGCCAAAAGGCATAACTAACCATTTAAAGAGCTCCTCCTTAGATTTTAATGCAATCTTCTAGACATCAGTGGGATCGATGGGAAACTAGTGATAGCCAAATTTGAGATCAATTTTGGTTAAGAAATTCACACCATGGATTTGGTTTAGTAGGTTATCAATCCTATGGAGGGGGTAGTGATTCTTCATAGTGATTTTATTGAGGGCTCGATAGTCAATGCAAAGCCTCCATGTTCCATCTTTCTTTGGTGCCAAGACAATTGGGTTGCCATAAGGTGAAGATCTTAGCTTGATGTGACCCTTTTGGATCAATTATTAAATCTATTTTTTTATCTCATCATTCTCAAAAATTGAGCTATGATACACATGAATGTTAGACAAAGGTGATCCTAGAATCAAATCAATAGAATATTTTACCTAGAGATGCAATGAAACTTTTATGGGTACTTGAATAAGTCATCATATTCTCCTATGATTTTTCCCATTTTCTTCTATTATTGTGTTGATTATGTATTTAGGACTGTAACATTGACCTTCTTAGATTTCTCTAGTTTGACCACCATAAGAATGAATTACTTTATCTTTTCCACCAATCTCTTACATTGCTTGGCACTGATCAAGGAGACAGATGTGGGAGGTGGTACATCTGGTACCCTATAGTGCCACATTCCAAGAGTGAGGATGATTCTTTGGGTTCATGATTTATAGATTCGTATCAATCATACATGAATGACTAACCAAGGATTACATCACAAACACATAGATTGACCACATCACACAAGACTTCATCTTGGAAAGGTTTTATTACATATGAAAGAAGACATTGATGGGTGACATGGAAGTCTCTCCCTGGCCTCAACCATCTAATATTGTATGGATTTGGGTGAGGATTCATGGATATATTTATACTTTTCACAAATTTAGTAGATATTAAAATATTTTGACTCCCCTTATCAAGAATGAAATGTGGAGGCTTACCTTTTACCCATAATTTGGAGTGAAACAATCTTTCCTTGTCATCTAGCCTTTCCTCATGGGTCTGTGATGAAGTGAAGATGGTATCAGGCTCAACATCTATAATATTTTCTTCATCCTCTTCTACTATATCTTGTGTATGAGACAGAGTAGTAGATGTCTAGTATAGTGACTAAGAGATAGCAGTGACTTGATGGCTTGACATTCTTATTTGGAGGGAGTTATAATTTTTTGGTAATCACACCATTTTCTAATATTTCCCTTTTGAGGTTTCTTCTCTTAAAACTCCTTTTGCTTCAAATTTTTGCCTTGTGTTTGACCTTCCTTGTCACTTTTCCATTTTTAAGGTTGACTCTTCGTATTCTTTCTTCTATGCTTCTACTCAATCTTCATTGTGAACTTGTATGCCTCACTGAGGGTTTATAAATTAAAGAGTTATATTTCACCCCATAGGTACCATTTTAGTCCACCATGATATTTGAGAGTCTTATGTTTCTCACTTTCTTAGATGTCCAATCTTGTAGATAGAGAATGAAAAATGTCTGTGTAATCTTGAACTGATTGGTCCTTACCTTGGTGAAGTTGTTGCCACTGTATGTACATATCATCATATGTTCCAATGGGATAGTAGTCTTCCTTTACCGCTTCCATGAAATCATCCTAGGTAGGTTCCACCTTAAGGCCAATTTCATATTTACTAAACCTCTTTTTGTACACTTCACTCTAATTTTTCATGGGCAATGATGCTTACAAAAGAGCAAAAGTGATGTTTTCTCCATTAGTGAATTTATTTATAGAGAAGTAGGAAAATAATTGATCCAACCAATTTTATACTACATCAACATTGATTTTTCCTTCAAATGTAAGAATATAAAAATTAATTCTAACCTTAAAGGGTGTTAGGGCACTGAAAGGATGTTCCATGAATGAGGAGCCAATAAGTGTAGATGAGGAGCCAGAATTTCCCATCGGGAGTTATTGGAAAATTTGGGAAAATTGCTGTAAAATATATGCTTATTTTCATTAGAGGGATTAATTCACCATTTATTTGAAAGGATTGGATGTCTTGATGTCATCCACCATTTGGATTTATTTGAAGTAAATGGGTGGATAGTTTGGAGGCTCTGTTATTTTCCACCCAAGCTTCTTATAGCTTGACCTCATCCTTGGGATCATACACTCTCAAGACAAACCACTCTGATACCAATAATACAAAACTTATAAGTTTTGATTGATATATATTTGAAGAACACAAAAATAACATATAATAATGAATTATATGAGAAGAGATGTTTTATTACTCAAGATCATAATACAACTATATGGTTATCTCTTAGAAGAGATGTCTAGTTTCCATTTCAGATTACATCTTAATTTATACACATTTTGAAAGTATGAGGAGGATGTGTAAGGTCACCAATCTTGAGGGAGATTAAGTGGTTCAAATTATATGATTTAAAACAATACATAATTTAAAGAATTATTATTTTTAGAAACTTACTATTTTTAGACTGCACTACTAAAATTAAAATTTGAGGCACTTACACTGGGTTTTTGGGGGTCAAAAACTATAAAGTGGAGCTCCATGCCATATCAACACATTATCCTCATTCTTAGATTTATAATGGTTCAAATGAGGAGTCAACTAGAGCTACAGTTCAGAGGTTATGGCTCCCAGAAGTTCCATCATCAATTGGGGTAAAACAGTCACCCAAATTTTCTTCTGAATTGTTGCCCAGATGATCTAAATTTATGCTTTATAGATGATATATCTTAGTATCCTATAAATATTATTATATTCATGGATCAAAGATATGAATCTAATATCCAATCATCTTCTTCCCAAGTTCTCCTACTTTGTAGCATGAGTGCCAGTTTTATTTCATCCATAGATAAATAGTGGCTTATATCATCTTCACTCAATAATGGTAACTCAACTAGTATGCTTATACTGATGTCTTCATTAGGTTATTTATAAGGTCAAAATGGAATACCAATATTTGTAAAAAAATATTGTAAATCATCCCAAAATCTCCTTCATCCTGATCAATTGAATGAAGTTCATCTATAATCTCATCATTGAAAACATGATGGTCATATTCTCCAAATATCTTGATGAAATCACATGATAATTCTCGATCTGATTCACTCACTTCATCTTCAGTTTTAGTGAAGGAAGGAAACTCTTCTATCTAATCAAGCTCCAAATTATCTTGGTTTAGGAAATACAAAATAATATCATCTCCTAAGAACTCCGGATCATTGGTGAAATCCTCAGATGAAGCATTCATGTGTTGTTATATCCAATCATCTACCATCTCTATCTCTTTGATTCCATTTAATAAATCATGGTATGACTTCAGCGATTGATCATCTTCATTAGGGGTGTTCTTCATTTTAGAAATAAATATTTATGGACTATCATTCTAGCTATTTTTTTAAGAAATCTTATCTTGTACTTGATCCATATAAATATCTAGAATCTCCTCTTATTTATATGAATATTTTATAATGGTGATGCCTTGTGGGTCTTCAATTTTAATTAATTTTATATCTCAAGGGATAAAAGTCCTTTTAGATTCAACTTCTTCAACTGGCTCATCTTCATCTTCATTTTCAAATGGGAAATCATAAGCCTCTGTCATGAAACCTTGGGATGTCCCTACAACAAAGTCTTGATTAGGTACAATTTTAGTGGTTTTAGATATATTACAATTATCAGCCAAAATAATATCATAACGACTTATTTGTATGCTTTCAGATGATACATTATTATTACTATCATGAAACCCATTTGGAGGCGTATTGAATCTTTGTGAAGAGTGGTTTTTGTCAAAGCATTCCCTTATATCTCCTACTTGTTTTTACAATTGAAGAAATTTAATGTCTAGTTTTTAGGCCATTTCTAATACCAAGTCACTTGAATTTTTTGGTGTCTCAGGTGCACAAATTGGAGCATTATTACTAGCTATGGGCACTAGAGTTATAAGGTTTTATGGATGGGATCCACTAGTAGTGCTATTTAGGAATTCTATGTTTTGGCCAAGATATGTATGAATTATGGGAAAATGGCTCTGAACTAGTGTTAAAATAGGTATACTAGGAATAACATTCTATATGGGCCAATTTTAATTGATATCAGGCATGGAATACACCATCTAAATCTAAGTCTACATTTTGTCATTAATGATCATGGCTTGAAAGTAGGCCTAGGTCAATGTGTTTATGACTAGAAGAAACTATTTTAGGAACATGGAGGTCATGAGATCTATATCATCCTTATAAATTTATAAGGCTAAAGCCTCATTGGGTTTATAAGGTGTTATGGTTCTGCTGAAAATCTTTTGGAACCAAGTTTTAAAGTCTCTAATGGTTTGATTAACATCCCTTTTAATGGTGGTGAAATATTAATACAAGACATAGGGACTAATAATTTTAAAAATTGATCAATGAATATATTCTTAAAGTCATTCTAGCTAGTAATGTATTTCACAGGTAGGTTGAGAAACCATTGTTATGTAATATCTTTTAAAGAAAATGGGAACAATCTACATGCTAAATATTTGTAAACTACATTCAACTATCTCAAACTAGCCTTGAATAAATTAATATATTTATCAATAGTTAAAACATTATTAGGAATAAAAGAAAGTAAATATCTTTTGAGATTTTGGGAAACAGTATGTACTATACTTGGCATATTGATTGAAGAATCACCTAGCCAAGCCATACCTTGAACACATGAGTGCCTTAAACTGGTGAATTGTTTGAGACTTTGGGAGTTTTACTCACCTAATCCTTGCCTTGGGTAATTATATCTTATGAATTTGAAACCTATTTAAAATATGATGCATCAATTGATCTTTGCAATGTATAATGATTAAGTTTGTATGCTAAGCTAATTTTGCACAAATACATGTAAAGTATGAATATCTTTAACTAGATTAGATCAAAGATACATCTATACTAATCAATGAGAGGGACCTTTACACCTATGAGCTTGAATAAACTCAAAATTTTAAATAACCAATCAATCTTTGTACAAAATTGTTATTACTAACCCTAAATGTGAGAAATACATGTGGATCTTCAACAAATATCGATATTTAGATAAAGGAAGCCCAAAGAGTGGTCTAAAACCATAAATATCAATGATATTTACATAATTATGATCAAATAAGCAAAAATATGTAAATAATACATAAATATTTGGGCATAATTTACTAAAATGAGCAAAGATTCGACAAATTCACAAAGATATAACTAAGGGCCCTCCTAGTGCCAGTGAAGCTCATCCTGTTGATGCCTAAATGCATACCATAGGTGCCCAAAGTGTTTATAAAAAATTCTCATTTTAGAATTATATGAATTTAGTACATGATTTGTGGGTTGTGATAATCCTATTATCTATTGGTGGAATAGAGGTAGAACAAGTAACTGTTTCAAAATATTTATATTAGTTGGTGGTTGGGAGCCATTGTGGCCAAATAGTATATCTATGTAGAATATGTAGTATGTTATGCTAAGAATAGTGAGTTATGATCAAGAAAAAAATTAATAATTAATTTAAGATGGATATTTACAATGACAAACTAAACTCAAGTGATCCAAGTTAAAAAGAAGAAAAAGGAAAGGTACGGTAGAAATAAAGATCTTGTTGGTCTTATTTCAAACATGATGACAAAGTTCAAATATCCTATGAACATGCATTTAACCAATGTGTGAAATGAAATATATTAATTCTAAATCACAACATACACTATGAAAAATTCAAGAGAAGGTATTAAATGATGCAAATAGGAACCAGACTTATGTTAAAGATTCACTCCTATAAGCAAATAGTGTCAACCCAAATGTAAAAGAAGTGTAGTAAATGAAATTAGCCTAAGAACCTTTAACTAATATAGTAGTGGCACAAATTATAAAATATTCATCCAAGATACACATCCATAATCCATAAGAATAATTCAAATATTAAATTAAAACCAAATAATTGAGAGATAAAGCATATAACACTTCACACAAGCAAATATTGAAAAATCTTTGAAAAATTCCTTGCTTATATTAACTGCTAAAAATTTAAAAAGTAATTTGGCTCTAATAACTACCTCCTTTTGACAATTGACAATGATATTTTTCTAGGATGTAAGGAAGCATATCAATCAGTCTTAATCCAATTACATTTGAACATGGGTATATCACATGTGTCATTTCTATTACATTCTAGTATAAATGATCTTTTCCCTTTAAGCTATTGATCTATAAACAATGTGCTCTTCAAAATTTCACATGTTCATACAAAAGAATATACTATATAAAAATATCATACAGTGTTGGTTATAATAAGAATATTCTTATTTCACTTAACTTAGGACCTACTAGTTGATGATGTACTTTATAATTGTTGTAAGGTCTTCATTGTTTTTAGATGTTGTCCCATACAAGCGCAGTTCCATCTTCCATATGCTCAAAGATGAAAAATTCTCTAATGGCATAGTTAATTCAAAAATTTCAAGCTTAGACCCTAACCCTTTATAGTACTAGATCTATAGACTCTTTTTATTTGCCCAATTGTACTCATATAGCTTCTATGTGGCAATTCCATAATATACAAGGTATTTTGGTTCATAACTATTGATTGCCTTTTAAAATTTGGATCTTAGTTTACTATGTTAAAATTAACATCCTTAAGACCATAATTTGACATCTATGGGAAAGTCTTTGATGGTCATGTGATCATAAATTTTAAACACATGAACTAGGCTCCCTACTATATTAAAATTGACATCCTCATGACCATCATTTGACATCCATGAGAATGTCTTTAATGGTCATGTGATTTTCAATTTCAAACACATGATAAGATCTATTTACTATGTTAAGATCGATGTCCTCATGACCATCATTTGATGTTTGTGGGAAGATATTTGATGGTGTCATGACCATGAATTTTAACATAGTTATGGGGACTAACTACCAAGTGTACCACTTATCATCTTCTAGTTTGTTTTGCATTCTATGCATGCCACACATTGACTACTCCATGCTTCTAGGTTATTTGTAGTGGGATCTATGGTTATTACATGTATCAATCCTACATTAACTCAAAGCTTTGTTTGAATGTCTTTGATTTGATCTCAATCCATTTGATCAGGGTTTATATTCTAGAATATGTACCATAGATTAGGATTTGAGTAATTGAATGTGATTGGTCACTACATTTTATAAAAGATCAAGTTAGGCTCGAGCATTTATAAAGGAATTATGATAAAAATGATTGATCTAAGTTATTTATAAATTATATGGGACCTCATGAATTTGAAAGGGGCTCAACATAACTTTGGACCATGGTTTTATTCATATTAATAAATATGAATATTTTAGTCTTAGGTTTAAGATAGGTTTATAACATATAAAAAGGACCCTAAGCATTTAAAAGGGACCAAGCATAATGATTTTAACCTAAGATTTTAAATCTAGGATAAACATAAAAAAAGGACCCTATGAAATATGACATAGCATAAGGTCTTAACCTAAGGTTTCTTTGCACAAATAAATACGATGGAACTATGGGATAAGGCCTTAGGCTAAGTAGTCAAAGTCACCCTACATTTTCAGTTAGATCATGCTATATAAAATGGATTAAGCTTAGGAATTTTAGCCTATGGTTTGGTGATGTTGAAAACATTACCAAGCCTTAGGATTAAACTTAAACTAAGACCATGTCATTTATATTTTCTCCAATTTAAACTTAAATAAAAGGCTCCTACCAAATTTAAATTTAAATTAAAAGGTTTAGGTAAAAAAATAGTCTAGGGTTTAAAAAACATGAATTTAATTAATCAATTATAGATCAAGGTTATTAAACAATCAATTTAACATTGAATCACAAAAATCATTAGCATTTTCATTGCTAGATGGACTCCACTAAACTTGTAACTTGAAACACAAATATTTAATGTTATCACCTTAGATAAGATTAAAGCAGAAATATGAACAAATAAGTCAGTAAAACCATGAACAAATAAGTCAGCCAGACCATGGTGTGGATGATCTTCAAATAAAAATAATGTGAAATAATGTTAGTGATAATATGATCAAGTGGATTTTCAATTTCAAATTACAAATTTGCACAATCTAACACGTGGGTCCCTATTTTTCAAAAATGGGGGTATGTTGACCTCAACAATCTACTAAGTGTATTTTGACTAAAAAAGACAAATTCTAGTCCTTAAATGATAAAATTGGTATATCAAAGGCCATTAAATTATTCATATTACCTTTTAAAACATTTTTATATATGAATTTATATTAGTTATAAAGTTCCATATCTGAAAAAGGTTAATTAAAATAAGTTTGATTGTGAAAAGGGCCTTTTTTGAGCTCCCATGTGATAATTTTGGCCTTTTAAAGGTGTAAAATGACAAAAAACTTGTCTTAACATGTAATTTGACTCGTGTATCTTGTTCCATGTTCTATTTTTGTTGGTGGAGAGGTTAAGTTGGAATAAAAGGCAAAAAGAGCCATTTCATGCATGTTTACAAAGAAAGGTATAGAATTGTATGTACATATGTACAATGAAGGCATAAATGGGAGAAATAGGTCATATAAAGGGTTCCAAAAGGAATTTAAGGCATAAATATACAATATAAGATCACAAATGGTCCCCTACAATCACCTTTATTCTTTGGAAATAGAGATAGACCTTTAGGTTTACGGCTGGTATAGTTGGGAGAGAGAAGATTTAGGTTTAAATTTTTTTCTAGAGAAACTATACTTAAAGAGATTCATTTTAGAGAAATTGGTTATCAAATTTATTATCTCTCTCTCATGAATCATATATTTTAAGTTAGGGCATACATCTAGAATCTTACATCTAGGAAGGCAGTCAATTTTATGCAATTTCTCCTCACCAAGGCATCATTTCAATAAAAAAATTGTAGGGATTCTTAGTGACATGTAATTCATTTCTATGGTATCTATAAGTAATTTTACACGTGTGAAGGTCATACAAATTTCAAGAAGATAGAGTATAATTTGTATTTTGGCATGCCTCTGAATAAGAATTGTATAGTTTAAGAGAGAAGGGTTTCAAGATTTCTTTTTTTCCTCCATGGCATGGATATCCTTCATGTTCTTATGTTTTCTAGGAAAAATTGTCAAAATTTCTTCAAGATCAATAGCAAAAACCACCTGCGTGCTCTCAATAATTCTCAAGAAGTCACTATTTAGCAATAACTAAGGTTTCTTACTATATTTTAAGGAACTTAGGATATTATTAGGTTTCAATTTCACCTTGTTATCCTCCTCCAATGGCCTCCAAACTTATACATCAGGCAAGAGATGGGATCATTATTCCATTGGCCTGTTAATCTAGTCTTGGCATAATTCTATGGTCCTCATGTCATACCATCTCACTCACCTCCACATGCACTATCATACAGTACCTTTACATTGTTTTACGACTTATTTTTCACCAAAATTCAAGTGTTCCATCCTTCATTCATGGTTACACGCCTTTCCATTCATCTCCATTTCACCATCCATCACAAGTAATAGGAAACATCAGGTGAAGGGAATATTGGCTACTCAAATAAGTTATGCACTTATTTTCATCACCACCTAAAGCTAATAAAATAGACTTACAACCATGACGCCAACACTCATGAGTTTCTCATTAAGTGTAATGAAAGGGAATGATATGCTATAAGATATATTTTCAAGGTATATGATCATAACATCTAATCAAGATGCATCAAGGAAAGGACAAGGATCATGCCATGGTTGTGATGACTCCTTTTAGGTCAAAACTCATTCATAATCCATACAATGGACACACAACCACCTATAGTTGAAGAAGGATATAGTCAGCCCAAGGTTGAAGTCATAGTCCAAATTCATAAGTGAAGGTTTATATGGGGTTTTAATTCCATCTTACCTTTCATTCATGGCATAATACAAATGGGTAAATTTTAAACAATCAATAAAGTCTCCTTGAGATACCTATAGTCTTGAATGGAGACATCCACCTACAACCAACCTCATGACATTGAGCTATAGTCAATAAAGAGATTTAGTGATTTGAAGGATACTTTCATGATGGAAAATTTTCAAGAGATGTTTTTGAGACTTTGAGATCATTTTACAAGTTCTATATATGTTCAAACCTAAATTTACCTATTTATAACTCCCAAAGTATCATTAAAACCTACTATAGTCTGTACAAGTTTGAAAGTGATGCATAATCAAGATCATGGTAGGAAAGTATGTATATTTTCAAGGGGATGGGTATGGTATGAGGAAGATAGTATAACAAGAAGAATACTATGATGCTTTATACAAATACACACCTATATAGAGTCCAAAATAATATAAGTCATACCCCTCATAGATGAGTACCTACAACCTTGATGATATAGGCAAAAATCCAAATATTAAGGAAATGAGACTAGACTGGTCTATGATAGAACATCATATCACATAGAGGATTTATGAGAAAAAGTCATGGTAAGTAAGATACTATTACATGAAATTATTATACTAAGAAATTCTATAGAGTCAAATTTATAACCTATAATTACCTACAGTTGATTATAGGGGTGCTTCTACACAGTCACAAAGAGTTTTCTTAAGAAACCATCAAGTTATGAAGGTAGATAGTTTTGTTTGGTAAATGAGTTTGATTTAAAGTATCCAATTATATGTCATTAACCCCCTATAAAGTAAAAATATTCACATAAGATGTTTGGACTGATATAGTATATATAAAACACATTAATATCCACCTATAATTTCCTTAATTCAAGCCTTCAAATTGGTAAAGAGGAATGGGAAAACAATGGTCTCCTAGATAAGTTTGGTGTTCAAAAGGATGCTTCAAGAGAAAAAGTGATGTGAACTAATAAAAAAAATTAAGAGGGGTGGATATACTCACTAATCTACAGTCATCCACTTCATGAAATTACACATAGAACCATACTAAACAATAAGTTTCTCTCATAAAAACCTATTGGAAAAATGCAAACTCAAAGACCATTCAAGTCACGAGATGGACATATGAAGATATATCATGAAAATGAAGTGATAGGTTAACATTTTCAAAACTTATCAAGAGAGATAAAACACTATCAAGATCATAAATATGTACTAATAGGCTTGTTTTATGGACTTTGACTCTATAGGCCTAGAAAACATTGTTTGAAGAAGCAACATGCTAAAGGGAGAGATGAGTGAGGTTTAAAATATATTAAGGTGATTTTAAATGTACCAAATGATGGTAATAATAATATCAAGCACCTCAATTCTCCTCTACACCTCATATATCTCCACCTACAAGACTATACTTTATGTAATACATAACCATTGAGGAGTCTTTGAAAGGGTAAAGTTTCATAGGGATATAAGGCTTACACTAATGAAGTATTATAGAAATTAAATAATAATTTAATGTTTTATAAAAGCATATTAAGAATCCTAGAATATCAATTAGTGTTTATTACACATGAAACATGCATCCACATAGTTAAGGACAAAAGTTGCAAGTTTTAGCGAAAATGATGATTTTAGAGCACCTATAGGTGGAATTGGTCTCTAAAATTTGTAAAAACTCATCGTGATGACCTTATAAATCTTATCATGCCATTGGGGAGGTTATGTATGAATAGAAACACTCACTATTTTAACATAATCATCAGGCAATCTACTAACAATCTTAATTGAGGTAGTGATGCCTATTTGAGATTTAAGGAATTAAATAAGAGATGTTAACATCATGAGAAGGTTTTTTGTGAGCAAAGAGGAGGTTTAAAGAATGATGATAAAATATAATTGATATATAAAAAGCTAAACACAATGATCAAGGGTTTGATAGGCCATTTTTGTAAGAAACCGTATAGGTCTAAGAGGCTCAAGGAAAAAAATGGAGTTTAATAAGCAAAGGGGGGTCATAGGGGATAGAGATGAATAAAAAATAGTGTTTTTTTTACCCCCTCATATCACATATAGTTGCAGTAAGCTCAAATATATAGATTTGGCCATTTAGGCCCTAAAAACTATTTTAAGACTTGTATGGCTTATAACACCAAAAGGCATTTTAAAAACATCTAAGAAAGATGACATCTTGAGAATGATATGAATATATTTTATAAATCCAATGATTATGATTTCAATAAGGGAGAAGTAATGGAGGAGTTAGTTTTATTCTAAAGAGGAATTTCAAATTCTGTAGTCAAGATACCCTTTTGAGCCACCTGATCAAGTACTCATATCTTTCACCATGTGAAGAGTTTGGAAAAATTATCTTAGCATGATTTTAGGACCCATATTAAATTATAATTCATGAAAAATTGAGGTTAGCTGAGGTTATGTAATTTATGAAAAATTGATAAGAGCATAAACATGTCTAGAATGCTTACAAACCTTACAGGCAAATTTTGTTATGTACATATATTTTCATACCTTTTGTATGGGAACCAAATATTCTCAGGGAAGTTTAGGGGGTCTAATAATATATACTATTGTAAATAATTTTGGGTTTGGAGGTTTGTACTTTATGAACCATTGTTAAGAAGGTTCACCTCCAAAATTCTCCCAAACCCTTATAATGACCAATTTTGAGAAAAGTCAATTTTATTACAATAAAAGCCTAATGGATCAACCTAAAACCTCTTAAAAAATGAATTAAACTTAGATAGGGTCCCATAAATGGTAAATTTTTTATAGGTAATTATATGAATCATGGCCAAAAACATGTTTTTGAGAGAAAAACACAAAAGATAAGGTACAAGGCAGTTTAAACGAAATCTAATCCATGGAGAACAAATTTTGGAACTTTTATTCACCCTAAAATCATCATATGGTAAAAATATATTCCTATAAGTGTCCTTATCAACTCATCCAAAATAGCCACTTTACTAGAAATTTAAGGAGATTGACCTAGTCAACTAGTTTGACCAAGTTTTAGGTGTTTCTTCATCAAAAGAAGATATTTCATTATACAAGGGTTTTTTCAGTTATATATCACCATGCTTTTAGGTATTCAAAGTTTTATTCATGTTTTCAAAATCCACCAAGTATAAAATGTTAGGCTGCTAGGCCTATTTGGCCTATTTGATCAAATAATTAAAGTTGAAAATGGCATTGAAGAGATATCAAATGAGTTAATGAGGAGTTCCCATGTTTAATTAATAATATTTAGGTGGATTTAACATTATTTATTTTGTATTCATGTGGAGTTATCATGCACTTTCAGTCTTCAAGTGTTAATTCATGTAAAGGAGGGCTTAAGTGAGAATTATCTTGTCTTAAGTGACTATCACTTTAGTTGATTGATCCTTGACTAATAATCATGCATGTTCCATGATATTAATGAAAGAGAGGAATATAAATTATCTTGGTCTTAATTTAAGTGGATTTAACAAACCAAATAATGGCATAGTGTGTTGGAGAAAGAGTTTGAACAAGCTAAGGGTCCCACCACCTCATTCCAACACCAAAAGGGAGTATGCAAGGCTTTTGACATAAAATAGATATATTTAAGACTATTATTATCAAATTATAACTCAAGTATGAATTAAAATTATGTTTCGTTGACTTCTCTTCTCTCTTATATTACAATCTCTTGGTTGATTCTCTTAACACTTCTATATATTTAGGCTTTCAAACCAATATTTAGGATCCCTCTCTTGGGCATGATTAAAATCTGCTAAGATTGAGATTTTTAACCTTTTGAGATGAATAAAATGAATCTTTTATTATTCCTATATTCATGTATAGTGTGTAATTTTGTTTTTATTTGCACATGTGGTAGTACTTTCTCCCTTAGTAGGTCCTGATCTCACCTAGTTACTAGTATGCTATCTTATGCAAGTCATATATAGTATTTGATCGAGCTTACAATCGATATCTTGAATCAGGCCTATTCCATCATTGCCCTCATGATTTGATCACCTGATAAAACTTATATATGAAATATTATTGCATAGGAAGCATTTGAAGTTAAAGATTTAGTTATTTTCTTGTCTTATCAGTGTTTTAAAAGCTCAAATAGAGTGGATGAACCAAAAATATAGGTGTATCACCTTCAATAGTATAGGATTTCCAATTTAGTTAATCTCTCTAACCCTTTTCATCCTATAAAGTATAGTATTTTAGTAATCATAGCATAAGTAATATATCAAACGAGATACCTCATCAAAACTAGAGGTCTAGTCTGAGTACAAGTGTCCCACACCTCATATCATTCTAATATTAGTCTAGGTGTGAAGGAGATCCTAAGTAATCAACCTTTATGAGGGTGCTATCTAGGTTAATAATAAGAATCTACAAATCCACTACCAAGGTGGATCCCCAAATCATTTGTCAATAGTAATTAGTGTATGACACCACATATAATGATTAGTACATTGATATAGTTAGATATCTATTGAATAAAAATTATCCAATGAACCTGAAATCAATACAACATAGGGTGATACACATAATAATTAGTTATTTCATGATCAAATCATGTGTTATTTATAGGATAAATCATGAATCATATATTTGAGATGCCTGGATAAAGATGAATCAACACATACTCAAAGATTTTAGTTAAATAACACATGACCTTTACTAAGTGGTGATTGGACTTCGTGGGAGCCATCAATGCTAACTAAACTTGCTATATTGAATCCCAACCATTCTAGAACTACACCATAGATGTAGTCATTTAATTCTTGGAGGAACACATTGATACAAGGTTTATTATGCAAACCACATTAGTATGTGATAATGACACTAATTTCTCCTCCCTATAATTCCTTGAATGGGCATATGATCAGTAGGTAAGTCTTAAATTTTATTCAAATAATTATCCATAAGGTAATGAGTTGGCTAAATCAATAAACAATAATTTGTTGAATATTATTAAGAAGGTTTCATGAAAAAACCCAACGGATTGGCATAATATGCTTAAATCTACTTTATGGTCAAATAGAACTAGGATCAAATCTTCTTTCGGGACCTCCCCCTACTATATGCTATATGACCAAGATCTTGTTTTTCATACCAATATGAATATCCTTATCTTTTTATTTACTAATAATACCAATGAAATAATGATATAATAGTAGTTTTCCTCTTGAACATCATATAGTTAGAAGAAAAAAGAGATGCCACCTTATTGCATTTCAATAGATATCAAGACGTAGTTAAATACTAGTTTGATAAAAGTGCCAAAGTGAAGGCCTTATATATCTCTGATCTAGTCCTCTTATGGGATAGCGATGATAAATAAAAGGGACAACATGCAAAATTTGGTGCATTATGGATTAGTCCCTACCAAATTTTTAAAATCTTGGGTTAGAATGCATTTTATCTAAGGTATCTTACTAGTGACGATGACCCATTTCTTATCAATGGATAATTACTAAAGCATTAATGTTAAGCTAGAGTGGCTTGAAAGGCCCTATAACTAACTTCTCTTATTCTTTCTATTTTTATTTATTATCCCTTGTTTGTTATCTTAAGTTTTATTCTATTTTTATTCGTGGTTGGGTTTGTCCTAACTAGTTTTGTTATGCATTCCCCTTTATCAAATAATTGAAATGGATGGTTGTTATAACAATAATAAGGTGCCACTCAAAGAACCTAATTTTAATTTTACTCAAAAAACTTGTGTGAACTATTTTTTTTGCTTTGTTTATTTCCTATATTCTAAAGGTCAATAATTTGTAACGTAACTTGTGAATTTTGGAACAACTATTTTCTTACATTACCCTTTTTTGGAAAAATTATGTTGATTTTTGATGCTCAATTTTTTAGATCCTCTTTCATGATCCTTAATCAGGAGAAAAAATTAATGTGGAACATTAGGACCTATTAGTTCTTAAAATCAAAATGAAAATAGTCATTAATTTTTTTTCTAAATTAATATATCAGCCATTGTAAAAAGTTTCTAAATAAAAATTAAAAACTATCCATTGTTAAAAGATTCTAAAAAGAAGATTAAACCAAAAGAAAAACAAAAAAGAAAAAAGAATAAAAGGAAAAAAGAAAAAAGAAAAAAGAAAAAAGAAAAAAGAAAAAAGAAAAAAGAAAAACGAAAAAAGAAAAAAGAAAAAAAGAAAAAAGAAAAAAAAAAGAAAGAAAAAAGAAAAAAGAGGAAAGAAAAAAGAAAAAAGAGGAAAGAAAAAAGAAAAAAGAAAAAAGAAAAAAGAAAAAAGAAAAAAGAAAAAAGAAAAAAGAAAAAAGAAAAAAGAAAAAAGAAAAAAGAAAAAAGAAAAAAAGAAAAAAGAAAAAGGAAAAAATAGAAAAATATTTCATGTCATAAAATCAAAGAATGCTAAACCAAAGTAGTTAGCACTAAATTAACAAAAAAAAAAACAAAAAAACCATCAAATTAAAATTCAAATTTTTTGATATAATTTAAAAATAAAAAATAAAAAATAAAGAACATTAAGAAACCATACCACTATATTTAAGTTCTAATAATTACTAGATAATTAATTATAAATAAATTATATATTTTGACGATCAAGAACCACTAAAAAACCCCTGGAGATAAAAGAGGACAAATCAAAATAAATAAAACAAATAAACAAAGCAGTCTAAGTAATAAAATACTAACACCTATACATGAGAGGCTTCAATGTATGGCTTATTCCAAGCCTTTCATCTCTATTTAAATTGGATGGGTGTTTCAAAATTTCAAGGGCCTTTCTTAACTTTTGTTTTTGAAAATGATCTTCAGCAGTGATGACCTTAGCCTCTTCTATATTGATAGCATGTTTAGTCTTGCAAGAATGTTTAACCAGAGTTGATTTCTCTTTCATTTCAAGACAAATGTCTATTTCATGCTCTTTAAGTTAAGTAAAAACTAACCTACCTATTTCACCTTTTTAAGGGATGCCACAAGAGCATTTTATAATGTATACTCCACTACAAAGGTTAGGGTTTATATGGTCCTTCACTGACCCTAGAGTCATACATAATTTGTTCATTTGAAGGAAAGTAGAGTTAATATTTTGGTGTTTTAGAATTTTAGCTAAATTATTATAAATGCCTTAAATATAAGGTAGATAGGCCCTAGGTCCTTCAATTAAGGTAACCTTAGTTTTAGTTCTATTGAAATTTTCTTTTACTTATTCAATAGCTTTAGCTATTTGTTTGCTTGAAAAAACATTTAACTTGAAAACCTCTTTTAAATGACCAATTTCTTGATGAATGTTATTATTATCACATATTTTGAAAACCCTCATGATCAGAGTTTTGAGAACCCCAATTTTATAAGTTGGGTGGTGGTGGGAAGAAACATGAAGGTAAAGGCCTATATGTGTGCCTTTTTGTAAACTTTTGTAGCCAAAGTGCCATCATCTTTCCTTGAAATGAGGGCATATAGAAAAGGTAGACTACATTATATCTCAATTTATTTGGTGATTTGTATTCTAGGAAAAAGAATATTAAGGTGGAAATGGAATTCTTCTAGGCTTTTTATACTATGCTGCCAACACAAATTTGTGTCATTTACATATATTTTCCACCATTTAGGTTTCAAAGGAAAGAAGTAAAGAACATGTTCTTATAATTTTTCCATGAAAAGGTTGGTAAAAATTGAGGACAAAGGAGATCCCATTTCCATGCATTCATTTTATTCATAGATAATAACTTTGAAGGTGAAGAAAGTTGAATTTAGGCATAAAGAGACTAGATTTTATATTTCTAAGTTAGTGAGATTAAGAACCACTTCTACTACTTTTTTGATAGAAACTTTAGTACAGAGTAAAACTACATAAAAAATAACTAATAATTCATCATAATAAACCTATTCATTTATAATAAAATATAAAAAAATATCCAGAGTCATGAATGAAGGAGGATGTTTTACCCATAAGAGATTTCAATTTGTTCTTTAAGTAAGCAACAAGGTTGTGCATTGGGGAATCAATTGTGTTAACAATAGGTCTTAACGGAACACCTACTTTGTGAATTTTTGGAGCCCCATAGATTTTAAGGGTCACCTATTTCTTATGAATTAGTTTTTTATTATTCAAATCATCTAAATAATAAAATTTTAATATTTTTGTTACATTTTTAATAATGTGGCCAATAGGGTTGTGGTTGAGTTTTTTATAACTTCCACTATTGTCAAGGTGATCAATCATTTTAGCATCATAGTTTATATGATTAAAAAAAACCATTGCATTCCCCTTATCTTCTTTAAGGATAAATTTTTTTTTGTTATTTTTAAGATTCTTAATGGATTCCCATTATACTTTAGAAATATTGCAAGGTGGTGGTTTAGCCTTATGCAGAGTAATAGTGCAATCTTGTCTGACTTCTTCAACTAAGTTAAAAGGTAAGTGTTTAACTGCACTATAAATACCTACAATAAAGTATTTTGTAGGCATTCTACAAGGAGCTATTGCAAAACCTAAGCCCTTTTTTAAAACATTGTATGAAGGTTTGATAAGACAAAAACTAGATAGATTAACTACTAGCTTATCTTCCCAATTTGGAATGAAATTATTGTCTAAGTGGTTTCCATTATTATTATTATTATTATTATTATTATTATTATTATTATTATTATTATTATTATTATTATTATTATTATTATTATTATTATTATTATTATTATAACAAAAAAATTATGTCATCTTTATTTGCAACTCATTCATACCTATTATAAACCATTACATCATTATCAAAATTATTATTAACATTATTAATATTTTTATTGTTATTATTAATATTATTATTATAACACAAATTGTTTAAAATATCCTTATTTATAAGTTGATCTATAATTTTATTATTTTTATTAGTATTGATCTTAATATTATTTATATTTTCATAATCATCATCATCATTATTAGTATTAATATTATTATAATAATCATCATTCATATTATTATTATGAATATCAATATTATTAATATTATTAATATTATAATAATTATTATCATAACAAGATTTGTTCATATTAACCCTATTTTTAATTTTCACATTACTATTGTTATTATTAATATTATAAATATTATTATAACTATCATCATTCATATTATTAATATGATAAATTTTATTCTTATTATTATTGTTAAATTCCAAATATTTGTTATTATATTCATTAATAAATTGAATCATACTAATAAAATTAGAATTCATGGTAATATTATTATCATTATTAACAAAACAAACCAAGTTTCTACTGTCATAGCATCAACTATTATTGTTATTGTTATTGTTATTGTTATTGTTATTGTTATTGTTATTGTTATTGTTATTGTTATTGTTATTGTTGTTATTATTGTTATTGTTATTGTTGTTATTATTATTATTATTATTATTATTATTATTATTAACAGCCTGTGAACCAAGTTTTTGGCATGTCAAGTTAGAAATAATAGAAGATGATGAAATAAAGTTACACTCATCTGACAAACCATATTCTATTAATGGAAATTGATAGGAATCCACATATTTTATTGGAGACGTATCTGACATTCGACCCACCTCAATGGAAGTCACCACTAATTTCTCTAAATTAGGGAAAGTTTCTTTACTAGTTCAGAGCATCTTATCAATGACGAAAATAGTGAAATTATTGGTATATTTACCAGCCAAAATCTTAGTGTCTGACAAAATATAATTCCATCCTTCATTCACTAGTTTGAAACACATGTCCAATTTAAATAGAGATGAAGGGCTTAGAATAAGTCATGCATGGAAGACTCTCATGTACATGTGTTAGTACTTTCTTACTTAGACTACTTTGGTTGTTTGTTTTCTTTATCTTGATTTGTCCTCTTTTATCATCAGGTGTGTTTTAGTGGGTCTTGATGGTCAAAATATATAATTGAATTATAACTAATTATCTAGTAATTATTAGAACTTAGATATAGTCGTGTTATTTTTTAATGTTCTTTAATTTAATTTATTTATTTTGTTTAAATTATATTATAAATTTTGAATTTTAATTTGATGTTTTTTGGTTTTTTGTTTTTGTTAATTTAGTGCTAGTTACTTTGGTTTAGCATTCTTTGATTTTATGATGTGAACTATTTTTTTTCTTTGTTTTTTTTCTTTTATTTAATATTCTTTTTAGAATCTTTTAACAATGGATAATTTTTATTTTTTTATTTAAAAACCTTTCATAACAGTGAATTTATTAATTTAAAAACTTTTTAAAATGGCTATTTTCCTCTTGTTTTTAAGAACTGATAGATTATGTTGTTCCACATTAATCTTTTCTCTTCATGAAGGATCATAGAAGAGGATCTAAAACATTGAGCATAAAAAATCAACATAGTTTTTTCCAAAAGAAAGGTAATGTAATGTTATGGACTGTGAAATCATAAAATATTTGAACTATCTTTTTATTTGAAGCCATCTAATGCACTTAAGGAAATATATATATAAAATGTAGCATTAATTCAATTATGATTTATATTAAGTTTTTATGGGCTTGTTTATTTCCTTTTACCCGTGGCTTAGTCCCAAACCCTATATGGATGTAAAGAAAAAATATTCTTTCAAAAGAATTGAGTTAAAATGTAAAATATAAAATTCTCCTTGAATGGGTGATCTTGGCATCCTCCACCATAGTTTTTTTGGCCTGATAGGCAGTGGAAAAATACCTTTGGAAGGGACTAAAGGTATATATATCATGGCTATAAACACTTTGTTGGAAATAGATCAATGCCCACACCACTTCCCCTCAAACTAAACTAAAAATTATTTCCCTTTAGTAGTTTTGACCTTATACAAATCTAAATTACTATGTGTGAATGCAAATAAAATAAAATAATCACTTGATCACACACTTGGATGGTTTTTGGACAAAGTATAGCTTAGTATGTCACTTGTTCCTATTGAATTTAGTTCCTTTGAACTATGGATTTTGTTGAGTAATTATTTGTTGTTAATGATCTTTCTTCTTGTAAAAATAGAGATTCTAGATTCTCAAAATACTCAAGAGTATTTCCCAAGAGGTGGCACCATTTATTGTTTCTTGCACAACATGCCTTATTTCCATTAATAAAAATAAGGACATTTTTTTTTTCTTTTTGGTATGATCTTATACCTTCAGGAGTTCATTATGGTTACCTGTTTAAATTAGCTTTCTTGGGGGTGCTTATTCTACTAGATGTGAAGATTTAAATCTGAATGTGCTTCATTATTTTAGTCAAGCTTGAAAAATTAACTCTACATTCTAAAACACTTGGCATTGAGATTCATATCTAGGTTAATTCATTTTTAATGTTTAAATTTTCTTGAATGTACTAAGTCTTAGTCTATTTGTTTGCTTGTGTTTTGAAACATATTTTACAGCTTCTTTTTAAACTATTTTACCTTAGGGTTGTGAAAATTATTTGTTGATTTTAAAGTTTTATTACTCCTCTTATTAAATAATTTGATCCATTTTGATTCTCATGTCAATATAAATCACTAGGAATTCATATGATTTCATTATGTTATTTAGTTGCTTCTCATTAAAATGGATGAAATCAGATTTTGAATAGAGTGAAATGGATAAGTTTTTTCAAAGATTCATTTATACTTAGTCATTTTTCAGCTTTCACCTTTTAGTCATTTATTTTTGAATTAATTCACTAATTGTGCCTTTTTATATTATGGCCACATGTACTCAAAGTAAATCTTGAATCTCTTTTTATTCAATGTGGAAACTTTATGTAGCTCCTAATGTCCCAAATTTGTCCAAGAAGTTCTTAGGGACAATCAATTTCACAAAAGTTTCTTACTCCCACATGGCACCTTTATACATATTTAAAATATTTTCATCACTTAGACAATTTCAAAAAAATCACTTACATCCACTTGCCACTTTTTCACTTCTTTAAAAGACTTAGTTGATTTTTTAACCTTTCCCGAAGCCACATGTCACTTTTTTGCTTAGTAGGACATAACCATTTCTCTTTGAAGGTTACCTTATGCCATGTGTCAATCTCATAGTAGTCTTGAGCCTATTCAAAATTCTTTTAAGACTTGGTGAATTTTATTCAAGGCTTCCCTATGTGGAAATGATGTCAACAACATTTTGGGCTAATAGGTCAATGATATGATGCGATATGACATAATCTTATTGTTCAACTATCCTAGAGATGTTTGCACCATTATAATGCCTCTAGGCTTGTGAGTTAGTGAGATGATGCCATGTGAGATCATCCCACTTATGCACTATCTTAGATATGTTCATATAAAATATGTAGCCTCTAGGCAAGTAGGTGAGTGGGATGACTCCTTATGGTGAAATCATATTTCTCCATAACCGTAAGGTAATCTATGTAGGCCCAATTATGATTTCAAAGCCCTAAGTAAGTGGGTGAGAAATATGATAACACATGGTGAAATATTATTGAACTATAGATCTGAAGTGGTTTATGTAAGCCTTATAGTTTGTCAAATCCTAGGCAAGAAATATTAGGATACATGGAAAAATGTAACTTCACAAAAAAAGAATAATCAACATGCACTTAAAGCTTCAATGGAACAATAGAGAATTGAGGATAATCCATGTGGTAGGAAACCTATCAGGTCTAAAGACACATGCATTATGCAACCAACAAAGCATGAACTTGAATTTGATGGCTCGTTTGCCCTTCAAAATTGTCAAAATGCCTATCAAAGTAATAAAAGGCCACAATGATATAAATAATAAAATTAAATGGAAAAACTAAAGCTTATTAGTATAGATAAGATACCAAGTATCAAAGTAGGACATGCAAAAGTAATATATTAACATAGTTAAGAAATAGGTAGGAGAATCCATGTGGTAATGACCTATCAAAGTAAATGGCATATTGGCTACATAGCCAAAAAAGTACTAGATTGAATTTGATGGCCCATCTAGCCATAAAAACTATCAATAGGCATGGATTTGACCACATTAGACATGGAAAAATGGCTATCCTAATGCAATCTTAATTGAATTCCACATCAACATTCATTCTTGATTTGGTCCCTTAAGGGCCTAAATATTTTAATGATGTAGTAGAGTAGGATTCACCCCTAATGGAATGTGAGTGGGCATGTCATGTTGATGAATTTTATAACTTTACCCATGAGTGGGTGAATTTAAATATGAATTTAATTTCAAACTACTCAGGCCTATGTGCCTATTTAAGATAAGATCTTGTGCCATAATATGGTTGTCTATTTTTGGATTGTAAAAAGGAGACATACATAACTAAACATTTTTTTGCTTTCTTAGGGTAATCTCTTCCCTTTTCTTATTTTAGATTATATTTACATAGTTTTTTTCCTAGTCTTTGATGATTGTATTAATTTCAAGATATTGTTAATCAAATGAAAATTTCTAATAAATGGAATATTTTTAATTTTATATGGTCATTGTGTATGTATTTTTATGGTAATGTTGCCCTTACTTCTTATAGTTGCTCTCCTTCCTATAATTTTACACCATCTTTAGTTGGAGTTGTGCTAATTTTGTCTCATCTAAAGATTGGTATTATGGGATTCATTTAGTAAGATAATCATGGTATCACTTATGTTTATAATAGGCACTTTGTATCTTTACCTTTACTATTTTTTTCTTATAACTAGGTTAATCTAAGAATATAGAAATCTGAATTGAATGGTTTATTTTTATTACTTTATAATTATGTAAAAATGCTTTTCATCATTATTACATTATTACACTCTGTGGCATAATTAACTAATAAGGTAAGTCAAATTATATTATATGATAAATATTAGAAGATTTATTTTTATTAGAGGCCAGACCCTATAAACATGTGACAAGTGAAGTATGTGGAATCCTTTTAATATTTTAGTCATAGTTAATAGTATCTCAAATCATTAAACCAAACCTATTACATGGAATATTTCATACCATCCAACTAAATGAATACCAACATACCAAGACCTGACACATTTAGACCTTGGCGAGGCATTTTCTTCTTAGGATCTCCCTCCTTTCAAGAGATGTAAAGGATTAACAACCCCATGCCTAGTTATTGGTTGCATGTCAAAACCTAATTTAGCAAAAAGTAAAGATAGATATTTTGATATCCTACTAGTTCAATTTGGTTAACTTAGTTATATATGTAAGAAAATATAGAGTTAGATTAAGTCAATCTAGTCGGCTTAATTAAATAAGAAATAATAGGTATAATTAGACTAAGTTGTTTAGCCAAATTGGTTTAATCTACAAATTTTTAAATAGAATACAAAATACTAAGTTTATCTTAGTTAACTAGGTTTTTTCATACATAATTAATTAGGTTGACTTTGGTTGATCTAGCTGACCCACACAAGGTATAACTATATTAATGATAGTCAATATGGTCTATAATACAATAGATAATAATAAATAACAAGAAAAAAAGTAATTTTTTAACTATTAATTTTAAATCATTATCTAAAAATAATATCAAAAGACTTTAGTAAAAGGTTTTTATTGATTTGTAAGCCCTTAAAGATAATTACTTTTCTATTAGATATTTACAAATCAATGTTTTAGAGCGCTAACTATAGAGGAAGTACCATTACCATAACCCACTGAACATGGTTTCAAGGGTAATTTGGAAGTAGATTATTGAAATTAACTACTAGATGATACAAAACAATAATAAATAGATGGATGAATTCCTAGGGTTCAATATAAAGGTAAATCCTAGGCATTTCTAAAATATAGTGAGATATGTGGAAATTAAAAATCGTGTTTAACTTTATATTATAGATATGAGTATTGAAGAACCCTTTCATTCCATGATATATATAAAATATATACAATGAATATAAATAAATTATCACATAGCTCTTCATGATAGTAGCTAAGTAATTTTTAAACTACCAGTACATAGTTTCTAGGGAAATCAAGACAAAGTGAAAATAAAGGCAAAATTTAAGTGGTGAAAACCAATTTGTAGTTTCAAAAAATAAATAAAAAAGAAAAAAATATTTTGAAATTAAATTTGAGATTAATTATTATAAAATTTAAGTGAATTTCCTTACTTATTATAAAAACAAAACACATAGAACAAGGTTAGCCATGTCAATCTAGTTGGAAAATAAAACATAACAAAGTTAGGTAGGCTAATCTAGTATATTATGAGAACATGAGGAAAATACATAGTCATCTAGTTCAACTTAGATTTTTTGTATATTAGATAGATATAGAACTAAATAAACTAGCTTGGATTAGTTGACTATGTGACACCATTTTACATAACTAAATAACTTGTAAAATTAGAGTAGAAATTTGAAAGATATAGTAAATTTGTTGAAAAATAGAATGAAAAAATTAGATACTTGATTAAAAAAAATTAATTACAAATCTTGTTTAGAATTAACATGAATAATATAACTAGGCTGACTAGGTTGAATTAGTTGGTTGACTATGATTTATGAACATTTGACTACTGACTAGATTATCTAGGCCTGATTGAGTCATGCAAAGTTAAAAATATGAAAACACATAGGTTAAAAAGGTTGTATTCATCTTATAAATATATAAAATAACAAATGGTAAAATAATATTAGGTTTACCAACATTTCCTATTTAGTTGAAAACTAAAAAAAATAATACATAAATGAACTAGTTCAACCAACTTGACCTAGTTGACTGTAAGTGAAAAAAATATGTAAACTATCTAGGTTGACTAGTGTGCCCTAATTTACTAGAGATGAAACCCAAAAAGTAAAGCTTGAACTATTTGACTTCAAAATGAAACTTATAAATAAAAGACAAAAATAGGTCGACTAGCACAACCTAGTTGATTATGGATCCTAGATCTACCAATAGATAAAATGATTATCTTGACTAGTTTTACCTATTTGAATATGAATTAGAACCCTAAAATTTAAGGAAAAAACTAGGTTGACCAGTGTTATCTAGTTGATAGTGGATCCTAGATCTATAAATAAAGGTTAAAACTAGGTTTCCTAACATGACCTAGTTGACTGAAAATTAATAATTAAAAACGTAAGGGTTAGATTCAAGCTAGGTTCACTAGAATTTATGAAACATATTAAGATAGAACTATAATTTATCCTACTTAATAAATCTAAGATTAGATAAGGTAATCAACTAACATCTATTACAACACTTTTTATATTCGAGACGTGACCAAATTGGATCCATTAAACCTAACCAAAGGATCTCTTATCACATAACACTAAAGGAGAGGGTTCCAAATCCTCTATTAAAATAAAACTATTCAATAACCCTAACTAGGTCTTATAATACATAAAAGGAAACTAATCTAGTGCTCACCAAAACTTGTGGCACAATGGCAATGGCTTAACACAAATAATGAAAGGATCATGGTAGGGAAATGGGAGCCTATATCACCTAAGGTGTAATATGGAAAAAAATAAGACCCTATATATATATATATATATATATATATATATGTAGAGAGAGAGTATATATATATAGTGGTACTCTCTCTCTCTCTCTCTCTCTGTCTCTCTCTCTCTCTCTCTCTCTCTCTCTCTCTACACACACACACACACACACACACACACACACACACACATATAGGGTGTTATTTTTTTCCATATTACACCTTAGGTGATATAGGCTCCCATTTCCCTACCATGATCCTTTCATTATTTGTGTTAAACCATTGCCATTGTGCCACAAGTTTTGGTGAGCACTAGATTAGTTTCCTTTTATGTATTGTAAGACCTTATATATATATATATATATATATATATATATATATATATATATTGAGTATAGTGGTACTCTAATCAAGGATTTATACATTTAAAACCTATTTCTTTATGCAATATATATCTGTAAAATGAAATAACAAAAGTTATAGATACTAACCTTTGGGTGAACCTAGTTCCAATACTTCCCACAAGATAAGTTATATTCCCTCTAAGGTAAACCCTAAGAAATGGCTACTTCAAATGTAGATGTAGTAAAATTATGACCTATAATAATTTTAAAATTAATGTTCCTCTCTATTGGAATCATGAGATTTATATTTATAGCAATGAATAAATACTAACCCTTATATAATTTTAGACAACAAGATTGGCCAACATGACTTAGTTTTAATAAAAAGTTATTGTTATGCCTCAAACTAGGTTATCCTAGCTAACTTAGTTATTTAACATTCACTTTAAATTGTATAATAAGGTTGACTTGGCTGAATTAGTAGGAAAAGAGGGTGTTTACTTAGTTAGGGTCTATTTTAAAGGATAAATAAGTAAGAGAACGTATAAATGGGGTTTAGTTTATTGGGGAGTTGGATAAGTGGGAAATGTAATAGGTTTATGTAATGATAGAGTTGACCAGAGTTCATGTGAACCACCAAAGGTCTATCCCCCCCTTTCTTAGTGCACCATTCAAGGTGTGAAAATAAAGATATTGAAACTTGATAGATTCTTACAAGAAAAAAAACATCAGTAAGTGATAAAGTCTAAAAATATTATGTATATACAACCCCCCTTAATTTTTAATCTATTGTTACCATGTTTTTATTCCCCAATATTTTTTGATTATTTTATACATATTTATATCCTCATCCTTAATATTAAAACTGGTTTTACCTCATTTTTTTATTTTTCTTTTATTTATTCATTGTAACATTTCTTACATATATTTTTTACATCTTTACCCAATAATCGATTGGGATACAATATACATAGTGTTTAATTGTGAATACTTACTAGGATTTTAATTCCTTATTGGGTTGCCTTGTTTTCTAATTACTTACAATAATCTTATATAAAATCCATTATTTGACCAATCCCATTAGTTATGAGTGACATAGTCTTATAACATTAAACATTATTATATATAAAACTCAACATTATCCTCTATATCTAATGATTCACATTCCACACTTGGATAATCGCACATTACTTTTAGATCTTATAAAATTTATAATTAGTTTATTATTTCAAGTTTACATCTTGAATGATAAGGTGAGATGACGTAATGATATTTTATGTTACCAATGATATTGTCTCATATTTTTAAGGATCCCCATCCTCCATTATAAGTTAGGAAACCATAAATTTAGTTTATATTTATTTAGTTTTTTAATATTTCCAAACATTTTTTTTCATGGAGTTATTTGTTGGCTTTATGAATTTTGATTCTTATTATGAAATTATCTTAGCATATGGTTGATCTTTAAAAAAATTACCATGTTAATGACATATCCAACACCAAAATGGGATATTTAATAATGGAATATCCAACACCAAAATGGGATATTCAATAATCAAGATCTTGTAACCATTCTATATATTCTAATTGAAATTTGATTATCATAGGTAAGGGTTTGGAGAGATCTATTTTTGGCACAAGTGTTCTTGCATATAAATATCATAATTCCACTTCATTACATATTTATATTTAAGTGTAATCTCTCATCCTATTATTGACCCATGTATAAATGTCCTCTTACAATTCTATTAGAAGCCCATAGAGTCTTATCCAAACTAGGATTATGAATAAGTCTTCATATTTTGTGTAAAAATCCTCTTCTCATAGTTCTATATATAATCTAAATCTTCCAAAAAACCATGGTATATTACAAAATAATTTATCCTTAGCTTTCAATAATTCTAAAAATAAGTGAAAACCCAGAAAGGTAATAGTTTTACTTGATTATTAGATCAAATTCCCCATTGTTTGTCTAACAGCTTTTAGAGATCAAATTTTTTCCCAATACCCCATAAATTTTTAAATTATATAATTATCCTTAAAGTATAATATCTTTTTATAAATTTATTTTAATTTTATATTGATAGTGAGAACATTATCTAGTATAATAAGGATTTTTTATACCATCCTTTTAACCCACTAACTACTAGGGTTTTTTGTTCCTTGTTTCCACATTTTATTTCCCCATTTTGCATTCTACCTTATGGTAGTAATAAATCAGTATTTTCATTTTTCCCCTCTTCATTATTTTTTTATTCCACTCCCTTCTCATTAACTCACTTTACTATGCCCTTCATTTTTTACCCATATTTTATTTAAATTAAATTTTAATCTTAAATATCTTATTAAAAACAAATAAAAAATAATTTAATTTTAATTGAAGAAAAACTTAAAATAAATAAAAACTAACTAAAAGATGATTTTTTTTTTTTTTTAAATTTTTTAATAAAATAATAACTATAAATTTATCAAAAAAATACACAAAATTATTAAATTATAAAAATAAATAAATAAAACTTATATATTTACAAAATATTTATAAGGATTTTCACTTTTTTTCTCTCTCCCCATGCCAATGATGATCCATTTTGAAATCAATTTATACTCTTAGAAACCACCCCACTCCTTTCTATTCTCCAGTTATAACCATTGTTTATGTCTTGATGAAAAGTGGTGCTATATCAAGGGAACTAATCTAATCATTAAAATTATATGGTATTAAAAATTTGAATTAGTACATCAATAAAACACCCTAAATAGATATTAAGTACTCTATTTTAATTAATTTATATTATTGAAACTTGACAATATAAATTCTTAGAGAAATACTTATATTTAGACTTGTCCATTGTTGGAGGCTAAATTATTAGAATAATTAATTAGATCATAGTTTAAATAAATGTTGGTGATAATATTAAATATGTACTCTTAGGTTAATCACATGTGTCACCACCTTTAGTAAATTTCATCATTAGTGTGGTCATTAAGAAAATGAGGAATAACTCTTATTTTAGCTATACATACCATCATCTCTATGTAATTTTATTATTATGTTGAATACAAACAATTGTATTTTTTATATTATATGGTATTAGACCAGGATCAAGGAGATCAAGGAGACGTGAAAATTTTATTGAGGAGACTAAGGTACTCATATTTATTGTAATTGAATCGATAAACATAACATTTTTTCTTTTCTATATTTTCTCTCCAAATTTGCATCTTATTTCTTTAATTTTTGGAAGATATTCAAAGCATTTCAAAAATTTCTTTAGAGGATAGAAATATATGAGAAACATGTAATAGAGAAAATATATTAATTATATTTTCAAGAATCTTATGTTTTCCCATGGATTTTTTAGATCTAAATTGATCATGAAATAGATTAAAGGAAGAGTGAGAAGAAAATAAAGTGGATCACCATTGCACTTAAATTATTTATAAAAGAATTTTATTATTTTCCTTTTTTTTTTCTTCCCTAAGACAATATCTAAAAAAAATACAAAGAAATTCTATTGTTTCCATAAAAAATGGCATTTAAAAAAAAATATATTGCAGAGATTTATTTTTAAAAAAATTGTGACTACCATGTAGATGGTTTTTATCCTCACACAGGTATTTGATTTAAATAGTTCTTTCTCATCTAGAAAGAGGGATTTAAGATATTTAAAAAAGAGGTAACACCAATGATTCTAAGTAGTATCAATGGATATATTATGTGATGAATTTGACCCTCTGAATGTAATTTTTGATGATTGGTAATGCATGAAATGTAATAAATTAAATTAAATATTCTATTCTAGGTGAGAAAATTAGGTGTTGTTTTATATATTTAAAAATAAAAGTTTATATAAATTTTTTACATAATTTTATATTTCATATCTATGGCATAAATAAAAAAATCAATAAATTTATAAACTCTAAAAAACTATACATTTTCCACACATGTAGTGTTTGATATATGTGGTGCCTCTAGTTTAATTTTATGAGTAAAGTAGTTATGTTGAACTACTACATCCAATGCATAATATAGCTAGAAAAAGACATATGTAGAATCATCCCTTTAAATTATAGGGGATAAATAAGGGTCATAATTTCATTTTTACCTTTCACTCAATTACCTAATTATTAGTATCATTATATGTAAATTGTGAAAGATCAAAATTTTGATTATATAAGGATGTTTTTCCCACATAATAGGATTTATCTCTAAGTAGATGTTTTTTATTGAAAAAAACATTTACACATATTGTATGGGTACCGCATGTAACTTTGATCTCATGTGATTTAATGTCTCTTTCATGTATTGTTGTGTATATATAAATGATGAGATTATTCAACATATTAATGGTTATATAATAATGTTGAGTATATAAAAAGGTTTGGTATATTAGTCTAATGGTATATATAAAGGGAGACCTATTTGATTATTAAGGAATCAATTCATATCATATAGATAAAGTTTTTCAAATGGCTAGCAATAGTCCAAGATTTGTTCTAATAGATTCATAACTTTCTTGTGTTGATGACTATGCTTCATGGAAAACCAAGGTGAAAACTCCACTAGTGTTTAAAGATATTTGGTCATGTTTTTATGGTTCATACACTTGACATGACACACACGTTGACTAACAATGTAAGTTATACAAAGTGAACAAGAAGGAAATTTTGATAATTATGTGAAATGTATCAAATGAGGTTTAACCTCATTTATAAAATGATACTTCACCCAAAGATTCCTAGGAGAAATTGAGCATCATCTATGAGGTCAAAAACTAGAATACCATTTTTTATCTATATATCTAGTTTCACTATCTCAAGTTTAATACAAGTTAAAAAGGGTGAAATTTTTATTCATTTTTTTTTATTGCTAAATGTCCCATTAAAAGCTTTGGGTGAAGAATTTTCATATGAATCCTTCGTACCTATCATCTTAAGATTACTACCCTTCACCTAGAATATATTTTTGACTACTACTAATATTTTAGAGCTAAAACTAAATTTTAAAAAGTTGGTTAATATATTTCAAGATAATAGAACTATTTCTAAATATAAAGATATTAAAATTTAAAACAAGTAATGATAATTCTTAAAACAAAAATATTACCTTTAAAAGTGAGAAAACCATAAAATACGAGACCTAATATTTAACAAGTGGGGAAACCATTGAATGGATGAAAACCACATAATATTATTATAAGGCTTGCAATAATGAATCTCAAAGTACATAGAAATTATAATCTATGAGAGAAGGAGAATAATGTTCTTATGCCAAGAGAAAATCATAAAAATGCAAGAGCAATTTAAGAAGAGACTAAATTATGTTGTGTTGAAAAATGAGAGGATATATATATAAATATATATATATATATATATGAGATAAAAAAGAGTTACATTAGCAAGATTCATGCATGTTACAAGTTTCTTAATCATAATAAAAGTGAGGAGGATGTGTGTGCAATGGTAGGGGAGGCTTTAATTGTGAAATTAACTCCCAAATCTAATAAGTAGACAAGAGAGGTAAGATCCACATCATAAATATAGGATACGTGAATATATAAATATAATAAATTCATAAATAGAAAAGACTTAGGATAAAACTAAACTAGCCTAAAGAATCCAAATAAGGTTAATTCACCAAAACTCACCCTTAAGCTTAATCTAGGGTTAAAAAAGTGGAGAAAAAATTTTACAAAAAAGGAAGGGAGTTGAAATAACATAACACTAACCTTTAATAGAAAATTCCTTCAAAAGGAATTATAATAGTTTAAGAAAGAAAGAAAAAAATAAGTTGTCATCAAAAGTTTCAAGGATGAAGGTGTGATCATAAAAAAATCTACGTGAAGCCTCTTTAGATAATATGTTTAACCTATAATGGAATAAGGACCAAAAATAAGGACAAATGATCCACTAAACCCTACAAGATAAATAAGATAACACCAATATTTCAAGATAAGTAACTAATATGCCATAAAAATTCAATCTACATACATAATGTAATAAAATTAAGTCTAATCAACACTAATAGAACAAAAACAAATTCCATCATAAATTTCAAAAACTACATGGAAAGGAAGTTAATAAAAATAATCAAAGCATATTCTCATTACAACAAAAGACAAGGGATGTATAGAAGAGTAAGTTTATCAAAAGGGGTTTAAATAAGATGTGTTTCTTTCAAAATATATTCATCATGAAACAATTAAATAATTATCACATGAAGACACATAAAATTTTCTAAAAGATACAATATATGTAGGTATTTAAATAGTTTTAACCATAGAAGTAGATGTTTTATTAATTTTAAATCAATGCAAAGTGTCATGAGTGGATTTACCATAAGATTTTCATGGATGTAATTTACAACATATAGATATATGATGCCCATGTTTTACACAAAGTACATAAACATTATCATTTTAAACCAAAGAATGTGCATTCTAAGAATTATAACCAAAATAAGTTGCATTATAAGTCCTTTGATGATGAGGACAATATAATTCTGAATATGCAGTATAATCAGTTGAATCATTATTACTAATACCTTTACAACTTGCATTAGATTTAAACAAAATAGGTTCAAGAATACCATCTTGACACTTACCAAGCCCACCACTTCAATATTCCATAGAGTTCATAATGTGTAAACTAGAGTTGGTACAAGGAGTTTTCAAAGGAATTCAATTTGATTTAGGATCATAATGAAGTTCATTATGAGAGCTATTATCATGTGAAAAAGATGCAAATTTATCATTTAAAGTTTCAATAAAAGAATGCATTTTATTTTTTTGTATATTAAAGGAGTTTTGAAAAATAGTAATAGTAATATTTTGATATTGTATTTCATGTTTAATAGTAGTTATATAATCACTTTTAAAATAAATATTTTGCATAAATTTTTTAAAAGATAAAAAATGGATAATTTAAATTCCATGTAAGAATATGAATACACAAGTTCAAAGCTTGAAAAAAGGCCAATAATGCTTAAAAAAGTAACTTGATCGTAATTAAAACAAGTTATTCAAATATTTTTTTAAAAATGTTTTATATTTACCATAAATATTTAGTGATATTGATTAAATTGTAAATTCAAGTCCACACTAAAATACCAATTTATTTTACTAAAGCATAAAATGCACATGAAATTGTCTTTACAAAAAAAATAACTACTTTTTAGAAATGACTTTAATTAAAAATTTAATGTTTTACACATTTATAAATAATCACTATAAAAAAATTATTTAAAACCATAATTTAAAGATAATAAAATTTCATACCACATGAGTATATTTTTTGAAAAAAAGACCATTTTTTGTCTATTTTAACCAAATGATTGATTTAATGCTATGAATGCAAACAATATGATTAAAAAAATATAATCAACTAAAAAAATATTGAGAAATATAAAATAAGGTTTGAAATGAAATATTAAAAAAAATGGTTACATGTATGTAACTGTCAGAAAAAAATATAAAGTAAGGAAAATGCTCCTCCCTTTTTTATCTTCAAAACTGCACAAATACTCAAGAATAAATGTTAGGCATTAAATATATGTAGTACCGTGATATATATTTTGTTTACCACATATTAATAAATTAACATTTGAAATATTCAAAAAAATGTTTAAATTAATAATGTTACCTTAAGAAGTGATCAAACCACAAAAAGCAAGACAAGAGATTTGAGAAGTGGGGAAACTATTGAATAGAGAAAAAATCCAAAATAATATTACAAGCCTTTAAATAATGAATCTCCAATTACATATCAAGTAGAAGTTAGGAGAAAATAAAAATAATGGACTTAAACCAAGAGATCATAATAATAATGTAAGAGAAAATCAAGAAGAGACTAGATTATGTTGTGTTGAAGAATGAGAAATTAGAGTTAAATAAATAGATATAGGAGAGTAAAATGAGTAACATGATCAAGCTTCATGTTTTTTCTAAGTGGCTTAATCCTATTACAAGTGATGAGGATATGTGTATCATGTGGGGGGCTTAGTTAATTGTGTAGGTAACTCCCAAATCCAATAAGTGGATAAGAGAGGTGAGATCCACCTTATAAATATGGTATAAGTTCATATATAAATATAATAAATACATAAAAAATACTTATGATAAACCTAAAATAGCCTAAATGACAAAAATAAGATTAATTATACAGCACAATATGAACAATCCATGCATATATTTGAATTTGATGAATAATAACATGCACTTACATCATGAAAAAATTGGAAAAATCCTATGAAGCCTTCAAAACAATCCCCTAAGTAGAAAAATAGAAAACACCATCAAGGGAACAAAACTCATTCATATAAGGGTTATTCAATCTATGGAGATAAAGGTCATGAACTGAAGGATTTAATGTAAAATTTATTTATAAAAGTCTCATCCAAATAAAAAAAAATACATTATAGCAATAATATTCATAAACAAAAAATAATCCATAGTACACACTAATCAGAAATAGAAGCTTTCCTTGCAACATCATCATGGGAAAATTTATAAGTTAATGATTCCTCAAATGAATATTTTATGTTTGCTACACAGACAACAAAGGATATCCCTACTCCAATTTTGAGTTTGTATGTGTATTTTGGTGCCACAAGGCACATGCATAGACATAAATATTGGTTTAACACTTTTAACCATTCATCATATCATGGTTATGTATCTCTTGGATATGACATATAATATAGTGTCAAATATATAAGTGACATTTCATTACCAGTTGGTAATGATGGATGTACAATTATTGATGTCTTATATGTTATATGCCTACCCAAAAAATATTATCTCTAAATCAAATGCTTGGTCACATTCTTAAGGTTTAATTTGATAAAAAATATGTTAAAAAAAATAATATCCCATTTAAGACAATCTCAAAGATAAAATTATTATAAGATCCTCTAGTATAGACAAAATGTTTTTCTTGATTTTGTCCACAAACATATATAAACTCCAATTATCAAATATATAGACTCAGCTAATCTATTGCATAAAAGGTATAAACATATGATATTTGGGTACCCTATTACATCAATTAGACTCATTATGGTGAAATGTCTTCCCTCACTTAATAAGACCTTAGATATGTGCTCTACATTTTTAGCTGGTAAAAATAGGGTTTTATTTGGCAAAAGTACATATTAGTTAAAAATGTTGAATGGATCTAGTGCACATCAATTTGTGAAAAAAATTCACTACTAGTATCAATGGGTTTAAATATTTTCAATTTTTTTAGATGATTACTCAAGAAAACATTGGTTTAACTCTTTTAACCATTCATCATATCATGGTCGTGTATCTCTTGGATATGACATATAATGTAGTGTCAAATATATAAGTGACATTTCATTACTAGTTGGTAATGATGGATGTACAATTATTGATGCCTTATATGTTATATGCCTAACTAAAAAATATTATCTCTAAATCAAATGCTTGGTCATTTTCTTAAGGTTTATTTTGATAAAAAAATATGTTAAAAAAATTATATCCCATTTAAGACAATCTCAAAGATCAAATTATTATAAGATCCTATAGTTTAGACAAAATGTTTTTCTTGATGTTGTCCACAAACATATATAAACTCCAATTATCAAATATATAAACTCAGCTAATCTATGGCATAAAAGGTATAAACATATGATATTTTGGTACCCTATTGCATTAGTTAGACTCATTATGGTGAAATGTCTTCCCTCACTTAATAAGACCATAGATATGTGCTCTACATTTTTAGCTGGTAAAAATAGAGTTTTATTTGGAAAAAGTACATATTAGTAAAAATGAAGAATGGATCTGGACGACATCAATTTATGAAAATAATTCACTACTGGTATCAATGGGTTTAAATATTAAGATGATTACTCTAGAAAATATTGGTTTAAAACTTTTAACCATTCATCATATCATGGTCATGTATCTCTTGGATATGACATATAATATAGTGTCAAATATATAAGTGACATTTCATTACTAGTTGATAATGATGGATGTACAATTATTGATGTCTTATATGTTATATGCCTAACCAAGAAATATTATCTCTAAATCAAATGCTTGGTCACATTCTTAAGGTTTAATTTGATAAAAAATATGTTAAAGAAAATTATATCCCATTTAAGACAATCTCAAAGATAAAATTATTATAAGATCCTCTAGTATAGACAAATTGTTTTTCTTGATGTTGTCCACAAACATATTAATTCCAATTATCAAATATATAGACTCAGTTAATCTATGGCATAAAATGTATAAAAATATGATATTTGGGTACCCTATTGCATCAATTAGACTCATTATGGTGAAATGTCTTCCCTCACTTAATAAGACCATAGATATGTGCTCTACATTTTTAGCTGGTAAAAATAGAGTTTTATTTGGTAAAAGTACATATTAGTAAAAATATCGATGGATCCGGTGCACATCAATTTGTGAAAAAAATTCACTACTAGTATCAATGGGTTTAAATATTTTTAATTTTTTAAGATGATTACTAAAGAAAATATTAGTTTAACACTTTTAACCATTCATCATATCATGGTCATGTATCTCTTGGATATAACATATAATATAGTGTCAAATATATAAGTGACATTTCATTACCAGTTGGTAATGATGGATGTACAATTATTGATGTCTTAGATGTTATATGCCTAACCAAAAAATATTATCTCTAAATCAAATGCTTGGTCACATTCTTAAGGTTTAATTTGATAAAAAAATGTTAAAAAAAATTATATCCCATTTAAGACAATCTCAAAGATAAAATTATTATAAGATCCTCTAGTATAGACAAAATGTTTTTCTTGATGTTGTCCACAAACATATATGAACTCTAATTATAAAATATATAGACTTAGCTAATCTATGACATAAAAGGTATAAACATATGATATTTTGGTACCCTATTGCATCAATTAGACTCATTATGGTGAACTGTCTTCCCTCACTTAATAAGACCATAGATATGTTCTCTACATTTTAGCTAGTAAAAATAGAGTTTCATTTGGCAAAATTACATATTAGTAAAAATGTCGAATAGATCTGGTGCACATCAATTTGTGAAAAAAAATCACTACTAGTATCAATGGGTTTAAATATTTTAAATTTTTGATGATGATTACTCAAGAAAATATTGGTTTAACACTTTTAACCATTCATCATATCATGGTCATGTATCTCTTGGATATGACATATAATATAGTGTCAAATATATAAGTGACATTTCATTACCAGTTGGTAATGAAGGATGTACAATTATTGATGTCTTATATGTTATATGCGTAACCATAAAATATTATCTCTAAATCAAATGCTTGGTCACATTCTTAAGGTTTAATTTGATTAAAAAATTTGTTAATAAAAATTATATCCCATTTAAGACAATCTCAAAGTTAAAATTATTATAAGATCCTCTAGTATAGACAAAATGTTTTTCTTGATGTTGTCCGAAAACATATATAAACTCCAATTATCAAATATATAGACTCAGCTAATCTATTGCATAAAAGGTATAAACATATTATATTTGGGTACCCTATTGCATCAATTAGACTCATTATGGTGAAATGTCTTCCCTCAATAAGGCCATAGATATGTGCTCTACATTTCTAGCTAGTAAAAATAGAGTTTTATTTGGCAAAAGTACATATTAGTAAAAATGTCTAATGGATCTGGTGGAGATCAATTTGTGAAAAAAATTCACTACTAGTATCAATGGGTTTAAATATTTTCAATTTTTTAAGATGATTACTCAAGAAAATATTGGTTTAACACTTTTAACCATTCATCATATCATGTTTCATGTATCTCTTAGATATGCCATATAATATAGTGTCAAATATTTAAGTGACATTTCATTACTAGTTGCTAATGATGGATGGACAATTATTGATGTCTTACATGTTATATGCCTAACCAAAAAATATTATCTCTAAATCAAATGCTTGGTCACATCCTTAAGGTTTAATTTGATAAAAAATATGTTAAAAAAATTATATCCCATTTAAGACAATCTCAAAGATAAAGTTATTATAAGATCCTCTAGTATAGAAAAAATGTTTTTCTTGATGTTGTCCACAAACATATATGAGCTCCAATTATCAAATTTATAGACTCAACTAATCTATGGCATAAAAGGTATAAACATATGATATTTGGGTACCCTATTGCAACAATTAGACTCATTGTGGTGAAATTTCTTCCCTCACTTAATAAGACCATAGATATATGCTCTACATTTTTAGCTGGTAAAAATAGAGTTTTATTTAGCAAAAATACATATTAGTAGAAATATCAAATGAATCTGGTGCACATCAATTTGTGAAAAAAATCACTATTAGTATCAATGGGTTTAAATATTTTCAATTTTTTTACGATGATTACTCAAGAAAATGTGGGTGTATTGATTTAATACCAAGGATCAATCCTTTAAATCATTCAAATAGTCCAAAACTCTATTTGAGTGACAATCTAATCATGACATATTTATCCTCCACTTATATCATGGCTGAGAATACACCAATGATGAAGTCTATTATTTTTAAGGCATATGGAATTCACTATTAGCTAATTAATCATTATACACTAAAAAAAATGGTGTTAGTGAGTGGCACAATCATACCATTATTGAAATCATGCGATGGATGTTGATATATTCTAACTTAGCATACCCATATTAGGTAAAAATATTTCACACAATTGTTTATTTACTAAACTATGCACCCACTGAGATCTTAATAAAGTCACTCCAATAGAAGCATGGGTAGGGAATAAGTATTCTATCTATCATATTCATTTTTTTAGTTGCAAAGAGCATGTGCACATTCTAAAAAATAAGAGGAAAAAACTAGATAAATAACTTTTTAAATGTATATTTATTGGGTACTACTAATTTTTAAATGCTTATAGACTCATGGATTATCAGACTTAGAAGTTATATATCATCACAAATGTTTTATTTGATGAGAAGGGTTTATATGAACCACTCTCCACACAATAATATGATACATGTGTTAGTCCTCTAAAAATTTATAATTTAGATAGTGGTAGTGAGGCTGAGGACAATGATGATTGTCAACCATGTAATTTATCTTGATCACCCACTAATATTATTCAACACATGCCTAATGGTACACAACTACAATTTGAGATGAATAAATAGATGGATTACTAGACACTTCCACCTAGGACCAAGGACTCATCATGGCTCATGAAAATTTAAATGTGGCCCTTATGAGAACAATTTTTTAATCATTTAATACCTCAATAGTTCATGAATCCCAAGAGTCAAAACCTTGGACAAAGGCCATGGATGTAGAGTACAATAACTAATGAAAAATTATACATGGTAACTTGTTGATATTATAATATGAAATAATCCTTTCAATTGTAAGTGGGTATTTCAGACTAAGTAAAAGGTAGATGTAAAACTTGGCATATACAAATAAATAATTTTATAAAAGAGATATTCAAAGAAATAAGTCATTGATTATGAGGATACTTTTTCTCTCACATACAATATAAATACTATTATAATGGTCCATTTTATGGCTACTTATATTTCATGTAATTTCCATAAAGTGGGTATAAAAGTTATTTCCTGAATGGAGATCTATAATAAAAAGTCTACATGACCCAACTAGAGGGTTTTGTCACACTTAGTCAAGAACAAAAGATATGTATACTCATCAAGTCAATGTATAGTCTCAAGAAGACTCCTCAAGTGTGGTATATCAATATTAATGAGCGTATTGTTTAGCACGGATTCTAGTGGAGTCCATATGATCCAAACCTCCACCTCAAGGATTACAGGGGGAGGTTTTGATTATGATTATATATGTCAATGATCAATTTATCATTTTCATCTTAATCAAGATGATTTATGTAATAAATAACGATCTTAAGTGATCATTTGACATGTAATATCCTGGGATATTTCAATACTATCTTGGTTTGGATGTGTGGTAAAAATTATATCACATATTTATGTCTCACAATAAAGATGCCAAGAAAAATGCTCAATAAATTTTGGATGATGTATTGTAATCTTATTGTAACACCCATGGAGACAGGAATTTATTTGTACCATTTATATCCATCACCACCAATAAATTAGTGTGGACAATAATAAAAGGAGAGATAACTCTTGATATGTGTGTGTGTGTGTGTGTGTGTGTGTATATACACACACACACACATGTATATGTATATCTATATATATATATATATGTATATATATATATGTATATATATATATATGTATATATATGTATATATATATATATGTATATATATATATATATACACATACATACATATACATATACATACACATACATACATATATATATATACATATATACATATGTATATATATATATATGTATATATGTATATATATATGTATATATATGTATATGTATACATATATATATATATATGTATATATGTATATATATATATGTATATATATGTATATATGTATGTATATGTGTGTGTGTGTGTGTGTGTGTGTGCGTGCGCGCGCGCGTGTGTGTGTGTGTCTATATAGACACACACACACACCCTTATCTCTATTTAATTTTGTTACTATATTGAATATAAGTGATTATATTTTTTATATAAAAACTTGAGTGAAAATAGGTATGAATAAGTCATGAATCAAACCTAAAAATTTGATGAAAATTAGATAAGTAAAAATTGGCCAATATTAAATAATTAAATTCTAATGATGACCAAAAACATTGTATGGGCAATCTTGCTAGGCTAAGGCTTGATCCTAGTCCTAGTCACTAAGTTTTATCTTGGTTAAATGATCTTATATTTTGAGGAAAGTTTATTAACACCTTAATATGTGTTTAATGATTATAAAAATATCTCAAAATTATAAATTAAGATTAATATCCTCCACAATTTCCTCTCCTTTCTCACAAACCTTTATCAACTTCAATAGAACTTATAAGAGCATAAAAATGAGGATAGTTATGAGGGATCTACCTCAGTTAGACCCTTATTTTTAGTTTGTAAATCAACAATAATCTATTATATAAATAAATAATGTGAAATATGAATGAGTATTTCAAAATCTTGGGACTTATATAAGCCCCAAAAATGAAGAATTTTATTTCAAATGAATAAAATTCGTTATAAAAAAATGAATCTTATTATAAATAAATTGGACTTATGATATATATATATATATATATATATATATATATATATATATATATATATATATATATAAACACACACATATACTATCAATATTATATCCAATTGATTAAATTTTAATAGTTAATTAAAATTAATAAAAATATAATATTAATTAATAGTTAAAACACCATAAATGGATAAAAGGTAGTCTCAATTAGGGAAGGACTTTGATGGACTTTGATGTGAAGTAAAACTCTACATGGGTGGCTCCCCATGTTGGGTTTTTTAACATCATTTTTTTGGGTTACTTATGAGAAAATATAGGTGCCTTTGTTTTTATTACATAACTAGAGATTATGAAGGTTATTTAATTAGAGATAATTATATATAGCTATACAATGAAACAAATAATGAGGTTGAATCTGAAGACTTGGTTATTGGGATCCAAATGGAAGCTCAATGTGGTATTGACAACCTTGTGATAAAATGATATTTTATGATATTTTAAAATTATATATGGAATTATGGTTATGGTAATTATAGGATATAAATTATACTACATAATATTTTAGCTCCTCTGGGTGAATGGAATGCATGGAAAACCCAACACTATTTTATAGAATCCATCAAGATGGTGGATTTAATAACAAACAAAGGCATTGATAAAAAATATATTATAAATATGGAAAATACCCTAATTTGTTTTATCAAAACTCTCATACTGACTAAGGTTTAGGGACATGAGATGGGAAAAAATATTTTTTACTAGCTAGGAGCTTTTTTTTAATGTGAACTATGTAAAAAAATCATCTTGATTCAAAATTTGTCATGAAGTTAAAAGCATCATTGATGCATTATTATGTTTAAAAGGGTGTTTTTATAATATATAACATCCATATTTTAACTAAAATTATAATCATAACATGTCTTGGAAATTATAATTTAGAAAAAATGTTTTAGAGATATTCTAAGTCCATCTTAATGTTGCACAATTATAAATTCTTATTTTGAAGGATTTATTAAAATCAAGTTGACTTGAAGATATTTTTAAAAATAAAAATAAACACATTTTGTGACATTCTAATCTAAATTAAAATATTAGTGTTATAATTATTTCATGACATATAATTAACAAAATAAAAACTATAAAATGAAAGGTGCTTTAGAGGTCTCATTTAGTATTAATTTGTAGTGAAAGTGTGTGTGATTAATTTGTATATATAATATGTGTATAAAAAATATTAGAAGTCACAAAGTAATGATTGATCTAAATTTAAAAAATAAATGGAGAAGAATATGAATGTTTTATTAAAAAAATGACACTCACAGTGCGTAAAGCATCACATGGAAACACATCTAACATATTGTATAGAGCTTTGAGAAACAACATATCTTGTTGGTATAAAAAGAAAACTCAAGTATTTAATGATGTGAATGTGATGAATTAAGAGGTAAAATTATGTAAATATCCATTCCAGAAATGATAAACCATAGCCAAAATTTATTTCAACTTTTACCAAAAGGTCCTCAAAAAACCTTTAAACTCCAATTAGAAACAGATAGAAGAAACCATATCAATCTTTGATTTTTCATCTCCCTCATTTTTTTAGTGAATGGAAAATAATATACATGGTAAAAATTGATATTATATACCATAATGAATGAAATGATCAAGAATAAATAGTCTTATGTTTCATCCAAAGAATAGGGACACATGTACACCAGAGACTATAAAAGATACTTAGACCCAATTTCCATATTTATTTACTCCCAAATAGAATTTTATGGAGGAATAAAACCTATATTTTGATAAAAACACATTTAATTAGATGAATATATATTAATATGAACTATGTGGGATAATTTTATATCTTCATAATGGTTTATTCCACTATATATCATGGTAAAGGCACTTATTTATAGTAAAACAAGGAATAAGAACATTGTTTCGACATTTAGTACAATATAAGTTTCCATTAATATCCAATCAAAAAAATTCAATTCCCACCTAAGTGAATTGGAAAATAATGTCCAAATTTAATGGAAAATTTGAGAATAATGAAATTTTTCTTATTCTTATTTATGAAGCCTCAAAATTCAACAACATATAAGATATAATAATATTAAAAATAAAAATGGGATGGTACCTTCATGGGAGGTGGATCCTTCATGATGATGGATATCATGGAAATCAGTTAAGTAGAAAACTATAAGAATGAATGGGTTATCTCTTCTCTTTTTTCAAAAAAAATATTCAATGTTTATACATATGTGAAATTTTATTTAATATGGTTGAAAAAAATCATGCATGTACTATTTTTAACTTATTATGGCTTTTAAAAATTATGGTCACATGAGAATATTTACATCAATAGTTAACCCATACTATGCATATATTCCTTTATTCATATAATCTATTTTTGAAAATTTGGATATGAATAGATTTTATATTATTTTTGATGAAAGGTTATACATCTATAAGATCATAAAACTTAAAATAAGATCAACATTCAAGTAAATGACTTTGTCATGCTCAGTGGAAGTTTTTATGAGAAACATGCATTAAAATAGACATAAGTAAAATATAGGAACATTTCCATGCCTAATATTTAAGAAAAAAAAATCATAACAAAAACACAAATTTTAAACTTATTATTATTTTTAATTGTGTAAGCACTTCACCCTGCACTACGTTTTCTTAAAATATAATAAATTTTCCATAAAAAATACTAGGATGCCGAGTAGACACAACTCATATGATAGAGTCCTAGGGTCAGCTAATGTATAAACCACATACATACACATACTATTATTTTATAAATTTAAATGAGGTCCTATAAAATTTAAGTTTCACACAACCCTTAGAAATGACTTAGGTTTTTAAATGTTTAATTCCACTAATGTCATAAAATTCATCTATGGGTATTTTAAGTGACACACTAATTTATGCTATAAAGTGCACACATCATCTAAGTTGAGGGTTATTTAGTAAGGGATCGCTTAAATTTATATGGGTAACCTGAAAAAAAAAAAAAAAAAAAAAAAAAAACCTCAATTTTTAATGTAAAAGTTGCACACAAAATAACTTAAGCTAACAATTTTTTAGGATAAAATTATTAAACAATTATATAAAAAAAATTAATTAAAGTTGAAATTGGCTTTCTCTCCAAAATGGATAATTCTTAATCAACCATTGGATATCAAATAATATATAATATTGAATTAAAAGGGCTATACATTTTCCATAATCATCCTTATAGAGAAATATAAAATCCTTCCTAATTCTCTAGGTTTTGGTTTTTTGAAACAGATAAAAGAAACCATATCAATCTTTGATTTTTCATCCCCCTCATTTTTTTTAGTGAAGGGAAGCTAATATACATGGTAAAAATTGATATTATATACCATAATGGATGAAATGATCAAGAATCAATAGTCTTATATTTCATCCAAAGAATAGGGCCACATGTACACTAGAGACTATAAAAGATACTTAGACCCAATTTATATATTTATTTACTCCCAAATAGAATTTTATGGAGGAAGACAACTTATATTTTGATAAAAGACATGTAATTAGATGAATATATATTAATATGAACTATGTGGGATAAATTTATATCTTCATAATGGTGTATTCCACTATATATCATGGTAAAGGCACTTATTTATAGTAGAATAAGGAAGGAGAACATTGTTTTGACATTTAATACAATCCAAGTTTTCATTAATATACAAGATAAAAATTCAATTCCCACCTAAGTGAATTGGAAAATAATGTCCAAATTTAATGGAAAATTTGAGAACAATGAAATTTTTTTTATTCTTATTTATGAAGCCTCAATATTCAAAAACATACAAGATATAATAATATTAAAAATACAAATGGGATGGTACCTTCATGGGAGGTGGATCTTTCATGATGATGGATATCATGGAAATCGGTCAAGTAGAAAACTATAAGAATGAATGGGTTATCTCTTCTCTTTTTTCAAAAAAAATATTAAATGTTTATACATATGTGAAATTTTATTTGATATGGTTAAAAAAAGTCATGCATGTACTATTGTTAACTTATTATGGCTTTTCAAAATTTTGGTCACAAGAGGATATTTGAATCGATAGTTAACCCATCTTATGCATCTATTCCTTTATTCATATAATCTATTTTTGAAAATTTGGATATGAAAATATTATATATTATTATTGATGAAAGGTTATACATCCATAAGATCATAAAACTTAAAATAAGATCAACATTCAAGTAAATGACTTTGTCATGCTCAGTGGAAGTTTCTATGAGAAACATGCATTAAATTAGACACAAGTAAAATATAGGAACATTTCCATGCCTAATATTTAAGAATAAAAAAATCACATCAAAAACAAAAATTTTAAACTTATTATTATTTTTAATTATGTAAGCACTTCACCCTGCACTACGTTTTCTTAAAATATAATAAATTTTCCATAACAAATAATAGGATGCAAAGTAGACACAACTCATATGATAGAGTCCCAGGGTTGCCTAATGTATAAACCACATACATACACATACTATTATTTTATAAATTTAAATGAGGTCCTATAAAATTTAAGTTTCACACAACCCTTAGAAATGACTTAGGTTTTTAAATGTTTAATTCCACTAATGTCATAAAATTCATCTATGGGTATTTTAAGTGACACACTAATTTATACTATAAAGTGCACACATCATCCAAGTCGAGGGTTATTTAGTAAGGGATCACTTAAATTTATATGGCTAACCTAAATAAAAGTTTTGTTTTTTTTTTTAAAACTGAATTTTCAATGTAAAAGGTGCACACATAAAATAACTTAATCTAACAATTTTTTAGGATAAAATTATTAAACAATTATATAAAAAAAATTAATTGAAGTTGAAATTGGCTTTCTCTCCAAAATGGATAATTCTTAATCAATCATTGGATATCAAATAATATATAATATTGAATTAAAAGAGATATAAATGTTCCATAATCATCCTTATAGAACAATATAAAATCCTTACTAATTCTCTAGGTTTTGGTTTTTTGAAACAGATAAAGAAACCATATCAATCTTTGATTTTTCATCTCCCTCATTTTTTTTAGTGAATGGAAGCTAATATACATGGTAAAAATTTATATTATAAACCATAATGGATGAAATTATCAAGAATCAATAGTCTTATATTTCATCTAAAGAATAGCGCCGCATGTACACTAGAGACTATAAAAGATACTTAGACCCAATTTCTATATCTATTTACTACCAAATATAATTTTATGAAGGAAGACAACTTATATTTTGATAAAAGATGTGTAATTAGATGAATATATATTAATATGAACTATGTGGGATAATTTTATATCTTCATAATGGCTTATTTCACTATATATCATGGTAAAGGCACTTATTTATAGTAAAACAAGGAAGGAGAACATTGTTTTGACATTTAATACAATCTAAGTTTTCAATAATATCCAAGATAAAAATTCAATTCCCACCTATTTAAATTGTTAAATAGTGTCCAAATTTAATGGAAATTTTTTGAACAATGAAAATTTTCTTATTCTTAGTTATGAAGCCTCAAAATTCAACAACATACAAGATATAATAATATTAAAAATACAAATGGGATGGTACCTTCATGGGAGGTAGATCTTTCATGATGATGGATATCATGGAAATTGGTTAAGTAGAAAACTATAAGAATGAATGGGTTATCTCTTCTCTTTTTCAAAAAAATTATTAAATGTTTATACATATGTGAAATTTCATTTGATATGGTTAAAAAAAGTCATGCATGTACTATTGTTAACTTATTGTGGCTTTTCAAAATTATGGTCACATGAGGATATTTACATTGATAGTTAACCCATCCTATGTATCTATTCTTTTATTCATATAATCTATTTTTGAAAATTTGGATATGAATAGATTATATATTATTTTTTATGAAAGGTTATACATCCATAAGATCATAAAACTTAAAATAAGATCAACATTCAAGTAAATTTTTTGGTCATGCTCAGTGGAAAGTTTTTATGAGAAACATACATTAAAATAGATACAAGTAAAATATAGGAACATTTCCATGCCTAATATTTAAGAATTAAAAAATCACAATAAAAACAAAATTTTTAAACTTATTATTATTAATTATGTAAGCACTTCACCCTACACTACATTTTCTTAAAATATAATAAATTTTCCATAACAAATACTAGGATGCAAAGTAGACACAACTCAATATGATAGAGTCCCAGGGTCACCTAATGTATAAACCACATACATACACATACTATTATTTTATAAATTTAAATGAAGTCCTATAAAATTTAAGTTTCAAAAAACCCTTAGAAATGACTTAGGTTTTTAAATGTCTAATTCCACTAATGTCATAAAATTCATCTATGGGTATTTTAAGTGACACACTAATTTATACTATAAAGTGTGCACATCATCTAAATTGAGGGTAGAAAGAGATCACTTAAATTTATATGGGTAACCTAAATAAAAGGTTTTTTTTTTAAAATACTCAATTTTCAATGTAAAAGGTGCACACATAAAATAACTTAAGCTAACAAATTTTTAGGATAAAATTATTAAACAATTATATAAAAAAATTAACTGAAGTTGAAATTGGCTTTCTCTCCAAAATGAATAATTCTTAATCAACCATTGGATATAAAATAATATGTAATATTTAATTAAAAGAGGTATAAATTTTCCATAATAATCCCTATAGAGAAATATAAAATCCTTACTAATTCTCTAGGTTTTGGTTTTTTATCTTGTTTTAGAGGAATATGGAGTGAGGATGAGAGGAGATCTTTAATTTATTTGATTCTCACCTCAAATATCAAATAATGGACACTGTAAATTTTATATTCTTATAATTTATATTTAATTTATTTATTTATTTCTCATATTATTGTTATTTTTTTAAATATATTTGTATATATTCTTTTTTGTTTCATGTTACAAGTTTAAGGAAACATCCCATGCCTTTTTGTATTTTATGTGTGTAACCTATTTGTGATTTTTTATTAGGGTTGTTTATACACACACAAACCAAGTTTTATTTTAAAACAAAAATAGATTTAGATGCATAAAATACACACATACACATACACATACACATACACATACACATACACATACACATACACATACACATACACATGCACATGCACATGCACATGCACATGCACATGCACATGCACATGCACATGCACATACACATACACATACACATACACATACACATACACATACACATGCACATGCACATGCACATGCACATGCACATGCACATCCACATACACATACACACATACATACACACACATACACATACACATACACATACACATACACATAAAGATACACATACACATACACATACACAGACACAGACACATACACATACACATACACATACACATACACATGCACATGCACATGCACATGCACATGCACATACACATGCACATGCACATACACATACACATACACATACACATACACATACACATACACATACACATACACATACACATACACATACACATACACGTACACATACACGTACACCTACACGTACACCTACATGTACACATACACGTACACATACACGTACACATACACATACACACACACACACACATACACACACACACATACACACACACATACACACACAGATACACACACACATACACACACACATACACACACACATACACACACACATACACATACACATACACATAAATATACACATACACATACACATACACGTACACGTACACGTACACGTACACGTACACGTACACGTACACATATACGTACACATACACATACAGATACACATAGACATACACACACACACACACACACACACACACACACACACACACACACACACACACACACACACACACACACACATTCAAATACATAATACACACATGAACACACATGTGTGTAAAAATAAAGTATGGATTTTAATGTAAATGTAAATATATATTAAATTAATATTAATAAAAATACACTAGATGCCTAAGGGGTAACACATCCAAATAAATTTTTTTTAATGGGGGTCAAACACCTATCCCCACTTGGCCTCTCATTAGTTGGTAAGACTTTATAAATCATGTTGTCATGGATAGTGAAGGGATTCCCCTAGCAACCCTCTACTCCTTTACATAGTTTAGGGATAAGAATATTTTTTTCTCCATTTCAAAGGTCATGGGGATGGTTCTTGCATCACATTTTTTTCATAATCATTGACTATCTCATTTGACCAACAAAAACATTATTTATTTATTTATTATATTTTATTTCAATTTTAAATATATTTAATTATTTTGAGTTTATTTTTATATTAAAAAATCAAATACATTTGTAATGATGTGTGTGTGTGTGTGTGTGCGCGCGCGTGCACACACCTGAACACACACATGATTTATTAATATAATCATTTTTTAAATAATAACTTAAATAATAAATATTTATATGTGCCATTACTTTAAGTTGTTATATAATAACACACACCTAAACATACACATGATTTATTTATATAATCATTTCTTAAATAACAACTTAAATAATAAATATTTATATGTGCCATTATTTTAAGTTGTTATATAATAAAAATATATTTTATAAATACCACTCCAAATAGTAATCAAGTCAATTAACATTTTCAAATACATTATAAATATATTTTAATATATAAATATTTACATTATTTTATGCATACATACATACATAAGAGCATTATAAATAAAATATAGTGTATAATTTATTTCATTTTATTCTTCACAAATCCAATTGATAATCAAGTCAATGAACATTTAAAAATAATACTTTCCCAAAATCTTAACATAAGAACATGATAGTGTGAAGAGAGGGTAAAGTGCCACAAACAAAACTCCTTGAAAAAATGAATGTTTAATATGTTACAAGAGGCCTAAACATGCCATAAACAAATATTTTACTTAAGACCACTTATTGCACATGGTTCTAATAAGTTCAAGTGTGCTCCAACTCTAAACATCCTTGTAACACAAAAAAACTTCAAGAAATCAAAAATGGTTAAGGAAAAGGAGATGGGTGCTCACCACAAAACCAATATGGTTTCATCATGTAGATGACACTATCCAACATCCAAAGACAAATGAACATATAATATTTAATTTTTAAAAGAATCCTTAGGTGAATAAAACCCATTTTTTAGTGTATCCAAATCTAAAAATGTTAGAAAAACACATGACACATACACAAGATGCTAACCACATAATTATAACATAAAAGAATGGGTTTAGTGGTGTATAAAGAGAGATTGGATCCAAAATTTTAAAGTGACAAGGAGTAAATGGGCAAAAATAATAATGAGTAATTATCCAATAAAGATTCCACTTACATCACTTATACACACAAAAACATGCCCATTTATTCCACACTTATTCTCAACACCACCACACCAAACCATATAAACCATGACCACACATACACCATAATTTACATACAAAAATCATTTTTCAAACTTCATGAAACCAAGTGGATGGAGTGGCTACATGATTTCCCATACAAGCCCCATTCTCTACCCAAAATAATCTTGTCATAAAATCCCAAGAATAGGTTGACCACCTTATTCAACTCCCATTCATGTACCTACTTTTTAAATTATCAAAAAAATATTTCTATCACAAAAATTAAGTCAAAAAATATAATAAAACATTTGATTATTTCATCCCAATGAAATAAAATTAGATACAAAGGAAAACACAAAGGCTAATAATCTTTCCCATAAATCCTAAGATAAAATAAAAATGTTAAGCAAGGTGTATAAACCATAAAAAACAATTCACACACATTGGATACTTATTAAAACACATCCATACACCAAAATAAAAATGATTTAAAGAGAGTATGACATACCTCAAGATCTTTAAATTTTTTAACTTGAGCCAAACTTTTAGCTATCTCCTTCCAAGCTCTACCACAATCATAAAAATCCAAGAACCAACCCCAAACATAGCTATAAATCCTTGCATGTTTAGTAAAAACTATAGGATTGTCCATAATCACTCTCTACTTGACACATGGAACCTCATCCATTTCCAAGACCTATAATTGTATTTAAAAAATGTAGTCAATGTATTTAAAATTGCATATTTTAAAGAACTCTTACATCCCTATTCTCAATATCCTCACATCTCATTTTCAAAGCACTTTAAAATCCATTTTGAATCTGATTTTGGAGGATATATTATATCAATAAAGGATTCTAACCCTTGGGAAAGCTCACCCACTTTAACCCATATGATATTAGGACCCATAAAATATATAACAACGTTTCCTCTTGTCACAATCACCCTCTAAAGGTGGACTCAAATCCAAAATACAAGTTCCAATTCATAAAAATTATTTTGTCATTTAAATCACCACACATACACCTTTGACTCTTACAATAGTTTTATGACCATTAAATATCAAAGGGAAAATAATGGGCTAGGATTATGAAAGGTGATGTATAAATGTTATAAGAACACCACATCACAATACACTTAGGACACATTCAATATATACATGTCACTTTTTACTAAATAACAAATATAAAATAAAATCATAATTAAAGTGATATAATCAAACAAATCACAAAACATGACTTAGACACATTCACATGGTGTAATGCCACATTTACAAGGATTAAAATAAGGTGTCTTATAAGACACATAAACATGGAATTCATTTCCCCTAAGATTTATTTGTTCATTTGTTCCACCTTTCTTGGCCACTTGTAACCTTCACATTCATGCAAAATAGTAAATACTTACAATATATAAATCTATACGCATTACTACACAATTTTAAGGAATGTGTTAGTAAGATATTTAATCCATACTTGTATCATGAACATAGTAATTTAAATGATAATTTTAATATTATATGGAATTTAATCATGTATAACATTATAACTCAATAGGAAAGATCATATAAACCTATATCATTCTACACTAATCTCAAATTTAACAATCAAAATATTAAATATGAATCAAAATAAATTATATAATCAAAATTCATAATACATATATAATCTATTTTAAAATTAAACAACATGATAATTGAGAAAAATAATGTTAATGAAATACAACCCAAGCACAATGTGCAACAAAAAAAAGATACATAGCCATCTCATCAATTATATGAGAGAAAAAAGGAGAAATTTATTACAATAAAATTAGTTCTTATAGGCATTATGTGAATAAAAATCCACATCCAATATGAAAATTTTTAGTGAAAAGCTATGAACCATCGAGTTCAGTAAATTCATAAATGAAAGTGAAATTGATCATGTATGTGAAAAATGTACAAAGGAAGGAAAATGATTATTTGACAGGGGAATAAAGGAATAGATTCCAATCTCAACAAAATATATATCTAATTGAAAACAAATAAATACACGAATGGTAACCCAAAATTCCATCACATTTAATGCACCTTACCATGAAAGTGAAAGGTTTATAGTAAATTATAAATGGTAAATAAAAAATCTAGTTAAAAAGGGATTTAACAACTACTATCCTTTTGAAAAGATAAAATATTTTATTTTACCAATTCTTGAAATGATTATGAAAATTTAATAATGGTAATATATTATTCACAAATAAATTTTATTGAAAGTAACTAGCTATTTCAAAACTAAAATTGAATTAAATTCATATATCAATAAGAAAGGCTCATGACACATAAGGGTAATAAGATAATAATTCCTTAGGTTCATCCCCAAATATTCAAAGACAACTAATTTTTTCCATATATTGTTTTGAAAAAAGGTTGTTAATAATTATATGATTACATTTAAAATATATTCGGTTTTATGACAAATGATGATGCCACCCTCGTTGATGTATTTTACATAGATGAAATTGTATCCTTTTGTAGGTCAAGATTTCATAAGGCCACTATAATGATAGATATTTTACCATGTGTGGATTTGATAATTGTATATTAAAATATGGTATTATCAACACCTTGAATGGGAACAAAATAGAAATAATTATCATGATTACCATAAAAAAAGTACCATCTAGAAGAATCATAAAAGGATTATCTAAAGGAATTTTAAAAAATGTGGAAACCCCATACTATCCCCAATTTCCTATAATAATGAGTGGATGAAATTAATAAATGGGTTATTAATGAAAATGTGAATCAATACACCCATAGGAATTTCAAACTAGGAATGAGGATTAACATGGTTCTCATGAATTAAATATTTTTTTTCTCCCAATATAAAACATGTGAAGTCAATTTGGATTCCATTTCTCTCTATCGTGTTGGAGGATGTCTAAAAATAAATAATAGGGTTGTGATTCAAGAAAACCTAATAAATCATATAAAGGTGGCCCAGGGTAAAAATAATTTATACATAAATTCATACTTAATAGATTCTTGGTGCATGAGCGATTCATTTTAAGAAATAAAATTCCAAACATGGAATCATTCTTCAGGTGAATCCATTCAAAATTTATTCTTGAAATTAAGAACACAAAATTATCCTAGGAATTATACCACCATTTGTAATAATTTATATTTAGTGGTGTATGATAGGGCTTATGAACCACCCATGTAATTAATATAACATAAAATAAATCTTAATAAATGTTTTAGCATAATGTTTATTTTTAGATGCTATTATCATTCAAATTGATGGTATTATGGGATCTCCTTTACAATCACCCTTCTATATGCTTGACATGATTATTATAGTTGAAGTATGCTATCAATGTTTCATAATATTTTCTTCATGTTCAAAGAACTAAAATATAAACCATGAATTTATCCTCCAATTTAAATAGTATCCAATCACTTGGATAACTTCTCTACAATTTTTATTAGAGGGTAGTAAATTCAAATATATGGTTGCATTATACACAAAAATAGGGCCTAGAACCCTCATACTGGAATCAAGCTAACACCAAGGGTCATATTTAATTATTGTATTATAAATAATATGAAATAAACGAGGATACATATTATATAAACCCTAATATATATGAGGACATGTTTGAATAATTTAATTCCTTTCCACCCAAGGAAAAATTGAGAGATGAAGAAAGAGGAGACCTTGAAGTTCTCTATAAAATCATAGATCATGTGGCCCATATATTTGGAGAATAAACACGTAATTTATCTGATAATCCTATATTTCAATCTTATTCATGCTCAGTTATAAATTTAAATGTCATCCCCTCTAAACTCCCTTGAATTTTAATGATTTATCTCTTGTAAATGATAGTGTTGGTGATGGGTCAATAGTATAGGAAATAGATAATTTGTCTATTGATTCAATTATTTTTAGTGTCCCTATTTTTTTAAATACTCCTATATTCATGACACCACATATTTATTTTTCAATAAATTATATGTTCAATGCATTGAATATATGTTAGCAAATCCATAATTTATACCATGAAAATGCATATGTAGAGGAAATGTCACATGTAATAAAGGAATGTGTTACTGATTTGGTTAATATTTTTTATAAGTTGTTTCAAAATAGGATTAGTTATTGATGAATTTTCACTTCATCCTATAAATATTTCATATTAATTAGGTTTATTTTATTTATTTTTTATGGTGGATGTTTAAGTATTAAAATATTTGAAACATATTTATATAAAACCTATGTTTAAACTGAAATCCTTGAGTTTTGAATATATTTTCTCTACTATTCATGGTTGTAAATTTATGTAATTTATTATTACAAATATAGAATTGCATATGGGTATTTATATATTTATCTATCCATAAAGTACATATTTTTAAATTATTATGTTAGTGGATGTGAATGTGCCATGTTATTTAATTTATAACATTTAAAATATTGAAAGATGCAAGTGTTGATGATTTCCCTTCTAAAATAAAACAATCTCTAAATTTAAGTCCATTCGTAAGATTTTTAAAAATGTGAATTTACTATTATCATTTATATAATAATGAAATTAGTTAAAATAAGGTAGTTATTTTTAATATTCTTACCCTTAGATTTTCACATTGGATTATTGAAAAATTTATGTTCATCTATCTAACTTAATTTTGATGACATCAAGATAAATATGATTTAAATATCTAAATATTTATAAAATCTTATCCCTTTTAATTTTATTAATGAAAATAAATTGTTTTTTGTTTTATTTTTTTAACATGCAAATAAACATACCATCCAAATAATTTGAAATCATTTTGAGTTTCCTACTTTCATAGTTATTTTTCTAGGATCACATGATTACTAAAAATAATGAAAACTATAATCCCCAAATTTATATAAAACCCATAATAGTTATTAGTTATTACCACCCCTAATAATATCAACCAAGGGCATTCCATTATGTGGGTTCCTAATTAAAGTGTGCTAAATAATAATAATAATAATAATAATAGGGAGATCTTAACCATCATATTTATGTGTGTCAAAACTCACATCAATATAAAACTAGTGGTAGGAGGACTACACCTTTGAGTATATTCTGATATTCACTAAGTATAAATATTATTATATAAAACACTTAGTGAAACCATTAGAATATCATAATAATCCTAGATTAATTAAATGGGAAACAATACATAAAAATAGTACAAGTTATCTCAACATTGATGGTCCATTTGAATCCAACACCACTATTAATGGATAATTTTTGGTTGATATGTTTTTAATTTAAAATTTTAGGACCTAATCATGACCTTCTTAGGCATATGAATAAATATCTTCATAAATTTAAGGTGGATTGGAATTGAATTATTAAATAAAACACTTAATATTTTAAAATAAATTTAATGCTTCTGACTGTAGAACATAAAGATTTTATAGACTTCTCTAATTTACATTGGGAGAATTATTTTATGATTCGTTATTCCAATTAAATATAAGGTATATTACCTCTTTAAATAAATTAAAATATGTTTTAATGTCTTAATATTATCAAATTATAGACCAAAGTGTGTTTTACCAACAATTTTATAGCACAAGGTGATATATGAATGAACTAATAAGAGATTTAAACTATCATTTCAAAATTATGTATGGATTGATCATTACACCTTACCAACCTTCACGTAACCTAGTTTTGGATAGTATTGAAATTACTTTTCCCTATTTACTATTATATGTTTATGAAGAGTGGATAATATAACTTCCATACCCATGTCATACATAGAAATAATTATGAAAAAATGTCACCCTGATCCTCAAGGTATAACCCTTTTCATGTGCCCCAAATAAATATACCTAATGACCTAAAATGTAACCAAATACAATTAAATATCCAATTAATCAGAAGATTCATATATTGATAAGGACATATAAGATCAAATATTATTTGATCAAACACACAAATTCTATTGAAGATTGAAATCAATATGAGGGTAAAAATTGAGCACTCTACATTCAAAAATAGACTTGCATTACATTAGAAATGGCTTGATGAAGAGATACATATATAGGTGGAATATAGGTGAATCCCAACCATCCCATGAATGTTGGACTAACTTCACCAAAATGGGTGGAATGAAGGAATCAAACCAACATACTCATACACATTAGATAAACTTCCCTAATGTACACAAAAGACACATAACTAGGCAAGATAAATAAAAGTGTAGGAAAACCCTACACACAAACACCCCCCTTAAATTTATCTTAGTTGGGTATAATAAATGGGTCCCAACAACAAGGTTTGATGAGATACCCAATTATAAATCAAAAGAGAGAAAATAAGAAGAGAGAGAGAGAGATAAAAGACCCCCAAAGATGACGTTGAAATAGTCTGCACTCTAAGTATAACTCATAAAATAACTAATACCAATAATGAGATCATATTACTAAAGACTAAATAAGTTCCATCCACATCAAAAAATGTTTATTCCCTTTTCTAAATTAAAACATGATGTGTGTACTCAAATTTTACCCATTCCATAATAGAAGATGAAGGTAGAAATATGAAAAACTCTAAATAATGTCCAAATATGATGTGTGAACCTAACTTACGTTGAAAATTGATCAAACCCTAACCCTAGATGCTAATAGGATTTGTTTCATTTTTTTTCCAATTTTCATTGGTTGTTTTAATATTTTCAAATTTTATATATTCTATTTTAGAATCCCTATTTCACTTTGTTAAGTATATGCCATCTAAACATGTTATATCTCTTCTATTAAGAAGAAGTTGTAGTCTAGGTGGCAATCCTATTAAGCATATTCAAATTCCTTCTATTTAAGCTTATACCATGGATAATGGACTAGTTATAACTCCTATCATTAATCCTTCACACCCTGATTATATGGATTTAAATGATAATGTATCCTAATATGAGTAATATAATAAATACCAAGATGATACACATGGTGGAAATTGGGACACTCTCCTTCCACATAACAATGAAAACTTAATTGCCAATAAAGATTAGATTCTACAAAGCTTCATAGATGGACTTTGAGAAAAAGCCGTTGATCATGCACATATTTTACAAGCCATAATGGAAATAAATAATAAATCAAATAATGGTCAATCTTATACTCCCTTAGATAATATAATTATTACACCTTCATTGGGGCCAACTTAGCTAGCACAAAAACCAATTGTAACTCAACAACATTTAGTGACAACTACACCTATTATGGACAAACCCTTATGTATGAGGTTCATACTCTACATGATAAGGTGTTACATATTGATAATAGAGCCATTAGGAGATCACATGCCTTGTATTATCATGTTATTTTAACTCCTTTTACATATATATTTATTTCACCTAAGATTACATTGTATGATGGTAAAGGTGACCTAGAACACCATCTTTGAGCTTTTCATGCAACATGTTAGGACTATGTGCCCAATGATTGTATCCTCTCTAAGTTGTTTCCATGAAGTATAAAAGATTATAACTTATAATGGTTTTATGATATACCAAATTAGTTTATTACCACATTCAATCCATTAGAAGATATGTTTCTATCACACTTATTAAAAAACATTAGTGATAAGATCTCATATGCTCAAGTTGCACAATTGAAACAAAAATCAAATGAGCATATTGTAGAATACATCTTGTGATATAAGATGATATTAGCTAAGTTGAATGTCCCCATGGTAGATAAATAACTTCAAGACATCTTCAAACATAGTCTTCTATGAGAATTACATGAAGCTATTTTGTTTAAGTTTCCAAAATTCATAGATTTATGCCACATAGTGAAATAAAGAGAAGTCAAGCTCCTCTCAATGGGAAAATTAAACTATACAAGTGGATCATAATCAACTACTAATATTTATATTAATCTTCCATATAAGTTAAAGGCTAATAAAAATAAGAATTATCCAAAGGCCACAGTTAACACAACTTCAAATCCATTTCCTCACTTGGATTCATCAACGCTTCCACACAGAGTTATCACCAACCTTCCCAAATCTATAGCACATGTTTTACAATATCTCTTAGACTGTAATTTCATATTTATTCTTCCCATAAAGAGGTTGATATTTTATTCAATCATAAATGTATCATGTCTATAAATCAATCCTAACTCAGAGAAGTTAGATCATACAATACACTTATAATTAGGGACACATTTGGTAAGTGGGAACATGACCAATATGGGGATCTGCTAGACCCAATTAGGGGATATATTAACACAATAAATTATGATAGGTAGGGTTATAAAGCCTCCAATCAATCACAATCACATAATAACCCCATGGGAATCCTATGTTTTGATATCTCACTAAACTAATAACAAGTAAAGTAAATATAATCTAGTGTTCATCAAATCATGTGGCATAAAGTGGGGGTTAGAAAAAAAAATTTAAAATCCATAATAGACATATAATCATGTAAATATATAAAAAATCCTAATTTATGTAAGATAATTAAAAATGTATATCTATCTACTCTTATAAAGGAGGAACAAAGTTAGGAATACTTACATTTGAAGATGAACCCGCTGAGCCTCAATCTCTTCGTTGGCCAAGGTGCTTTGTAAGAGGTTGTTGTGGTATGTAAGGATGATAAAGACAAATCAGATCATGGCTAAAAAACTTATCCATGCATCCAAAATATTTCTCCATAAGACAAGATCCATATCTCCAAAGAAAGTATGGAACCCTAAGCTTGCTCCTCAAGTAGAATGGTGGATAAGTAGATGTGAAATAGCTCTTGTATTTTCTTCTCTTCTATAAATAATAGAAAAATAAGGTTTTATATATAGGTAGACTTAACCCTAAACCCTTTCAAAAATACTAGCCAATAGGGTTGACCCAGTCAACTTAGCATAATTTTAGATAATTATTCGCTAGGTCATGAGCTAGGTTGACTAAAGGCCAAACTAGTTCCTAAGTAAAAATTACTGAAAGCTATATAGGGTCAACCTAGTCAACTTTGTATAACCAACTGACAAAACGGGATTAAGGTGAATAATAGGAGTATAAAATTAAGAAAATGACTAGAAAGGGTACAATAGAGAATAACAATCTTAAGGCTAATTTTTTTAGGAGACAAGTGTGTAAATACAAAGTGGCAAAAGGGACAACAATCCTATGAAGTCCTAATGGTCTACCCACCCCTTTCTTGGTGAACCCCTTAAGGCATGTAGTCAGAGATTTTAAGACTCAATGGGTTCTTAAAAGATACAAAGTATCACTAAGTGATAAAGTTTTGAAAATATTGTGTGTATACATATGCCCCACTTGAATCTCATCGCGTGTCATGTGAGTAGAACATGAGATGGTGCTTCAAGAATAAAACATAGTAACACATAACAATGAAGCTAAGTGTAGTAAGTATTAAATAATATAAATAAAATGATAGAATTGAAAAATAAATACCTTTACTTACCTTAGTGCTATAGATAAATAAGTAGACTACAAGAAAGTAGAGGTGTCCAATGCAAAGAACATTAGGCAAACCTGTAGAAGTTAGTGCCAATAGAAAAAGACAAAAAATGAAATAGTTGGCAGATAGGCATGTAGTAGTAGAAACTATTCTCTACATTGTCATGATTATAGAACATTTTATGGATTGAAAAATGGAGTAGTAGAAACAAAGATAGATGCAAAATAAGGAATCTAATGGAAAATATTTGAAAGATTTAGATTGTTGAAAAGTAAGTTTAAATAAGGTCAAAGGGAAGTAATTTGGTATTTTTGACTTTTGAAGAAGAGAAAAAGAGTTTAGAGAGACCAAGAGATCTAAGATGATAAGGAGATGATAGGATGGATGAGAGGGACCCACAAAAACAAGAGTGGGTGCACTACAGGTAGGAAAATAAGAATCTCAAGCTAGTTTTTGAATATTTTAATGATTTTAATTGTATTTTAGAAATTTGTAATTTAAATAATTTATAGACATCAGATTGAACCCAAAATAGATGCAAAGGGTAGGAAAAATAATTTAGGGAAATGTGTTTGAAGGGTTTGGTGAAATAGCTACTAGAAGGTATTTATTTTGTAAAATGTAAGGGGTCAGTAGGTAAAATAATTAGGTTGACCTAGTCAACCTAATAGGATAAAAAATTGCAAAATCCACACTATCGACCTTGTAGGTATATGCCAACATAGTGTGTTTTTTAGACTATTGACCTAATATATTTTTATCAACCTAGTAAAAAAATTCACTATGATAACTCAACACTAAGAGGGGAAAGATTGAGAGGTTGACTTAGTTTGTGAATTTAACTGGGTCAAAATAGGTAAATTTTGGTCAAACTAGTGTTTAACCAAGGGACCAAAATAGTATAGAAATGCATGCAAAAGGCCAAAAGAGTGACAAAATGGTCCATAATGACTGAATAAGGGATAGAAGGGCCAATTAGGCAAAAAATAGGTTCAATTTATCTAAAATTAATAAATTAAAGAAATTAGTATTGTTTTTTATTAAAATTTAAAAAATAATGTATTTTGACTATACATGACATGTAGGATCTAATACATATTTTGTTGTTTTATGATTGTAGGGATGGCCTAGATTTTGGTGGTTAGTGGATGCATCATGGATCCTAGACTTATTGGAGTGCTTATATATAGAGGATAGATCTAGATTTATCTCATTAGGCCTAGGTGGCATAGTAGACATGTGTAGGATACCATGTAGTTTAGATTTGTTAGTCATGTTCTTGAGAGCTTATGAATGATTGACTAACACCTTCAAGTGGGATGTGGATGGGGATATCATAGAGTTGGTATCACCTTGGGGGATATGCATGCCATCATTGGATGACCCATAGTAGGTACACTTATGGTCATAGGGGTACCAAATACTGATGAGGAGAGTAGAGCCCTAGTTATATGGGTGATAGGCTCAGAGAAGATACACCCTAGATAGAAAGTGAGCATGTTCAATGTATATACTTCTCAAAATTATAGATATCCAAAAGAAAATGATAATACTTGTGATAATAAGGGTGTTGTGTCATAATTTAGATGGTAAGGCACCACTATTTGTGATAGACTTGAGTAAGATTATATTAGAGCAGAGGGTGTTATATGATTTGGGATCTATCATCTAGGTACAACTCATACATGACATGTATGGAGTGATTTCTAGAGGGAAAAATATAGTACCAATTATATTTTTGATATCATGGATATATAAGAGGCTACCCATGTATCAATCGATTGGGTTGCCCATGCGATTGATGATACGTTACCTTGGGTTCAGAGATGGAGATAGGACTAGGTAGTGTGAGTAGTGCCCCATGTGATAGTGATATAGAAAGTGACATAAATTTTTATTATATGTCCATCCTATGGGTACATCATTATGATATGGCATAAATAAGAGATAGTGGAACCAACTTTGGCATAGACAAAGGCGATAGGGAACTATAGTTGGTGGATGGAGCTATATCTAGTGGAACATATACCAAGGTAGATGGGATTTACTCACTTGATGGCATTAATAGTCATGCCCATGTTTAGGGCCCATCTTATGAGAGATTCATGGAGGAGAGGAGGACTAAGGATACTAGTTACTAGTTGGTGCTTAGGCCATGATGTGAGAGATTATGGATAGGTCAAGCACGATGGGTAGTAGAGCGATAAGAGATGGATGTAGAGGTAGGGTTACCAAAGGTAACACCACTAGATATATAATAAGAGGATTAGTGACCATTATAGACACATCATAAATGGAGATAATAGGATAAGGAGAGAGTAGAGATATTATCATCTTAGATGACCCATCAGATGGTTTAGGTTAGGGCTGGGATATAAAGAAACCACTCAGGCATAGCTTGAGATGGGTATAAGTGGTGAATTAGGGATTTGTTTTTAGGTGGTCACCTAAAGATGAGTTTTTTTGAGGATGTACTAATGGGGAGACTATGCTCGATGGGCATGTAGATGGTGAGATAGTAGTGGATGACACATAAATAGGTAATAAAAGATGGTTAAGTTTTTAGTTAAGTTTATTTGAGATAGACTAAAGATAGATTTTAAGATATATCAGTGATCTAATATCTATTTGGTTTGTTTTTTTAAGTGTGGAAAAGGATGAGTAGACTGGATGGGGATCCCTAGTGAGGGGATCACTTGAATATATCCTAGATGAAGTGATGATGTCGTACAACCCCACTACACTAGAGGATACTAGTGTACCATCTACCCTATCTTAGGAAAGCTAGTTTATATTAGATATAGAGGCCATGAGGTAGTTTTAAGTGCATAGAGAGGGGATGCATCCACTAGTAAAGGTGAGTTCATGAGAGGCATGAGCATGATAGGCCCTAGCTAAGGAGAGAGATATGCATCTAGATACCATGACACATATGGGATAGGTACAAGCCTAAGAGATAATGACATATGCAGTGACCCTATCCCATATGACATAGGTAGATGAGAAAGAGAAAGAGAGAAAGAGAGAGATCTATAAACCCTAGCCTATTTGGCATAGGTAGAAGCTCAAGTGTCTCATAAATAAGGGTAGGTATCATGACTGATATCTTGGATAGCCTATTTACAACATTCTATTCAAAGAAATTAGACCAAGGCATCTATGAGTAACATGGCTAGGCCATGATATGGGTAGGATGGGGCCCAAACATAGAGTTGAAGATTTGTATATGGTTATATTTTTGTATTAAAACTCATGATATATATAGATATGTCTCATTTTGGGATTTGGATTCTTGATTGTATATGTTGTCATTATGGATGTAGTTTTGGATGCTTGGATATATTTATTTCTAGAACATGTATTTAACTATTTTTTGTATATGATATTATAAATATATGATTTATGGTTTCTTTTCTAGCATTAGGTGTAACACATGCATGGTTAAAAACAAATTATCAAAAAGGACTTGGTAAAATATAATCAATCAGAAGTGTACTAC